>OY284481.1:1892206-2290099 GCA_958336345.1 Dorcus parallelipipedus | reverse complement strand
ATAACTCAAAAACTGTTAAAGTTAGGTATAGGGAATGCTAGTACAGTTCGACGCAGCATTTGATTCCACATACAATGGTGCATTAAAATATCGGTCATTCCACTTGAAAAAGTATTTTTCTGTGTTTGAATATCTTCGAGTGGAGCGGTGCGTTTTAGACACCCTGTAGCTTAATAGATTATGCTGATGGAATTTTTAAGAACCTTAAAGCTTCAAATACAATATTAGCTATTACAAATAAAATTGCTTCAATAACAGCTGTGTTATAATTTTTTGAAAATCAGATTGCAGAATCCAAATTTCTAAGAAAATTCAAAATATCTCAAAAATGATGCATTTTAGAGATAGGGAAATGTATTGCAATTTAACATATTTTTACATGTAGAATTCAAAAACGTGATAAAAAATATAGCATTCCATTTAAAATAAGCGAGTTGATAGCGACTTCCGGTACAACCGGAAGTGATACAAAGGCAATTTTATTTTATTTAAAGAGATCTCCACGGAAAACCCTTGCTCCTTAAATTTCAAATATCTACGTGAACTGCAACCTTGAAAACTTTTAACGAACGGTTTATGTGAATATCCCTGTATACAATATCATAAAGTCTTTTTTTAATGAAATTAAAATTATGTTAAAATATTTCTTTTTAATCTAGTAACCGATGCAATTGTTAGGGTATAATTAAAATAAATCCAACGTGAATTCAAGGTAAGATGAGAACACTCTCATGTAGAGACGTAACAGGCAATTAACCGTCACTACAGCGGATGTATTTTCCGCTTGAACTTCTAATCTATTCAAATATCAAAGGATAGCGACTAATCACTGTAAATTGCAAAAAATATACCTGGGACTAATACGTTTATCCCGTAACGTTTCGAAAATCACAGCGCGATTACGGTCAGGTATTAATAGGATTAAACTATTTACTACGTATATAGAAAAATAATATAATAAACGCAATAATTTGAAACACTTTTACAACAGTTTAGGTTTTTGTTCGTTTTACTGTATAGTATAGCCTGTATAAATAAAGTTAACTTTTTGGAGTTTTTTTCTTAGGATTAATTTAATTTCCTAAGGGCTGTGGCATGTGACCTCTAACTTTTCTATTATTTAAAAATATAGTTTTATTTATTTAATATATTGTCATGGAAGGAATTTGTCTTAACGTAATCCGACTTTTATCTGATTGTCGTAGTAATAATCCGCAAAGGTGGTCTCGCTTGAAGAATCCTTACCATCCCAAGGAAGTATGGTCTGTTAATCCGTAAGCATCTGCGTCATCTGAAGCAGCTACAAGTACCCACACGTATCAGCTGCTTGTCGATAAATATCGAATTACCGCCGCCTATACGAATTCCTTCGGGCAAGGCCCAATTCATTCTAACACCTGGATAATCACAGGGCACGAATTGGAAATATTTGGGGCCGCAGCACGATTTTACGACGCATAAAAATAAAACGCTGCGTTGTCTGCTTGTCAACTTCCCTGCCGCCCTGTAATAACAAACAACCTCCGGAAATACTATATTCGGTTTAAAGCTGGGATTAAAGCGCGCAAGTTTTTTTTTTATTTCAATGAAATTATATTTCCTCTTGGAAGATGTAACATCGCAGATAGGATGGTAGCAATAAATAAGTTGAAATTGAAGCAAGTTTCCGCTAATTTACATTTACATTAAGCGATTTAATTTTTTAAATCCTCCTCGAGCAGCAAAAAAAGCCGATGTTATCGAGTGGACTGCCAATTACGAGGGTCTGCTTGCATGTTCCTAAGGCCGCAGTTAAGGTATAAATAATGATTTCCGGCGAGCAAAAACTTATTATTCACCGCCAGCGAGCTGCGAATCCGTTCGACGAAAATAATGCGACGGCAAGGTATTATTAGTGCGCAAAGTACGTCGTTTATAAAAATATAAATGCGATCGGACGGGGGGGAGTCCCCCGGTGATTAAGGAATTCAATGAGGAGAGAGCCCGAACTGGCAAACTTACTAATCGTCCTCCTTTGCTTTCTCGATTTCGGTAATCCGACTCGCCGGGTAATCTATACAGATCTTGAACTATTTAACGAATTGCACTCTCTACTATCTTGGTATATGCGAGAACTTTGATTAGCTAAACTCTTAATTCCTCTTAAATGAAACGAAATAAAAGCCCGGATTAAGTTCAGCTTGATGTAGATACAACATTAAACGGTTTCCAATTTCAAACTTGTTTATTCTTGACATACCGAAACAACAAAAAACACTTTGGAACATTAATTTATAATTATCCTATGAATTAAAAAATTAAATTAAATAAAATTTGTCGCTCTTTCAGTTTCAAGACAGTTCTTATACTAAATGAACTGATTGTACACAAAGAATTTGTTTGTATTTGCTTACAGAAGCAAAGGAATATTTTCCATAATCCTTGTTTTTTAATAAGCAGGATTACGTTGAGCAATTCTATCAAAACTTATCAATGAAACAAAGAAACATTATTGCTCGCCTTTTTGCCTCTAAATAATATTTTAAAATCCGCAGTGTGGTATTATCAACAAATACATTTTTCTTTGCTTGCAGCAGTTGCAAATAAAGTGCAAAGAAAAGCGAAGCACATGCAACGCAAACACGCAAACACATTGAAAATGGTTTTCCCTATAAAATATGAATAAAATACATTATGAATAAACTCTGACGATGTTGATATATTTTCGAATAATTACATCGTAATTAATTTTGTAAATTTAATAATCTGTACGTTATATTTATTTATAACTTCATTGAAGTTTATTATGATGTAAATTAATAATATCGCAGCAGAATGTCCGAAATATTGTTCTTCCTTCGTCCAATTAAAGAAAAGCTTCCTCCAAAACAAATCTTTCATCTTTGGCAAAGTTTTACCCTCAGTCAGACCACTTCAAGTCGAGGTACTACAAGGATCAGTTTTTTCCACACTTTCAACATCTATTTGTCTGCTACACCTAAACCCTACAAGCACAGCTCTTGCGCTAAATGTATAAAAATGAAAATTAATCACATCGCAATTAAAAAGGATATCCATAACTTGAACAAAAACTGGATAGTGATTTGGGAAGAGGAGAGTCGAGTCCAACTATTTTTACAAGAAATACATTCAGAGCACAATGACTGCAATCGTCAAACCCTTGACATATCTTTTTAATATTTCCATCAACCAAGGCATATTTCCAGATGTGCTTAAACTGTCAGTTATACTACCAATATTCAAGAAAGGTGATCATCATCAGGTATCTAATTATAGGCCTATATCCATTATAAATGAATTCTCGAAGATCTTTGAAAAAGTAGTCCACACCAGTCTATTCAATTATCTAAATTCCAAAAATTTATTGACTGAGGCGCAATACGGTTTCCGCAGCGGTAAATCTACGTCAATGGCGTGCACAAATTTTTTAGAGTGCTTCTACGAATCCCTCGACCAAAACAAGTATGTTGCAGCCATATGTTTCGACCTTAGCCGAGCCTTTGACACTGTGGAAGCAAGTTTTTTGGAAACTAAATAGTTCGCGTTAGGAATCAGAGGAAATGTGCTCAAATGGTTCGTTTCGTATCTCGGCAACAGAAGATCAAAAACCAATATACAGGGTAAATTCTCCAATGAGACGAACATCTACCTTGGTGTTCCACAGGGGTCAATTTTGGGACCGCTGCTATTTCTAATTTTTATAAATGATTTACCAGTTAATCTCAAATGTCCAGGAAAATTGGTGGTTTTTGCTGATGATACATCAATAGTGTTATCGGACTCGAACAAACTAAACTCAATGACGTTGCCAGTGAATTCAGTATATGGTGCAAAATAAACAATCTTATTTTAAATGGTACAAAGACTTCTTGTATCAAATATCAAATGGTAGTTAAAATAAATGGAGTCACAATAGATTTCTCGGAAAGTGTTCGTCTTCTGGGAGTTACTATTGACAGTAATTTAAATTGGTCAATGCACATAGATAGTCTTTGCAACAAAATTAATAATGCCTACTACGCGTTGTTAAAGCTTAAAACATGTGTAGACCTGGACTGCCTAATGCAAACATATTATAAATTAAATTGATTTGTTTAATTGGCAGTATCAGAGAATTAGAATATCTTATAAATCACGTGAATCATTTCGGCCTTATTGGGCCTCGTCAGAGATATGTACTAAAAAATTACTTTTTGAAGGGATAATAATTAAAATTATAAACTTACATATTTTTGAATTTCCAAAATCCAAACGTGTTATGTTTCATCAGTCAAAACGGCAAAATGTGACAGTAAACTAAATAACGTAAGTAACTATGGAAACATTGAGTGAAATTAATGAAAGCTGCAGTTCTTGCCAAATGAAAATTGCAAATTAAATTAATTTGTTTAATTGACAGTATCAGAGAATTAGAATATCTTATAAATCACGTTTTGACTGATGAAACATAACACGTTTCCTTCAATTTTACAAAATATTAGACAGCTTTTCAAAAAGTTTTCTTTCAGGGTTTGTTTTTTGGGATTTTGGAAATTCAAAAATATGTAAGTTTATAATTTTAGTTATTATCCTTTCAAAAAATAATTTTTTAGTACATATCTCTGACGAGGCCCAATAAGGCCGAAATAATTCACGTGATTTATAAGATATTCTAATTCTCTGATACTGCCAATTAAACAAATCAATTTAATTTGCAATTTTCATTTGGCAAGAACTGCAGCTTTCATAAACATATTATAGTTTAGTACACACAAATTTAGTTTATTGTTGCGAGTTGTGGGGTAGTGCACGTGAAGTCAATAGAGTGTTTGTTGCACGTTATAAGGTTAATTTTTAACTTAGGACGTAGACAAACCTGTAAAAACGTTTTTGTACAGTATAATATCATGACTCTAGCAGCAATTTATATTTACAGATGCATTTTAAGTGTTCTAAATAACAAAACTAGATTGGTAACAAACCAAGATGTTCACGGTAAAATAACAAGAAGTTATAACTTATTTCGAGTTCAGAAACACAAAACAACATTATTTGAAAAATCACCTTTTTATGTTGGCCAGAAATTGTATAATAGGCTCCCTTCTGACTTTCGCGGCATCAATGATGATAACGTATTTAAGAGACGATTAAAGCGCTATTTACAACAAAATGCTTTTTATAGTTTGCATGAATTTTTAGATTTTTCAAAGAGCACGAAAGTTAAAGTAGCAAAGCAGAGTAAACATTGTTTCTTTTATATTAAATTTAATTAAAATAATTATTACCATATCGATAATAGCATATAATTACACGGAAGAAACTCCGGTGAGAAACCGTTTTTCCATCGTCTCACAAAACTTATAAAAACAAGAGAGAAAGAAAAGAGAGAAACACAAGCGAGATCCTGCGTACCATTCTCATAGCCCCTCGTTAATATTCATTGAACGTGTTTTAATGTTTTATTAAGTTAATTAAATGTAAAAGTAATCGCCTACTTAAGTATGTCCCATATTCATTAGAATTCGTCTGGTTCTGTGCGGCACACCCACCAATTAAAGCTGAACTTGAACGCAAAGAAGAGGGGAAAGCTACCTGTCTGATTTTCATTAGAAAGTCACCCCTATTTAGGCGCTCTTAAGAGTTATAACGCCTTTATTATTACCTGCAGAGAAGAAGGCCCGGGAAGCTATACATAAATCAAGCGAGTTTAATTAATGAAATCCGGCGTTGACAAACTTTGGCCCTTATCGAAAATATAAATAAACGTCGCCTTAGTTTTGTTTGAGCCGTTCGAATTTCTTCTTCTTCTTCTGACCTAATGGAGCAGTCAGATCCGACCCGATAACACGGCAATAAAACACTGGAATAATACTGCTACTCATCAATTTAATTAGCGCCCCGGAAGATTTAACACTCGAAAATGTTATTGTTTTACTTACTTTAAACGGAGAGGAAATGTGAGGGTGGCGTTCATTTACATTCACGTCTTTAGCTATTTTAACGATGAATCGACAGACTGACTTGCAAATATTACTCATCTGAGTTATTTATGACACATTACGTCTACAGGATTACTAACACTAGAATTTATTTATGATCAGGATTACTAACACTAGAATTTATTTATGATCTATCGTAACACAAGGGGATATCCAGACATGCAGACCTAGGTATTATAAAAAGATTCCTTAGTTTTTAGCAGGCGATACGATATAGAAAGATATATGCGACAAGACGAAATGACCATAGGCAAAAGCTGAGACACAAACGCCAGTGTGAAAATGTTTTCTCCTTGACAATTTCAAAAAGATTGATTAGTGCTTGCATCCATGGTTACATACATGCCGCTGTGTGTGGCAAGGTAGTAAAATAGAGGAAGTTTAACACTTTTTACATTGTATGTACAAGTTAATGTGAACTTGTTACATTGTTTTAATAAAATCTGATAAATCATGTTCATCGAGAAGCATTTTTTTTGTAATTAGTATCTTCACAACAAGTTTTGTGATCGAGGTCATCCTCATGGGTTAGCTCGGTCATTAATCTTGCACATTTATGGTGAAACTAATAATTTCGTTGTGTCATTATGAATTTGGAGGCCGACGCTTTTGTGCGCATCTTCCGAAGACCCAACTTTATATCAGACAGATTACTCCTCCGACTGTCAACCCGAATTACGCCCCCTTATCGATATTAGTTTACAACACAATCTGATTTCAAATTAACCCGATATAATGGGGTTACAAATTAACGATAATATTTGATTTATATTGGGAATAATCACGTTGCAATTAGTGCTAATAGCGCCCAGTTTTATTACTTCTGAACGGAGGGCAAAACTTGATCTAATTGAATCTACAACCCCTTTAAAACCCCACCTTTACAGACCAATTTAATGAATTAATGATTACAGATTAATAGAATCAAAAATAATTTTGTTATACAAGTAGATAGATCTATCATAAAGTAAGTTCGTATGGGGGTGCATCCTATTAAAAGGTCAAAAATTTTAAAAAATCTTCCCATTTTCATACATGGCCTAGAAAAATAAATTCTAAATTGTGTCAATAAAAATCCATAAAAAAATATGAATGCCTGTATAAGTTACTCTGCTTAAATAAAACCCGGTATATGTCAAGCCAAGGCGAAGCAATTTGAACGCACACCCGTGGGAACTATTTGGCTTGTTTTGACAAAAGGTGTCACCCCCTGAGGTCCTATATCCTAAAAAGGAAACACCCTGTACACATTAATAATTTTGAATGTGTGCTGCTGTTTGCTCCGCTTTGCTGTTTCCTATCAACATTTAATTCTTGATTTAATTTTAGGTTACTCTTTAGTCATATACTGTAGGTAAAATTTTATTTTGGGCACAAGCATTGTTGTAGCATTTCGTCGAATGTCCTGATGTTGCTTATTTGGCGTTAAAATTTTATTAGATTCCCTAACGTAGAAAAGGTACGTCTACCTGCTGTACACATCCGGACAAATACACAGGGAACGAATAGAATAGAAATTCCAGCGCGTTTCATCTTCTTTTAAACATTTTCTTTTTCTATTCAGTGGGCTCGCCAACCATTCATCTGCGGTGCCATTACTCCGTTCAAGCGGATTTATTTTTATTTTTTTGCCGTTAAAGGTAAACAGAAATACCTGCCTGCCTGCCTACCTACCACAGCAGCAGTTCCTCTTACTAATCGCCGAAAGAATTCGATTATTCCCGTGCGTTTATTGAACAATAAAGTGAAATATCGACGTCGACAACGTCGGTTCTGTGAACGAGCTGAAATTCAAAAAGGTAAATACGGCGCCTAGGTGTGATTTGTTGATTCAACCGATTTCCAGATAACAGTTGCTAGTTTTTTTTTTTCAAATCGGAAATTAAAATCAACTGCACGTTCCTATTGTTTGATGGGAAGTTTGATCGGGGAAGCGGCGAACTCTTCGTTCATTATCGAAACATAATATTTAAACTAGCGACTCTCTCTCATTCATTCAGTTATGTAAATTTTGAAGAATCATCTCGACTAACTAAGCACGTTAACTTTGTTTAAATACTTATCTACAATTAAATTTTAAAAATCATTTTTCTCAGTTCTAATTAAACAAAAGAGTACTTCTTATTTTAAATCATTGTGAAAGGTCGTAAAGATCTACATACTTTAAAATAAAAGAAATAGTGAAAATTTTTTTTAATTATTCATTTTTATTATACATATTTATTCTTTTAATAAAATGGTGATGGTTACGTCATTAGTTACATTAAATTATGGTGTTCGTCACAGTTGCATTGTTCTTCTTTGTTCTAACTCTCGTCCCAATTAGTTTCGGCTTTGACGAAGAAGATAGTGAAGTTGATTATGAGCAGGTTGCTCCGAATTTTGAGCTACATGGACCATTGCTCCATTAGGTTCCCTCCATTGGAGTTATTTTTAATAAAAATATAAATATTGTTCACTTCCACTTCCAGATTCCAGCAGTTGAATCCGAAACTCATTCTCCCCAAATTATCTGGAGGTTTCATTTCTTAGATTTCCACTTTCCTAAAGTCTTATTCTTATTCCTGATATTCTGTTATAAAACATTTAAATTCCTGCTTGTTATTTTGTTCAGTTCAAAATGCTTGGTATTTTTTTTCTTTTATTATTTGCCTGGGAAATTTTGTATAAGTTTTTCATCAAAAACAAAAGATTTGATTTGATATAATTAAAAAGGTAAAACAGGAGCAATCCGTTGAGGCAAATAACGTATGTGTACGTCGTTTCTTTGTATGTCTTTCACACAAAGCTTCCCACATTTGAAATAACTTCGTTTCAGAATGCATTTGTTTAACAACTTTTTATAAATAGATGTAACTTGTAAAGTCCACGTAGGAGTGGGCGTGTGAGTACATACATACACACACACTCACACACGCACACCAGCGCGATAGGCATTCCCAGTAAGCTGCCTCATACAAGAACCCGTCTCGGTGGCACCGGATGTCGTAGAATTGATTTATTTGAAGGCCGTTGCCCACGTTTGTCTCTTTTCGCTTTTATTATTTTTCGACGGCGATTACCTCGCTTACATCTGACGTTTAATTCATCATACAACATCGATTCCTCCGTTCTTTGATGAAAGCACACGTACTACAACAATATGAACCCAATACAACTTGGACAGACACATGGCACAAATTGAAACACTTTGTTTTGTCCATCACTCTAATCGAATTATTTTTTTTTAGTCGCAAGGACGATTTTTCACTTTCCAAAAAAAAGCAAATCATCGGCTTACTTTGGTTTTAAAATTGATTTCCTCGAATGGTATCATATTTTGTTAATTCCAAACAAAAAAATTGTGGGGTTCGTCTTGAAAATTGACGTCAGAAGGAGGAAATGATAATTTCAAACACTAGTCGGACTCTTGGTTGCAAATTATTGATTCAGTATCCTTTTAGGTAGGGACAGACATGTGATACTTTCACACAGATACATACTTCCTATTATAAACGTCGATATAATATCGTAGTACGTAAACAAGGCGAGGTTATTTTCTTGTTGAATTTTTTAACAGAGAATAAATGTGAGAAATGCAAGCATGTCGTATCCTTTTCACGATAACAATCACATCCTTTTTTATATTAATCGACAGAATCAGATTTAAGCAAAAAAATATTTGGGGGTTTGGCTAGGTACATTCGAACGAATTCCTCAAGTATTAGACAGTAACGATTCGAATTTTGTTAATTTTCTTATCCTATAAGAAATCTAATTAAAGTCGTCGAGATATTTCGAAGAAATTTTCAGGCAACAAGATTGCCTGAAAGTCGCCACGTGAATTGTTACCTTAAGACATACTAGTACAGAACTTGATTACGTGAGGTAACTTCACTGATTTCATAGGAGTCACTTTTGTAAAATTTCTACAGAAATTTTTAATTAAAATGTAAACCCACATAGATTTCAGGACAAAAAAGAGGATCCTCAGAAACAGGGCGAATAACATAAAATTATGTAGGTATGCGAGGTCACAGACGTGAAGCTACTCCTAAAAGAGAGACTCTTTTTTTACACATCCCCAGACAACGAATTTGATCCGTAAAATAACGTTCACGAAAATGACAATTTTGAGTACGTACAATTTCTTTGTCCACCGCTTTTATTTTTTTGTTCTACAACCGGACAATTACGTGGTGTAGTAAAGAATGCAGTCGGCTGTGAAAGTATGTGAGCGCACACTCATAAAGACACTTGTACTTTTGCGGACGAGTCCGTCCCTAGCATTTAATATTATTCCATTCACGTGCAAACACACTTATAAATATTTATGTACTTTGTTCGAATGAAGGATGCACCGGATGTGACCACCACAAAATCTCCTCCGCTTCGAATCAAGTAGAAACTTGTCGAAGCAAAAAATCCAGTGGGATCTAAAACTCGTTTATAAAGAGTAAAACTTAACAATGCCCGCTCATCCTTAAACGCGTCTTCTTAACACCGGTGACTACGCAATTAAGTAAATACGTTTCTGGAAAAAAACCAGCCGGTATTATTCAAAGCTGAAACCATATGATGTTAAAATTTAAACTATTTTAATAGCACAACAAACAACAGAAAAGTCATTTATAATAGGCATTCGAGAAACATTTTTTCCTCCTTTGAAAATGACGAAAAAGAATCATCGCAGATTCAGAATAAAACCAATCATATTATGCTCAGTCTGTTGGTACAGCTTGGTAGCTTGTTTTCTACAGCAATTGGTATTGATTTGGGTGTAAATAATTTTGCAGATATTACTTTAAACTATCAACTATTAACTTAAGTAGATATGATTATTATGTATCCCTACAAACCGTAGAAGGCAAAAGCGTTTGTAAGTTTGTTCTCGGTAGAGGATTCTGAAAGTGTTCGCATTTGTATGTCCCATTATGTCAAAGAAATAGTTTTCCGTTAGAAAATACCCAATTATAAAGGCTTTTAAGGTTGCCATCCCTACACCTTCATTCTTTCTCTAACTTCGTTCAGCTTAAACCAATTTCTATCGTACAATGTTTACTGTGTCAGGTTATAACAATTTATTTTCAATGGGGAGGGTGAAGCTTTTGTCTCGACAGGTAGGGCGGGCGTCTCTCTCGCACCCTCGGTGCGAACTTTGTCACCTGACCGAGAAAGAAATGTTCGTCATTTGTTTGAGCGTGCATGAACCCTGCAATTCGCGGAACTCCTACTATTTTTGAGATAAAGAATTATTGCCGTAAGAGCGAAACCTGTCGCCAATGCGTTCCAAGGAAATAAGTGCTGTAATCTAAATCACTGCTTAGTTTAACACCACCGCCGCCGCACCACCCACCGCCGGAAATATTGGCAGTTACATTGAAAACTTTCATATAAATTTTCCGATAACTACTTTGAAATTTTTATTAATACGTGTCTACAACTTGGAGAAGTTATTATTAATCTGTCACGACCATTTGAGCTGCTCGTTTCCTTATTAATTTTAGAATATATTGACGAACGAGAATGAATTTACGTTTTCCAGATTTTCTATTTCAACCTCGATAATCAAAAACAAAATTTTAACGTCGCCAAATCAATTTTACTATAGTTATCTAAGTGCCTACTATATTACAACTGAGTAAGCCAAAACGAGTCGAGTCTGACATATTTAACACAATAATTTATTACCAAATCTAAAAATAAACTCAAGTTTGGCTAAAATTATTCCCAAAATAAGTATTTATGAATCAAGGCCTAAAAATAATATGCCTCTAATGACACAGTACAACACTAAAATCGTTTCTACTTTAGTCTCTACTTTAGTCTGTTAAACACCAACATGGCTGTAAAATATATTTTTTAACTCTGGTTTCAAAGATAATATTTCCCTTCTTTAATTAAAAATAAAGAAACAGCTCTATTAGTTGGTTATTATTTTTGCTTTTGTAACCATGGCAATGAGTTAAAACTATGAGAAAACTATAATTCTGACAGTTATGGTCGCGACATCTTGTGGATTAAGATTTACCAAAAAGTAAAGCAGAGTTGTTAGGCTCAAGATTAAGACGATGGAATCTTCTTAGAGAACACATGTCCGAGCTTGTCATTGAAGTTTTATTTCGTTTTTTGAAATGAAGGGTAGTTTGGTCACATGCACAGATATTGATGGGCTCTTCGATGCCTTTAATATGCATCATAATTCCAACGAATGGAGACTGTTTATAGACTTCCCAAAAGCAATCCTTCTCCACAATGGCAACTTTCAGCCTTCTACTCCAGTTAACTACTCATAGACATGAAGGAAAACTACCAAAATATGAAGCAATTACTACTGATTTAATCTATAAACAATATAACTGGCAAATATACTCTGATCCTTAAGTCGTTGCTCTTGTCGCTGGCCTGCAATTGGGATATACCAAATTTTGCTGTTTTCTTTGCGAGTGGGACTGTAGAGACAAAGAAAACAATTACATAAAACGAACTTGGCTTTCTCGACAAACACTGAGTCCTGGAAATAAAAAATATACAAAATTTCCTACCGCCATTACATACCAACTTAGGTCTCTTTGAAAACTTTGTTACGGTACTGGTAAACAGCATTTGTATGGCTTCGTCAGAAATTTCCAAAATTAGTGAGATCAAAGTAAAGGTTGGTACTGGACCATCTAGTTTCATTTCGCGAGAATCTGATGCTACGTACGCGAAACTACGCCGAACAATGAAATTTTTCTTTATCTGGACTCTAGAGCCACCAAATTGTTTTTGTTGTTATTTTTACAAGTATTGAACATTTTCATTTCAGAAACATTCAAAAAGATAAATTTTGTTGCTCAGTTAATTTGCTAACGGAAGGAAGTTGGTAAAACATTCCGAGTCTGAAAAAATCCTTTTGTAACGTTAGCACTTACAGTCGAAACCAAAGGTGATATCGTATAGAGAAAGAATTAGCAATCAACTAAAAACTGGTCGTTTTTGGCATTCCTCGAGCAGCTGTCTTTAAAACCAGGATTATGAAGGCTATGGTCTTCTAACCCCGTCGTAAAAAACGTGATTTGATGATTTTTTTACAGTGCAATTGTATTATCAAGGCGACTAGATGTTTTCATAAGTTCGAAAGTTTGATAACTCCAGGAACTTCAAAATACATGAATAGTATAAACCAAACTGATGATAAAAAGAGGATATGCTTTACAAGAGAGAGAGGTGGAAAATAATACAAAAAGTGGAAAATACAACACAGTCTTCCTGTTTCTTAATCCAGTGTTTATATTTACATTCATTACATTTTTGAAGCATTACTTGAATGATAAATCCACAGAAAACAAATAAAGAATCGAACAAGATTTAAGTTCACTTGAAAAAAGCTGCCGCGGTCCTCGCTCATAACTTTTTATGGCTTCCGGTTGTAATACGTCACAATTCTTGTCTTAGCTGCTCTATAGAGACAGTTCCTATAGAGCAGCAGCAACGCGAACAGCAACAGCAGCAGAGGCTCTGAGGAAGTTCTTTTAGAAGATAGAACGAAACTTCAAGCCACAAAAAGGAACAAAATTCTCAAAAATAATTAGAAGATCATACAAAATTAAGAACGTAACAAATATTCGAGCGAAAATTTATAAAATAATTAAAGAATTACTTCAAGCATATTTTAACATGTATAGGGTGTCCCATAATTATACCGACAAACTGAGAAGGGTTGAAGAAAATAAGTACTTTTAACCACTGGTCACTGTGGAAATAACAAACTTCAAGTAGTCAATCGTATTTTGTGTAATTTTAACATACAACTCTTAACTAATGCACTGCAAATTGATAAAACATAACCTAAAAATAAGAGTCCCATTTATACGATACGGGAACTAAAGGAAGTCAGATTTCAACGGTAAAAGTTACTAAATCGTGTAACTTTAGTTACTCATTACAAAAGTGAGTGTACTTTAATTTGCAAATCGTTAGGTATCAAACAAAATGGCAAATGTGACAGTTATACTCGAGTGACGCTACTGTGGTATAATATGGAACAGCCTGTATAATAACTTTTATAGTAATACTTCGTTTACGTTTATTAATTACGATTAAACAGAGCTCTTATTTTCCCCGTTTTGACGCTAGTTCTCCAAATTAAAAAAACAAAAAAACAGCATAAAGAACAAGAGAGCAAGAAAATACAACTTGTTACAAACATCGCAAATTTGGCATAACTTGAAAATAACGTTTCGGGTACATCGTTTCCGATTTTTTGGGTAAGTGGTGCCAACGAAAAAACGCTTGAACTAATGAAATGCCTAATGGCCATTTGCACCAAGTACTTAAGTTCTACTTAACCTTAAGCGTCACTTAGAATATGACTTACACAATACTGTGTAATCTAAAAATTTCACATTATAAACACCACTCAAATTTAAGCCTGGTTTAAGTGTTTGGTTCAAATGGCCATAAATCGGATAAAGCCTAGTCCACAATTGCCCGGGAACGAGAACGGGAACTGGAACGGGAACGTTAAAAAAGTTAAATCATTTCATAATCGTACAAGTGTCCACAATGCATCGGTAAATACGGTAACGTTAATGAAGCTCCGCAACGGGAACGTATCAACTTTTACGTTTCCGTTGCGGAGCTTTTTATTAGCGTTACCGTATTTACCGATGCATTGTGGAAACTTGTACGATTATGAAATGATTTAACTTTTTTAACGTTCCCGTTCCGGCTCCTGGGCAATTGTGGACTAGGCTTTAGACTTGTGAGATTAGTCTCGTGAGATTTAGTAGCTTGTGCGACAGTGTAACTAAGCAAAGACATTCTTTTTTTTTTCTCTAATCACTCTTTATTAGAAACTTTTCGTGTTCAAATCAAACTATCTTTATAAGTTATAGAGTTATTTTAAATTATAAACACAAATTTTAGAGACATTTCGAAACAAATGCTCGAAACTAACGCGTGTTCAATTGAAAAGTTCATCAAGTTGGTTTTGAGTCTTTGGTGAAAGAAGATAGAGCGAAAAAGGGATGACGTTTGATAGATGAGAGTTGTCTAACGTGTTTGGTTTTTTCTCCTTTTGATAAGGTTATTACAAATTAGCTATTTTCAGGGCTAAACGGAACATCTTTTCTTGTTTAACGATGGCTTTCAGTGTAGACGTAAAACTTTCTAAACCGAAAGTGATCTAATTCAAGACATTCTTTTTTTTTTCTCTAATGGGGAGCGAAACATTCGTCAATTAACATGTCAGTTAATTTCTATCATCTGTTTGATTCAAACCTCTTTAATCTATGGTTTGACTTAACACTTATTGTTAAATTACACCTATTGTTAAATTTTCGTAATGTTTCCATTCCTAATCAAAGAATTGGTAGAAAACAGCATATCATATGATTCAATAAAATCTCTAGCGGAAAAAAGAACTCATGTCTTAGCTTAGAGCGTATGTAGATTCCCAAATTTTTTGGGACCAACGCCCGCTTTGCAAGGCAAAATTTTTCAATGATTTCCGAATGCAAAATCGAAAATTAGAAATTAAAAATAACAAGTTTATGCAAAACACAATTAAAATCATTAATTTAGAGTGTCATCGATTTACAACAAATGTTTAATCAATTTATAGTTTATTTGAGTTTTAAAGTGGTCAGCAATTAAACTAAATGAATTTTAAATTCAAAACACAGTATAAGAATCACACAGTAGCGTCACTCGAGTATAAGTGTCACATTTGCTCTTTTGTTTGATACCTACCCAGCTGCAAATTACATTGTATTTCCATTTCATCTTACAAGAAAAATTTAGCTTTTGAAACATCTCAAATGGCCTTAACTGATCTGATCCTATTGCACTGATGCGAATTTATATTCTCATCACTTGCTACAATTTTGGGATTGTACGTAACCCCTTAGTACATATAATCTCACAGATCCACAGGAAGCCGTAGCTGGCATTTTAAAAATGCTCTGAGTTAGCGTCGCCAAAGCATGGTGTCTTGAAAATACATATTAAGTTAACAAACGAAAATTGATACGTATTTACATACATATTGTCATTTATTTCCGTTATGGGGTTTTGAAAAGTTTAAAATAAATTTTATGTTTACATTATGAAAAGAAATTTCAAAAGCAATTTCAAAAAATCAATCTAGGTTTGTGTGTTCAATTTAAAAGCAACATTTTCTCTGAGTGCTTAATTTACAGTTGCATCCATTTGAATAAAAATAAAATACAAATGTCTACACATTTTATTATCCACTTTGCCTCTTACTTAAGTCGTTCTGATATACTTACATTACAGTACAAACAGTATTGTTAAATCCCAGCAACTTGTGAATATGACAGACAACAATCGATTCCAAATAATATACCTTGGCGTTTTGTATGCAATTTTGATAACGTTAAAAAAGTATAATCCGCTCTGCTGACACGAGAATTAACATTTTAATGTGACTATTATGTACAATCAAATCGTCCGAATACGTATCAGATCTAATAATTACACCGTTAAAATCGCTCGGAAAATAATAAATCCCGAAATAATTTTAAAATTCAAAACAAAGTTCGGAAACACGTTTTTCATTTTGGGAACTAATTTATTTATTCGTTGGAATATGCCTAGCCGAACAAAATTATTCGATCAGCAAATAAAACGTCGTAATTGACGTGTGCGTCAACAGAAATTTTAATATGTAATCATTAAAACAATTTGCATTCGAAGCGAATTGAATTCGCCCTGGGATGGATGTTACCACCGAGCGCTACTTCTTTGACCGCGGCGCGGCGTGCGTTTAAATGCCCCGGGCGGTACGGCGACGTTTAAAAATAAAAAAGACATAAATCAAAAAACGTCACGTGTTCTATTAGTATTCATGTATGTATTCAATATCGGGCAGACCGAATTTGCAATTCAGAGCAATTTTCGTAAGCTCCTTTTGAATGACGTTGGAGTAATCTTCGGCGTAGAAAAAGGAGGTCTTGAGACAGTTGCCGGTGTAGTAAGTAGGTAGTAGGTAAGAATCATTTGAATTAACTTAAGAATGTTATAATAAAAGCACTGAGTGGATCGAGGCAAAAATCAGTACGGTGATGCGGTGGTTACTTTTGAACCAGTGCGCAACAGAGGGGACGGAAGACGTGCGAGGTGGGATAAGGGCGCTAGAGAGTGGTGGTGGAACTAGGAAGGCTCTTTCAGTTTGTGTGCGGACGCGGAGTTCGAAGTTGCTCGCTGAATCTCGACGTCTCATGAGACACTGCTTAATTAATCATCTACTTAAGTATTATTGTGAACATGAGACAATTAATTAACATCGATTAATTATGAAGATAAATTAATTTTCTTTCCATTTGGACGTGACCGCATGAGAGTGCACGCGTGGAAAATGTTTCGAATGAAGTGGTCGTTTTGGCTTTTTTTAACTTTGTTGACAGTGGTGATAAAGTTTAGTTGCGGCATGTCCGGGTCGTGTCCTGCCGTTTGTACTTGCAAGTGGAAAGGTGGTAAACAAACCGTCGAGTGTACGGACCGTGCTTTAATTTCAATTCCCGACAGTGTGGATACCGCAACTCAGGTGTTAGATTTATCCGGGAATAACTTACAAATCTTACCCCGTGAGACGTTCGTGAGGGCAGGCTTGTTGAATCTCCAGAGGGTATTCCTGAGGAACTGCCGCATCGGACAAATTGACGATCTAGCCTTTAAAGGTTTAACCAATCTTATAGAGTTAGACCTGTCTCATAATTTACTGACTGCCGTTCCTTCCGGGACGTTCCAAGACATCCCATTTCTGAGGGACTTAATACTCTCAAACAATCCCATCCAGAAAATTGATGGCCACGCGTTTAAAACCGTGCCCGCTCTTATAAAGTTGGATATGTCAAACTGCGAGCTGCAAAGCGTAGCACCGAGGGCGTTCGAGGGGGTGGAATCTCTGGGCTTGTTGAAGTTAAACGGCAACCGTTTAACCGAGCTGCGACCTCGAACGATAGAAATTTTAAACCGATTAAACGGGGTCGAACTGCACGATAACCCCTGGCATTGTGATTGTCGCTTGAGGCCTGTGAAAGAGTGGTTGATGAACAACAACATTCCCTATCAGATCGCGCCGGTCTGTAGTGGAGGGCCCGAAAGGGTGATTCACAAGACCTTTGCAGAGTTACACGTCGATGATTTCGCGTGTAAACCAGAGATGCTTCCTGTTAATCGTTACATCGAAGCAACTGCCGGTGACAATGCCACCATCATGTGCAGAGCAAGCGCGGTACCGTCCGCGCACATCAACTGGTATTGGAATGGAAGGGTCCTTGTTAATAATTCCGCTTTTAGTTCGCACCAAAAGATTTTCATTTTCGAAGAGGGCCATTTTGAGAAACGCAGCAATCTCGTGCTAACGAACGCCCAAGAGACCGATTCCAGCGAGTTCTATTGCGTAGCAGAAAACCGAGCCGGAAATGCAGAGGCTAACTTCACACTTCGCGTGTCGATGCGAGCCGCTGGGATGGTCACACTGGGGAGTGGACAGATAGCTGGGCTTAGCGCGGCCCTAGTTTTCCTAATACTCTTTATCCTACTGATAATCCTCTTTCTACTTATTCGCCTCAGACGTGTACCATTCTCCGAAAGCAAAACACTTGGCCAAATCGAAGTGGTGACCGTAGTAAATGGCTCGGCTATCGCAAACGGAAAATCAGTGATTTCTCCAACGGTGGTTCCAAGCACAGAGACGTCCTCCTTCGCCGAACGAAAGTTACCAACTGATTTAAACTTTTGCAACCCCGTGCAGAAACCCCCGCGTGTTAACGATATGACGTACACCACGAGCCACTACAACGGAAACGGAAGTGTTATGAATCCCAATTCCTGTTTCGTGTCACCATCTTCGGGCTCGGGGAATAATCCCGATTTAATCAACGACACAAAAATATTGGGAAGTGATGAACTAGGACCAACTGCCTCTGAAGAAGGTTACAGGATAGAAAATGCAGAACGTCCGGGCAGTGGTGAATACAGCAGAAACGCAGATTCCCTCTACCCATCGGGCTTGTGGGAACATAGCGATTCAGAACTGTACTCTCGAAACATGAGCGCCACAAATCCCACCTTCCACTATGACGACAAAACACCAATAATCGGCGAAGGAATAAGCACCGGCGGTTCTGAAGAAGAACTCAACTACAGAATACTCCACGCCAATAATTTATCGACAGGTTATCCTTCTGATTACGGCCTGCCTATTGTCGAACCCAAGTCAGAGTCTTTAGTTTCAACATCGGCGACTCAAATAAATCTGCCAGTGAATGCCAAAACGTTGAGGGTGTGGCAGAAGGGTGGAGTACCCGTCCTACCCCCCGTAACCGCCTTGAAGAGGGCGCTGAGTCATAATAGAAACTCCCCCGACGAGGGATATCAAGAAGGCTGTGGTACCGACGTTTAAAAGCTACCGACCTCAAGTAATACCAAAGACAAATGTTCCTAGCAATTCAGATGAAAAGACGTTCACGCTCAGACTGGTGCGGTTGCTCAAATTTAACTAACCAAAAAATAATAAAAACAGAAAACTTTTGAATAGGAGAGATTTGTGTAAATAAATCCTTGTGTGATAATTTACGGTTCATATTGGATATTTCCAGTGAGAATTGTATAGTTTGTATAAAGAAAGTGTATATTCTAGAGATTCTTAGATTAAGTAGGGTTTAAGCGCGAAGTATACACGGTTTCAAGACTGAGAAGAAATAGCTATATTATTAGGCAATTTTGTAAGTCATAAAATAACATCATTAAACTAGCATGTTGGGGTTGCCCGTTGCACTTGTTATTGTTTTTATTTTAAGTGTTTATTGCACTCCTTTTATTCTACATAATCACACAATTAAAAATGAATACAATTAATCGCTTAATTGTTTATTTCAGTAAACGTTTGTTAGCTCGGTTGTGTGCAGGTTTTTGTTTAACGTTTGCTTTTGTATACATACTGAATGTTGAGGATGGGTGCCCCACGTTAAACTTTGTGTATATGTAAATTTTTAACGAGACTATATAATTATTAAGCACAAGTTATTTATTTTTATATTTATTCGAAACTGTATGTACTTAAATGGATACTAATAGACGGCTGGTGCAGAATCTGTGTGTAACATAATATATTTGAAAACAATAGGAAAATGTTAATCGTTTCGTCGTGTTTTATATAACGCATCAGTTTTAAATGTGACATGATAAGAAAATATTTGTGTATAAATTAAATTTACAATAATAATCCAGTATTCTTAATGTTACCAGGAAGTGTACATAAATGTGAAAAAGTATGCGTACCTTTTACTAAAAATACATACGCAAATTCTTACGCTTGGTGTTTCATTGAAGACGGACCTAATTAAGTAGTTCGAATTAATTATTGTCTTCAACGAGTAACTCTTAAGAAAAAAAAAGAATACGTCGTGTGAATAGGGTCAAGACACTACTCTTGTTCTTTAATTCGCAACAGATGCTTCCCGGCGGCGAAATATTATGTTGGTCTGCGAACGTAAAAATTCTGCGTGCGAAATAAAAATGTTCCTTAAATTTACCAGTTTAGGCGGTTTTATGAACGCATAAAGTACACTCGCTTCCACAGGACATGTCGTTTCTGGTGTTAAGAATTGAAATTATTTGCGACGTGAGCCATCCGCGTGGGCATATTTTTTATCTGGCGGTAACAGGCGCGTGAAATAAAACTTTAACGATTTATAAATTTCATTTGGGAAAGTTACACGACTATTTTGTTTCATTTCTTTTATAGGTAGTTAATGTTAAGTTGTTCTTATTTTATAGTTAACACTAAAACAGTTTTATCTAACAAAATATCGATTGATTCAAAAATTGGTGTTATGGGGAAAAAGAGCCTATTGAAGTAAATAATTGCATCAATAAAAATGATTGAAATTACACTTAACAATTACACTGCAAATCTTAAAATAAAATGTAAATGGTTGTCTGTAAAATATAAAGTAAAATACAAGCGATCGGTAGCAGTCGTATTAAATTAACAATGCGTTCTTAGGAGATTTCAAAATTGTCCCTAATTAACAGTCAATAATTTATTTTTCTTGTATTTCATTAAACTCTGGAAATAACAAAGTAAATCGGAATGTGTATGAGTGCGCGTGGCTAAAAATTAAATATACAGACGTGCATGATTAATGTTCATTTCATAATGATGCTATGACTTGCTCACTTCCTATGTTTAAAGTACAAGATTAGAATAAATAAGTCCTTTAATAAAGGACCATTTAAGGAAATAATTTACTTTTCAAAAGCATAGTAGACATTGGGCAACTTTATGATATAAGTTTTTCATTAAAATAGTAGATACTTTATTAAAATCAATTAAAAGTGGAAATCATAAATGAGATTTAGGGCAACTTTTGAATTAACTTTGGATTTCGATGGTGCGATCGGAATTTTCTCTGAAAAAGCTTCCCTTATAATTGAAAGTATTTAGTAGTATCCTTCATGTATGAATGCACATTTACTCATTCCATACTTAATTATTTTTCTTCTGAAATATACAGGGTATTAATAATACCATGTGTTATAATGCTCTAAGCGGTGACTGTGGAAAATAAAATTCACGTCGCAGCTTGATTCACCACTGCATCATTTTTGACATCTAACGGATTTAATTTAAAAACTTAAAACTGATGAACTATGAAGTGATTAGGTGTAATTAATGGTTAGTCATTGTCATTGTCTAATAGAAATTTTAGATTTTTAATAAATAAATTTGATTCAAGGATGAAAGTTCTAACAGTAGGTCTCCCGCAGCCACTTTTTTATTTTTCAATTATGTATAGCAACAAATGCCAAAACTTACGCTTTAAAATTTTGAAAATACATACATGAATGGTGCTACGACACGAATTTTATTTTACACAACCACCCCTTGTGGTATTAAAAAAAAAATATGGTATAAACGTGTTAAAGTTTTTTTTTTATAAACTTTACAGACTGCTATGCGATCAGATTTAGTTTTGAAAGTATCGACCATTGTAAATCAACAGTTATAAAAGAGTCAAAATAAAAATTTGAATTTATTTATAATAGAATAGACGACAAGCATCCAGTAGACTTGGTTGTTATTTTACGTTGATCGAAACGATTTAAAATTTACTAAGGCCCAGTTTTGCAATTGTGGAATAAGCTCTATTCGAATCATACCTATTGGCCGAATATCCTTTAACATTCTTCCATATATACGTCACGTTATTCCCAGAATAGTGTTGTACTCAGTTTACACGACGATTGTAAAATCGCTCCTTAACGGGTTTAAAGTATTTTGAAGATGTAAAGGAATTAACAATAACTGTGGGATAATATGGAAAATGGTCGACTTAATTTTAAAATTTTGCTGATACTATGAAATTTTTTAAAAAAATACTTCGATTCAGGTAAGATAACTGCAACAGCGACATGAACATCGCTTCCCAAAAGAAATGGTTGAAATATTTGACAAATTTTACATCAGTAAATTAATGGAAAAGAAGAAAAGCAGGAGAAGAGGGAAGGTAGAGGACCCGTTTCAATAGAACTCAGACTTGAAAGATATTTTTTCACTTTTCATTTCGAAACTTTTAAGCAAGAGTGTACAGTAGTGAAGATTTCAGCTTTCGGCAACTATTAGCGTTTTCGTTCTCATCTTATTTTACCCTCACGTAATAATAGGAAACGATATTCAGGGTGTCCCGGGAGGAAAGATCAATACTTCGTGGAAGTCTAGAGAGGATTATTATGTCAAAAAGTTTATATAAACAGGTAGTCTTTTATTAATAGTTTCTTAGGTAGAGCTAAATAACTTTTACTTTAAAGTATTAACATTAAATTTGTTAAAAAGTAGCGCTACATTACGGTCAAAAATAAAATCAACATGAAACGCCTAATTTTAATTATTCCGGAACGGCCTAGAGAGGATTATTATAAGTCAAAAGGTTTATATAAACTTTTATTTTAAAGTAATAACATTAAATTTGTTAAAAGGTAGCGCTACATTACGGTCAAGAATAAAATCAACATGAAGCGCCAAATTTAAATTATTCCGGAACGGCCTAGTGGTAAAATTGTTCAATATTTAATCAATATTTATCTCAGAATCCATTAGTAAAAGACTACCTGTATATATAAACTTTTTGACTTATAATAACCTAATCTAGACCCAAACGAAGTATTGACCTTTCCTCCCGGGACACCCTGTGTATAACGTGCTTTTTGAATTATAAAGAAATGAAAGGCAGATTGTTAATACAGATTACAGTTGCATTTCCTGTTCCTTTTCCATATCCTGGAAGAGCAATAACATTCTTTATTGATAAACACTACCAACATTATTTTTCTCATTTTCCTTGTTTTGAACTCGTTCATGCATACGTTTCATAATTCTTTTCTTTGTGCTTATTTAAATAAGCGATATTTCTTAATACTTTCTGCATAGATTTAATAAATGCACTCGAGAAATAACGAGCTAATTAGTCAAGGGTATAAATCAAACGCCAAAAAAAAGTAAATTCGGCGTAGGTAATTAAAATGCATGCGCAACTTCTTGCAGCTTTGGTATAGCGACGAAATTAGCACCCAGATGTTCGAAATACGAACCGCTGACATATTTACGAACGAACAGTAATAAACGTAAATGTGCGTTTACTCTTAATGGAAGGCATCTAAAAAAAAACTTTTTTGGAACCTACTCAAAAATTCATGCCGAAAACAACTTTTTAAATGTTTTTAAAATACACACCTAACTCATAGGGTAGTATAAGGACCTCTTTGTTTAAATGTGCAATTCTCAAACACGTCTTAACATTATTTCATATTTCAGTATCATCTGTTTTAATAAATCCGAAAGTTTAATTAATCCCAACTTGAAGATAATATGTATTTATTAATTGAATGTAAACCAAAATTTTCGCCGTTGGTTAAGAGCCCCACTACGTATATCACAACCTATTAATTACATCTATCGCACGAAGCCAATAATTCGCCGGCACACAGGTCCCACACGACATAAAAGCTTTTATGTTTAATTAGGTAACGGAATTTGTAAATTGCGGTTAAATCAGAGTGGCTGGCTATAAAGTTCGCTAATTTGTTTACATTCACGTTTATTACTAGAAATTTAAGTAATTCTATTAAGGCGGGCCTACCGGGACGTATAAATATTTGCCGATAAACATGGAAATAAAATTGGAATACACTATTACTACGCCCCCAAGGCAGTTTCGATTTACCTACTTCATAGAGGTAAAGGTACGGAATTAATTAGATTATTGCCATGCTGAATGCTACAGTCTCTTGATAATTCATACATAAATGTTTTTCAATTTGTCAAAAAACTACTAATGAAAATGGAACGCACAGTGTTTTTGCTGCAACAACCCACCCACTAAAGCACAAGATATATAATTCCTTTTCAAAAAGTATTCTATAAACATACTGTACATTGAAAAGTGTAGGTATCGCAACAAACTTGGAAAATTTTGGTTGTATATGGTCAGGTATACATATAAATCGATCTCATAGAGCCAATATAGCCGCCACTGGTATATCATGTATTCACATACCGCCTATTTCACTTAAACTTGAAAAACGACAGAGGTAGAACAGGTTATATTATAAAATAAAAACAAGAGCGAGAAAAACGCGCGTACGTTTTCTAATGAAACATACGGTATGTTATTTATACAATAATAAGTATTGTCTTTTATTAAAATGGCGACTTCGTTCTAGGCATTATTTATTCCTCAGAGACATAAGTTTTTTTTAAGTTAATTAAATATTTAATAATTTCTATAGTATTTAGAAATCGCTCGTTTAATATACAATAATAATAACGAAGTAAATGAAAGTGGTTGTTTATTTGCGTATGTATATTCATCGTTCTCTTGGTCCTAATGATGATATCTTGACCTTGAGATACTCAAGACTAGGCCAAATTACAAAAGTATAAGTAAAATATAAGTAAAAAAAATATTACAAAGTTTAATTGATGACTGAATAAACTGCTTCATTCGTACAAACAAAAATATTTATATTCTTTACATTTTGAATATGGTAGGGTACAAGAGTTTGCTATGCAACCTACGTTAGATATGTACCCCCAGTGACTTGAAAATGCACGCAACCTTTACTAGGAACGTCCCTATATTTATTCAACTTCATCTTCTAAATGTAATACACAGATATATTTAACATTTTTATAGTTTGCTGACTGTATAATGCATAAGAGGCCTCGACCATGGAAGGTATGAATGTACATTAAGGTATCGATAGAAACGTAAAATAATTTCATTTATGCTACTCTCAACCAACTGTAATTTCGAAACTGAAAGGCTTGCACATCATTGTTTTTCCGGATTCTTGTTATGAAAAATTCGAGGCTCTAAAAATAAGTGAAGAAATTTTTAAACAACCTCTCTTTCATAGATACACAAGGTATTCAAGATGATAATAAATATGCATACATATGAGATACTTTCTCGTGGTATTATGAAATTAAATAAATATCGAAGACTTACTTTTCGTAAAGGTAGAAAAAAATAATGTATTATTTCGGTTTTGTTAATACCGAGATCAAATAATTTGATATTATTGCAAACTGTTGTTACACCTGGCAGTTAAGTAAGTTGGCTAATCAGTATGTTAATACATCTTGTTTCTTTGGGAAAGAAATTATGCATTACCCGTAATAGTTCTTAATTATGAGAAGTTATTTGTATTGTTGTTATTTTGTATGACATCGATCTAACTGGGAAAGGAATTCCAATAGAAATTCTTAAAAGCAAGGTTAGACACTGACTGCATTTCTGTCCAAGCAATTTCATGAAAAATTCCATCTTGATTTAGGATCAGACTTCGCAGAATTATGAACTTCGACCTATCATTACACGAAAGAGCTGTTAGCGCGACGTTAAGCATACGCTATTGCATTACTCCGGTGATTAGGAGTGTGGATTATAAATAAATGATCGCGGTTTCTCCGCACGTCCACCGCCTGTTCTAAATTCCAGGTTTCGAAACAAGTTTCAGTCATGCAACACTTTCAAATTAATCTATCGAATAAGAGCCGTAAATTCAAGTTTGCGCCGGGCAAAATCGATCAAAGTGCTTCCAAATGCGTAAGGCGAACACACCATATATTCCTGCTAAAACGTTCCGAACTTAATTAACCCCCCACATATTCTGCTTACCAAAAAAGCTTGCCATTGGCAAAAGCTCTAAACAAACATGCGAGTAATTAGCGGACGATGAGGTCAATAAACAAACATTAATTGGACATTATTGATAACTAAATCAAGGCTTGCTTAGACATGTTAATGAGGCCGCTCCTGTCCTAATGATACTTTCTTATCGGTTTTGCGGTAATGTGTTCTTCTTGGCTTGGATTACACTCGATAATATATTAATTAGGCTCCAATCTATAACCTTGTTTAGCAAACATTAAACTTGATACGATAACTTTGCGTATCCTTAGTTTGCTAAGCCTAACTTCAAAGCATAACTTGAGAGTAATTGTTATAATACGCCTACGCCTTGCCCGGTGGTGTGGGTGGATGTAAATTTGTTGTTGAAATTTTCTGGGCGATGCCACCTAAATAAATTCATAATGAATCATAAACTTATAGATAATATTACAAGTACGTAGGTATTTGAAACCAAATTGTTGCAATTGAAAGCGAATAAATTTTTTCGAAATAAAATACCCAAGGCTGCTACGTTCTTGCAATATACAAAATGGGGGAATTTTTATACGGATGAAACGTTCGTGATGTTGAACTTGATTGATATAATTCACTCAAGGTCTGCAGCTTCTAATAAGTTGTAATTCTTAAAATTCTTCACCAGCTTGCTATCAACATCAGAACCATCTATCGTTCGTTCTTTTTTAAAGATAATCCTAAAAGTATATTTTATTTAGATCGCAGTGTATGGTTCAGAAGCGTTCTAGAAAAAAAATATTGAACCCAAATGTGTCTAAATTAAAGAAGAAATTCCAATTTTGAAAAGCAGGGGTCTCCTAACCTTTTTGAGTAGGGGGCTATCTGATCTTTGGCTTTTTTCCCAGCAGGCTTATATTATTCGTAAATTTTGTACACAAAGTTTATATGTAAATATCTGGGAAATAAATTATTATTATTATTATTAAGTAAAAGAATTTGCCTAAAACTAAGCAAATATATAAGTACCTAGATAAAATATTTTATCAATAATATTTACAAGTCGAAAGTGGTCGAAGTTATGAAGTAGATTTTTGTTTAAATACAATAGCTTATGTCTGAGCTTTTGACAACAAATTTAAATTATTGATAACCCTAAACCGACATCTTATTATCATAGGCGCCATGTTTTCCCCCCAAACTGAATGCACGCAATTTCTGCAAAGGACAATATAAAGCTTCCGCCCGCCCTGAGCAGAATTATGCATAATTACTGACGACCTATTTTTTTTAAATTGAAAACAAAGTAAACAGCATTTTGTCTGTAAATATTCCTTACAAAATTGAATAACGAATTCTCTCGTCATACGTGGCACTTAAATGACTTCCAATTTTAAATGAATCATTCCGTAGTGGAAATTATTTAAATGACTTTGTTTAGTAATGTCTTTAATATGAAAGTGTGTTACAGAAGAAAGTAGTTCTTAACGGTCGAGGAAGTACGGACGTTATTAAAAATGAATTCCACCTCAGAGATGCGTGTCTTCACGGTCAGGAAGTCGATTCGATTTTACAGTTCGAGTTGAAAAAGCAGGACATGAAGACAATTTGTTCGGGATCGTAGTATGAAGATACAGTTCCACGTCGTTTGTTTGGGACAATGAATGCGAACCCGGTAACTGTTGAAAAAAAAAGTTGTTCTTATCCAAGTTTTTGTTGCGATTCAACAAGAATCATTCACGCCGTACGTGTTCCCATCTTGGGATTTGCTTTACAAACAATGTGTTGGTTTCTCTGTTTCAATTACCACGCTCAAAGTTAGGTTTTTTTCCGTGGAGCTCCGCCAGCATCACAAATACAACTCTCTGAAAAGTGAGTTTGTAGAAAAATACTATCGTAGAAAATTTATATATATATATTTTTTTTTGTAAGAAAAAATGTTTTATGTTTTCATGAAAATGCCAAACAAAACCCTCTACAATAGGAGGCATTATCAAAATTAAAAAGTAAACAACAGCCTTGTATCAAACGCACATTAAAGGCGAACAATAAAACTTTATGCTGGCTGGGAGCATCACGAGAATGTTAATTAAAAAATAACTCGCTGCAAGGGCGGCGAAAAAAATTCCTGCACATAAACAAAGCCGTTTCCATCTTTATATATCACAGTGCATAATTAACACAAAATTCTGCAAGTTTACGTAGAGGTACATGATACCGTTCAAAATTGCTTCGACTGATTCCAAGCGTTCACTCTCCAGGATGCAGCGACGGCCTTTGGTAGGTAATTGACCGTGAACTATGCCCATGAATGAATCGAAGTCTTTCCAAACAAGAAAGTTTTAGTTCACTGCATACTGCAATTTCCTGTGGCCTACAAGACACGCTCCGTCGACAAAGGAAGACAATTATAAAAACTTTCTACAAGGAATTCAGCTAAATTTGACTCGAATGCAATTATAAACGCATTTTAGTAAGCCCGCGCTAATGGCTTTCAAACGATTTTGTTTAACAAAAAATTATTGCGTCACCAAATTTCTCACGTTCATTCCATCTTATCTCGGCATTGTTCAAATATTGTTCGTTCCAACCATGAAATCACATCCTGATTACATGTGAATATCCAAAATTATTTTTATTGTAAATTAAGGCTCGTTGTTTGAGATCGTCAACGTCGGAGTGCCGACGTAAATCGATTTTGGCGGAGTTCGCCAAATTCTCTAAATTAAAACAAATATTGTTTTTAATTAAGAAAATTATTAATGCAGAGAGGTTGCTGAAGGGTTTCTTTAGAATTAAGGTGCGCCGTTTTCTCGCTTAATAATTTACAATTTGTCGACTTAGTTTACCAAACATTAACCTGCACTACAGAAACCGGAAGAACTTCAATTTTATATAGGCGACGTATCTGGGGGAAGCTTTGAAGAGAATTATAACGAGCGACGCCGTAAAACGAATATCATTTAATGTCCCCGACTGGCGGTTTATCACAATAAATTATTATTGCGGCAATTACACGTAAAGGTGAATTTAAATTAATGTTAATTAGAGCATCTGGTTTCATTGTGGAAATAATTCAAACGCAGCATAGGACTTAGATCTCACAAAATGTATAATATTTTGTTATAAATGAAGAATATGACGTATTTATTAATTTCATTAAATTGAATAATATAGTAACGGGATTGCAAATAACAAATAATATCAATTTATTCTTCCGGACCAGCTGATAACTTCTTAGGCAGTGCTTAGGGTACTCATTTTTAAGGAAAAGCAAATAGAAACTTAACTACTTTTAACTACATAGTACTTCTACTAAAAACCATGTAGTATTCGCATCATAAATTTTAACCTTTCATCGACGGAGCCAAGCCAGGGCAATTGTTTTTGATAGATTATCACATTTAACTGCGTAATTGATAACCATCAATCATGGTTCTGCGATTTTAGATAATAGCTAATTGCTCGTGACCAAGAGATTCGAATACCGTTTCGTTCCAATTATTTCAATGTGTATGATTACTACATTTTACTTTAAAATGATTTTTACGAGTATAAATTTCTTAATCGAACTGTATAATCAAATTACTTACAGTTTCTGAAATGAAACCAGAACTTGCGAAATTCAAATTGAAGACGAAAGGAGAAACTTTCCCCCTCGTGGCGAATTATAAATTCCGTGAAATATCGACGGGAGTTAATAAAAACAATAAAGACAATGACATCAGATACGTGGCTCGGTATTATATTTCAAGTCATAAGGATAGGTGGGATAAATGGAACAACTTGTAGGGATGGGATTCGAGCGCGCCCCCAGGTCGAAGTTCAGAACATGTTCCTGAAACTTGATGCAGGATTTTCCATGGAAATTTGAAACGGCAAAGAAAAACAAACACGAGCTGCGCTATGACATGGATTGTTCGGACTTCTCTAAAATTCGAAACAACACAGGAACGCCGACGCCTGGGCGATATGAACTTTATAATAAATGAACACGCAAAACGCAATAAGAAGCGAAATTTTATTTCACACGTGAAATAACAAAAAAACGCGCACGGATGGGATCGGTTTGCATATCAATTAAGCTCTTCAATTTTTTTTCCTAGGGTTTAACGTGTCTGCTTTAATTAATTTGTTATTATGTTGGCAATGCGATCGCGGTTTCAAGCGAGGATAATCGCCGGTGAATTTGTTCGATTAAAAAAACAATTGGAGCTTTAGTGCGGTTTTAAATTCCGATTTTTCATCAGGCTGATTTAAATTTCCCTGCTTGTGTTTGAGGGGGCTTTATTATTTTCAATCATAAACAATGCCATCATATCATTTACTATAATTATACATAAATTCAAACCATTTTTAGTCAAACAAATATAATTACAATCACACTTTTAATTATTACAAATTACAAAAATACTACTCCTAGTTCTTGTGAGACTCTTTTAGAGAAAATATTTATATTTAATTGGGCAAACAATATCAACAATCACACACATACCTATCAATAAAATTGTTATTATTCGTGGCACAGTTTAAAATGGTATAGGTCCTTAGCGCCTTTGCTTTCTCACCTAATTAACAACTTACTTTTTTCGAAAATTCTTGACTTCAGAATCTCATTTTTTTTAGAGAGCGAGCTTTGCACTTTATTAACTATAATCGAGGATCATATATGTATTATATTGTGTTCTTCCTTCATTGATTATAAACCTCCCTTAATTTTTCCATTCATCTGTGTTGTTGACTTTTTTCCCAATCATTCGCTTCAGGGCCGATCTTTCCATCTTCCCGTTAAAGTTATCTGGCAAATAACTTGATTTTTATAAATGGTTGATTGACTTTTATGAAACGTTTCCTTGGAAGTTATCCGTCAGTTAGTTTGTCAAAAGGTGGAAAGGCCGGCCCTTAACTTTCTTCCACCTACTTTGTGGTCTTTCCTATAATTTTAATATCATCTCTGACATACTAAGGAGAAATCACATGTAATTTTTTTTTCTTATGAATTTATAGATGGAAAAGTCCCATCCCTCGACGCTTTTGACCAAACCAATAAAAATGACGAACTTGTAATTCTTTATTTAAAAATTCTTTAAGCCATTTATATGCTACAGATATCGGTGTAAATGCTGACCATTTAAGATTACTGTATTTAGAAGGTAAGGTACCGCCATTCAAATTCGCGTTTTTCGTCCCCCAAATTAAAAAGAAAGTTATAAAAAAAGAGATAGATACTATTTCTACGGAGTTTGCGATGACGTCACAAATGATGTTAACGCCAAATTAAAAGAGATAGAAGTGAGTGAGATTGAAAATTGGCGGTACCTTATCTACCCAGTAACTTTATGACCGTTACAGATGACGTAACAAGTTATATTATTATTGAAGAGTTTACAAGTCATTTAGACCCATTGCTTGGTAAAATTGTTCCATCTCTTCTTGTCCCTTGCCAATGTTCTCCAATCTTGAGTCCTTTCCTTCTTACATTCTCCATCACCGCATCGATCCATTTCTTCCTTGGTCTCCCCCTTTTGCTCTTTCCCTCCAGTGTTTTCCACCCTATTTTTCTAATTGCTCTGCTTTCATTTAGTCTGACGAGATGTTCCAATCACTGGAGTCGGCGTGTTTTGACAAACTGCGTTATGGGGCTTTCCCCATATAAACTTTGAACTTCCTCAGTTTCCTTCTCACCAAAAATCTTCCTTAGCATTCTTCTTTCCCAGACCTCCAATTTTTCTTGCGTCTTTTTGGTCATTACCGAGAGTTCACAACCGTAAGTCAATACCGCTTTGTACAACCTTATTTTTACTTTCCTCATTTTGATTTAATTATTCTGTTTGAGCCTCCTGTACGCCTGTTACTTTTTGCCAGCCTTAGGTCTATTTCCGTTGATTCACTACATGTCTATTAGAACTCTCAAATAGGTACATATAGTTTTGCACCTCCTCAAAAGTTATAGCCTCTCCATTATCAACCAGCAGTTTGAGTGCCTCTTTTGCTACTCTCCCTGTTCCTCCTTTAATTTTCATATATTTGCTCTTTTTTCTTGGTTTATAAGCAAGCCTATCTTATTTGCTGCTTGCATAAGTACTTGTGTTAGTGTGTAGTTCCTTTTTACTTCTTGCCATTAATACAATATCGTCTGCGTAAGGTAGGCATTAGTGGCTTCTGTTATAGAACCTCTGCCATTTATGCCGGCTGTTCTTATCGTCTCCTCCAAGACTATGATAAATAGGCCCTTGCTCCGTAAGCCTTTCTTTATCCGAAATTCAGTCGACTTTTTCTCATTTTCTTTCACTAGACATGTTGTTCTGCTCAATGTCATTTTAATAAGGTCTCTCAGTTTGCCTGGTATTTTGAAGTCTTTCAGTGCCCCGAGTAATTCTTTCCTATTTGTCTTAAAATCTATCAAAAATATATGTAATGGCACCTCATAGTCATAACAGCTGATTATGATTTGCTTCAACATGTATATCTAGTCCGGTGTTGATCTGTTCTTCCTGAAACCACCGTGATGAACCCCTAGTAGGCCTTCTGCAAAGATTTTCAGTCTTCATTTTATCAGCGTCGCCGCCACTTTGTACGATCCCCCTGTAATTAGGGGAAAGTCGGGTAGCGTGGGACACCTAAGCTTTATATTTTTTTTTCAAAAAAAATAAGTAATATACATAAAAACGAAATACTGCCAATTAACTTCGAAAGTACTTAAGATTTTAATAAAAGAAATATTTAAAATTGATTTATTTTTACTACATTTGCGCATTGAAAGTCTGGCCATATTTTATGAATGCCTAATGGTGGCGGGTAACTTGGGACAGTTAAATAAACTATGGAAATGTTGTTGTAAAACTTTATTTTTAAATTTAAGTTTGTTGACAGAGGTCACATGTGTAATAGGGACCTATTCCAATGTCAGCACACTCTTCGTGGGCCCATTGTTAGCACATCTGACATTGTATCCAATCCTCCTCAAATGTTTCATGGCATATTATGCAAACATATTTCGTGTTCGCTACAGTATCTTCCTTTTTGAAAATTTTATTCTTACATCCTTTACTTTCAATTGTTTTACTTTTAGTTTTTTTCTTCGAATCATTCAAATTAATTTTTTCTGTAACTTTCTTGTTTCTTTTTGGTTTTTGCGCTAATAATTTTTTCTCTAAACAATCTATAAAGGGAGTTGAAGTTAAAATTTCACTTCTTTCAGTCTATCTTTTTCTAGTAACCATTCTCTTCTGCATGCAGTTTGGTATTGGCGAAATTTCGTCTAAAATTCTGAAAGCTGTCTTCGTATCTGGAGAGGGTGAAGAAGTTTGTTGACATAACGATCTTTGAATTTTTTTTTGAGGTGTATTATGCTCGACTGCTGCTTTAGACGGTTCAGTATGAATTTCTGCTACAACTGTAATTTTGTTTTTATCAGGGGAAATCGTAGCTTCTTTAGTCTCTTCAGACAGGTTTACCTTCTCTGTTGCAGGTCCTGCAGAATTATTTTCAATTTTCAGAGTTTCATGATTGGAAGTTATAACCTGAAGTAAATTATCTGCGGCATTATCCATAGTCGTATTTGGAATATCAGTTATCATAGACGGAAGAAAATCTAAATCGGTAAATATATTTTTATTCAGTGGGTATATTCCAGTGCATTAAAAACCCTTTTGAGCAATGTCCAAGCCAGCTGTCCGCTGAAAAGCTTGTGCAACTAAGCCTGCTATGTCATATTGCCCTATTCTTGCACCAGGATGGCATCTCATCCACAAAGAACAGGCTTCATTATAGGAAGCTTTAAACAGCTTCATAAATGTCCTGTCTAATGGTTGTATTTTGTGCGTAGTATGAGGTGGAGTACTGAGCAAATGGATGAAGTTTTCACGGGCATATAAAATTACTTGCAGATCTTTATGACTTCCATGCCCATCCAAAATCAAAAGGACAGGATTAGTTTTATTTGGTTGGATATGTTTAACAAAATGTTTTAACCATGTTAAAAATACTGCACTGCCCATCCATCCGTTGGCTTGTGCAACCCCAACAGACTCATCCGGTGCATTGAACATCAACCTGTCATTCATTCTTTGTCTCTTAAATATAAGTAAGGGAGGAATAAATGTTCCAGTAACGTTCATGCAAAATATAGCAGTTACATTTTGTCCCCTCTCGGCAGATGTCATTTTTCCTACCTGTTTCTTACCTTTTTGAGATAAGACTTTTTCATTTTTATGAACACAAGAGGCACCAGTTTCATCAGCGTTGAAAATGCGAGATTGGGAAAAGTTATGAGTAGTCATAAGAATTTCCAATTTGTCAAAAAATAAATAAACTTGCGGTTTATTAAAACCAACAGCCCTTGACAAACTGGTGGCTTCTGGAAATCGCAAAGCAAGTTCTGGATGACGCTTTAAAAATCCATAATAAAAATCTTTTCCTGCAGTTCTGTTTTCCAAATTAAACCTGTGGTCAATTTTTAAATTTACTGCCAAGTCAAAAGCAAGTTTCAGAAATTCTTTTCTAGATAAGGGCATTAATCTATTGTCCATCTCTTTCACATGATTAACAAGTATATTTTCATATTTTGTATTAAAGGTGAGTTCAAATCTACCAATTTTGGGTTTTACTTGTATTTCTAAACCATCTTTAATATCTTTAATTATCCTATGAATAGTGGTTTTTGATATTTCAAATCTTTTTGCCGCCTCTCTTACACTATGATGTTCCTCAATTACGTATTTTAAAGCATGAACGAGATTGTTTTCATTCCAAGAGCCCCGATTGGTCGTCCTAGTTTTGAATTTGGGCATTCTGTAACAAAACATTATATATACCACTGTCCCATGTTACCCGAATTGGACTTGACCCGGGTTACCCGAACTGCAAGAAAATATTCGAATGATTGGTGAGGTTATGAGATGCGGAATTAAAGTAAACTAAAACTGTTAATCCCAACTCCAACCTTTGAATTATAACGTGGATATAGTAAAACTGCATTTCACTTACCTGGCAGCAATTGTTACACGTTCCAAGTACGAACAAAACAGTAGGAGAACCTGGTAAACTAAGAGAAACTAATAATATTGTATTCCACCGACCGAATGATTTTAAGTTTTTGTAGGTGGTCCGTCATACGTGGTGGTCAGCATACGTCAAATATACTTTTCAAATATACTGTTATTTCATTTTCTCCTGAGTTTTTGTTATTTTTTAGGGCTTGTAATTAGGGCTCCTCAATTTCCTGCTCCTTTAGCTCCATAACTTCTTGAGACTGTCATCCTCTTCAAACCATGTTAAATCCTCTCCCAGCTCTTCCCTCATTTAATAATTTCTGGAAATGTTGCTTCTATCTTTCCAGTCTGCCTTTTTCATCTCCATCAACAAGTTATATAGATCTTGCCAAATTGGCAACATGGTCTGGATCAAAATCATGCCGTGGCTATTGAAACCTCCAGATCTCCCTTTAAATGAAATATTAAATTTGATGACTAGGCAACAACATCCCTGAGTAAGACTGCTTCTCTTGTTTTTTTGTCCATTAATCGATCATTTGAACGAATTTTTACATCATGAAGTAATGGAGGAAACTTTCTTCTCCACACTTTGCGCTGCTTTTGTAAGGACACTTTTTCCATGACCAATGTTCCCATTTATAAACTTTTTAACCATCCTTGGGAAAAGATATATTAATGAGTGTAAATCATATTTCCAGTGCAATTATAATTTTCTCCAGATTTCCAACATTGTAGATGAACGTATAGAAGAAAAAAAGACATAGTTTCACGCAAGTAACTAAAGTAGAAACTTCCTCTTTCAATTTGCTTGCAACTACAGAAAACTTCGGTTTAATAAACCGAAGCTTTTAAAAATGTAGGTCGTGCAACTTTCATTTTAATGAATTCGCCGCCTTAAAAATCCTCCTACAAAATTCCAAACCAATACAGCAGACCGCTTTAAACCGGGAGATCGCCTCGTCGATTGCCTTCGATTACCTGCAGAGTCAGTCTTATTTTTATTTAATACGCTCCAACGATAATTACGCGCTTCCGGCCTAACTAGTTTCAAAGGATATCTCGCAGCGGCAGCACAAGAAATTCAATTTAATTACGTACAACGTCCGAGCGCTAAACATAAGCTACAGAAAGGAAATTTTTATTGGCCGTCGAGAAATTTTATAATATAAAACTGTGAGCGGATGTAATAATTGGTAATTACTGACTTTTGATCAAATTGAAACAATACGCTGCTTGTGTTGTTGAGTAACAGGCCTGCAAGAATAGAAAGTTCTTGGTCACGGACACCGTTGCCGCCTTATCTCTAAAACTGTGATACGGATTTCCTGTACATTGTTTCCTGAAGCAAATATCTGTGAATGTTTAAATAAATTTTATTTTATGGTGGCTTACACATGTTTGGAAGTTTACAACAATCTGTAAGCAAGGTAAATATTGGCTAATAAGCAAGTGAAACACCTATTCTGTATGGTACACGTTACAGAAACTGGGGATGTTTTAATCGTTCCTTTTGCAGATTTGGTGAACAGATCCTTGAACGGGTACAATGCAACTACGCGACAATCGAATCCGAAATCGTATGGACGTTTGCGTTAGTGCCTCCCCGATCAACGGATTCAAGTAGAATTAACTGTTTAATTCGCATAGAATATCTACTCGTAATCACGAAGACAAAGCATCAACTTGTCGCTGTTGGCGTGTTTGTGTGTGTCAGAACAGAACGTATTATAATATTCAACAGCTGTTTATCTACAATCGAAAACCGTTTGGCCATGATCAAAGAAGTGGATAGTGGAAGCAACATAAACACATTGAGGCCATTGACCATGAAACGCAGAAGAAGAAGATAAGTGCATCTGAGGACGAACAAAACTCATTGATACAGATTATCTAATACTGTTCGAAAAGAGTTCTATTTAATTAGCATAGTTCTGTGAAGTTAGGTTAGAAAATTGAATTAATATTTAGGTGATTTTAGTTTATCCAGGATTTAATTTAATCAATTAATCAATCAATCGTTTGTAGTTATAGTCAACTTTTCCAGTTTTTACAAATAAATGGAATCCAAATTTGTTCTGACTACTATGAAAGTTTTCTAATATTGATTTGTAAGACATGAAAATTGAAGTTTAAAACTTGCATAAAATAATAACGGGCGCTAATGATTTTTGTTAACTCGTCCGGAAACAGCAGTTGAACAACACTTGAGTATTCCACTCATAGAATAATTTGTGCTGATTGTTTTTAGAGTTAAGTGGTCCATAAATTTGGCAACAAACTTTTGTGTAACGAGGGTTAGTGCACAGCAGATGAGAGAGTAGTAGCGGGTGTACCACCCCTAATTCGTTGGTCGGTGCAGAGAGAACGAAAAGACCGCGCGGTCTGTGACAGCTTGACCCCCCCAGAATTTAGGATAACGAGGCTTTCATAACGACTCACGTCCTCGCCGACAAAAATGAGGCTCTTCGCGCCGATTCCTCCGAATTTATTTCGAGCAAATTAGCATTGGCAGTGTGCGGGGAAATCGTTCGTGGTCGCAGACGGTCCCGACGTGCCGTGCAACTCCCTCGAACTTTGCATTTTCGGCCCTACCCTTTTCATAACTGAAATCACTGTTAACTGCCGGCTGGAGAGCGCTCGCCTGAACCGCTACACGTGAAATTAAACTCTAATAACGCTACGTAAATAAGACACGAACGTAATTATTTTCTAAAGTGTTATTTACAGGGCAAACAATTAAACAATCGTATTGTCTTCTGCAATTAACTCGTACAGTCGAAAACTTCATTTTAGAACGAAAAATGAAAGGGTCAACAGAAATATTTAACCCAGAAAGCAAAGCTTTTTTTTCCTAAAAGTTTACATAGTAAAAAATGAATGTATGTACACCTGGTAGAAATTTTAAAACACAACGAAATTATTTACACTAAGCAAAGTAAAGGAAGAAAAAAATTATACAAAGCAACTCTCCTTTTACTCTTAACTATTAAATTTCGTCCACCGTAGACTTTTTAATTCTTCTCTGATAAAACTTTTTCTTTCACGTGAAACTTCAGTATTAATTTTTTAAGTCCCTGCTGATTCAATCACAGTTTCAATCAAATCAATAATTCAACACACTGACAAAAAAAGTAACGTACAATAATTAGAACAGACGTTGAACACTCAGAACAGTAAGGACTAATAACACCCTTGTCAGCTGCATGTGACAACTGTCAATGGGGTTAATTTAATCTTTGTCTATTACGGTTTACATGTGAAAGCAAAGTTATATTTATTTCGTGTGTGTGCACGTTACTATTTCGCGGTATTTATCGCTGTCACTGCTTTGAAGCTTACGGTTACGCTTCAATTCATGAAGCTTTTACTGTGGTCGTTCATGACGTCGTTTAACGGAGTGTAATTGAAAGTGCACTCACAAAGGGCATTAAATCAGCTTGTTGTTAATATGAAAATTTAAGTAATTAGCTCACTCTAACTATTTGGACACCTTGGAGAAAAATTTATGAGATTTCACGCGCTGCTCTATATTTTTAGCAACTTTTTTCCAATTAAGTATTTAAACTTGAAATTGTTCTTATATCCACATTAATAATTCAATTTCCGAGCCGAACACACACTCAAGTGTTAACAACCGAAATTTAAGGATCAATCCTCAAAATAATTTGTTCCTAAATATTACAGCTTCCATTCGCGAAATGAAAATGGCAACGCTGTTTTGCTTCGCTTGAAAGTAGTTTATGTCACTCTTTCAAGCTTTCGAAAAATGAAGTCTGCAGGGAATACTGAATCGCAGGCGAGGCAAAAGCTTATATTCAACTAACATAGAGACGTTAGAAACACGTCTAGCTTTCTGAAGGATTTGCTTCGATGGAGATGATAACAGTAACTTAAGAAATGCACCTATTTTTAATTAATCAAATAATTACGAAAGCATTTTAATTAAATTGTAATTAAAAAAAAATTAGCACGATAGAAAGCCCTGTGGACACTGTTAAGCAACTGTGGCCGTTGGAGAGGGGCATATCTGACCCTGGGCCACTAGGGCATTTCAGAAACAACTCAAAGATTTGATAGATAACCATGGTATATTATAAAAAGCAATTATATCCTCCGGAGGAAGACAGTGAGTCAAAAAATTTGGTAATCTCTGATATAGACCTGGCGCCTTAAAATTACAAAATAGGCAACCCATTCTACTTCCGTACATTCAATACATTATTTGCCTATTTGAAAATCTTCAGGAGTCATGGTTTAAAATGAGCACTTATGCCCTCCAGGCATAATCTGACTTGGCAGACATCGTTTTGAAGGCTCGAAAAACAATTATCTATATTAAAAGGTTAAGTGAGCAACAACTCTTATTTTCCCATAATAACAACGCTTGAAATTCTTATGCAAATGTGAACTAATTACACTGGTCAACAGTGTTGTAACAGATACATTTTTTTAAGTATCTAGTTTCAGATACAGATACTTACCCTAATTTGTAACTAGATGCAGTTACATATATATACTTCTTTTTGAAAAGTAACTAGATACAGATACAGCATACATGTATCTAGATACCTTTTAGATACATACATATATTATTTATTTATACAAGGTGGGCTAACAGTGCATTATCGGAAGTTTGTGGCGTTCTGATAAACATTTTTAAAATCTGTGTATGCATTAACATACATATCGGTTAGATGCACAATCTAAAATTATTTAGACATGTACAGAGTGTCCCGTAAGAGTGGCAATGTGGCAATTCTAATTTACAATTTTTTAAATGGATTACTCTATACAGGTTGCTTAAAAATGGCGAAATAGCACCATTCTGCACTATTCAGGGACACCTCTGAGCAGGGGAAAAATTCTACCTCGTGATTCTTTAAAGATACGGAGGTTACAAGATTGGAATTTGAAATGTTTACCAATTCTGAATATTTCAACAATTTTTATAATAGAAGACATATTTAAAATAATGTTCAACAATAATATTTGTTTAAAATCAATAACTAGTACATGTTTTTCATAAAAATTATCATCAAAATAATCTGGCCACCAAGCTATTAATTTGGTGAGTAATTGCATTTAATTACATATGAAATTACGTTGACTGAATTGTTTAATATCAGTTGACAGAAACATAAACATAAGGCAGAATTTTTTAAACATTTCTCCCATGCTCCGAGGTGTCCCTGAATAATACAGAATGACGCTGTTTCGTCATTTTTTAAGCACCCTGTTATATTATTGCATGATTATGGGCCAGTTGTACAAAGGAGGTTTAAACTGACGTTCAACTGAACCAGGTTCAAAGTGAACAAAATCGCATCAAATTTTATTTATGAATGCATTAATTGCCATATGTCCCTAAGCTCCTATGCGAATTTGTTTACTTTGAACCTGGTTCAGTTAAACTTGAGTTTAAACCGCCCTTGTACAACAGGCCCTATAATAGCTTAAGGTCCGTTTTCACGCTCAAGCAATTTGCGCAAATGGATTTGTGCCAGCATTTGCGCATACAAATTTGCTTGCACAAATGCATGCATTTTGCCAATCTTTTTAGCTTGTGCAAGCAAAAAAATACGTTTTCATGCAACGACTTCCTTGTGTGCACAAGCACATTTGCGCAAATTGCTTGAGCGTGAAAACGGACCATTGGGTGAGTGGATGAAAATAATACAGGGTTTTATTGATATAAAGTTTATGATTCTCGAGATAGTGACAATTCATTGTTACTTATTTATTATTTATTTGTTACTCTGTAAATCTTAATTTTTAAATATTTGACCTTGAAGTTTGGTAAATATATTATTATCAATCACTACGGTCGCCGCGCGCCGGCATAATCGCAACCATACAACGAACGAGAAACGTTCGAGTCTTCTGGTATTAAAAAATGGATATGTGCAGAAACAAAATTGAAATAAAAATTTTTATTTTTATTTAAAAAATGTATCTGTGTATCTAAATGATCAGATATATACATAAATGTAATTAAATACAGTTACAGATACCAGGTACTGTAATGTAACTAGTTACATAATCAGATACACTGAAATTATCTAGATACAGTATCTAGATATTTGTAACTAGATATGTTACAACACTGCTGGTCAACACTAATCTTGCCACATGAATTCTGGTAGGTAATCGTGTTTTGACTACCTACCCTCAGTATGAAACTGCGCTTATTTTTTTTCAATTACCCTCAGTTTTCTTGTGATAAGGTAAAGTTCAGTTTTACTATTATAGCGATAAACGCAAAGGAAGGACACGAAGAAAAAGTAATTAAACTGTTTGTCTCTTTATAAATTCAAGTTGTGTTCGTTTTAATTAATTATTGTGATTGTGTGAATATGTCGAGAAGGTGTGTTAACGATTCTAACCGTTTTTGTTATTTTTGTGCTGAACTGACTTTTAAAAAACAAGGGCGAAATTTTACAGATTTTATTTTGAAGAGTTATTGCGAGTGTTTTGGTTTATCGGTGGCTCACCAAGAAAAAGCTTGGGCTCCACATATTTCTTGCATAACGTTTTAGAAAAATCAGCATGGAAATGCTTCAAGAACGTGGTTGTAAATTTTTTGGGTAACCATAAGAGTGACAACTATAGAGAGTTGGTTAACGAGCTTTTATTGGCACATAAAGCTTTGGGTTGCAATATGTCCCTTAAGATTCATTTTTTGGACTCACATCTGGACATTTTTCCTAAAAATTTGGGGGCTGTAACCGATGAGCACGGCGAAAAGTTCCATCAGGAGTTTTCAAAGATGGAAAAACGTTATCAGGGCAGGTGGAACCCAAAGATGTTGTCCGATTACTGCTCGACGATCAAGAGGGACCAACCGGAAGCTAAATATTCCAGAAAATCATAAATCATAAGTTTCTAATGTACATTTTTCATATATGTTTTTGGAAAACCATGATTTTTTATCTTTAAAAAACAAACAAACAAAATTCATGAGTGATCAAAATTTTAACTGCTTATTTTTATTGACAACCTATATTAATGAAAAATCCCAAAAAAGTTCGTGTGGCACGACTAAGCTTAAATTTTGTTAACCAGTGTCATTCACAAATCTATTTTTAATTTTTGTATCCCACGCGAGGAAATTACCCCTGAAGTAGAGACAAGAAGAGTACAACAGGAATTTGTAATAAAATGGCGACGCAGAACGTCAATCTACGTTATTATTATTGCGAAAGCGAGTTATTCACATGATAAGAAAGTAATCAGTCGCGTTCCAATTGTGACAATGAGCAAAGTGCTTGACAGATAAGCGGGGAGCATCTACTAAAATTTACGTCTTCTCCGCGTTCCTGCTCGGAATACGGCACAATGACAACGTAGTTTGGTTAGTTATGTGGAGATATAATTATTATCAAGAGTAACTTCGGATTATGAGAACCTCTGCACGCCCTATACTTCACGTTCTGCGCGCCCCCTTCAACTTGACTTTCATGCATATAATACACGAAGTGCGAGGAAAATCTCAAAGCTTCATAACTCGACGCTTGAAATTTTAGCTTGGCTACCGGCGCGACGCACTTACCTAATTCCTGTTTAATTCTTGAATATTAAAAAGTTCATTTTGTTTTATGTCCCTTGTGCTATAATCAGTAATACTGATTATAAGCACACGCTGATGAAATATCAAGGAAATTTCCGACTTGTTCGTCGTGCATAAGATTACAGGCGCTTATTACAAGGACTCGTCTCCATAACAAGAATTCTCATTAGTGAGGGAGCAGTTTTAAATTTCCGCCTATTCCTCACAAGAAATGTTTATAAGGAGTTCAGGAGAGCTATCTAGATTAAAGTAATAGTGGGTTGATGAAGGAAATAAATCTGAATTAATTCAGCATATCGTGTGTTCTTTAACGCACATAAAACACCTGGAGGCAACATCGTGAAGAATTTTACTTAATAATACAGCAGCTTCCATAATAAGAGTGCCCCGGCTCTTCGCATCCGGTGGGATATTTCACAACCTCCTTCATTTTTATAGGCCTAAAGATCTTCAATAAAACTTCCACCAACCACCAATGAAATTTATGTAGACATGTAAGTAGGTACGAGTATATGAAATTATGTTTTAACTGATAAAAGTATAAATGGTTTCGTTTCACTAAATATCTTGAAGAATGAAATTAAGTTGGTTGTTTAAAGAAAGTCTCAGCTCTCATGAAAAATGAAATTGTTACTGCTAAACTAAATTTTATATTTCCAACTCCCAACTCTAAAATTTTGAATTCGAAATTTCGTAATTTACAGTATGTAATAAAACAGTGCTTCCTGAAACCAATATTTTATTAAGTGGTAAGTCAAAAATTTGTTATTATAATGGAGAATACTTTACGTAACACACAAATAAATAAAGAAAAAGAACGACCCTAAACTACGCGCAATATTACATGTAAATTCGCCGACGTTAAAATAACACATTTAAACAAAAATCGATAGCCTGACCTAGAAACATATAGTTAAAACATTTTATTAATTCGCCATGAGCTCGAATCGATAAATTTCGTGTAGCAACCCAACGTACACGATTCTTAAGTTTTACGGACGCCATAAAAAGTAACTTAAATTAACCCTCATTTCTAACACATAGATTTTATTACAAGACTACTAACTAATGTAGAAAAGTGATAAACACGTAATTAATTAAATATATAGTAACGAGTAACTCGACACAATGACAGGAGATGAAGGAGGAGGCGAAGAAGAAAGTTTTGAATTCATCAAGCGTGACCTTACCGCTGACAGAATCGGAAAAGCTTGGAACTTTCGAAATGAAGCCCGCTACATAAATTGCCGGCGTTATTTAATACAACTGCTTATTTCTGCAGGTTTATTATCATCGCGCGAGCAAAACGTAATTGGATTTGTCTCACGTTGTCGACGGAATGTTAATTTATAAACTGTAGTATTAACCCGATGGTGTAATAAAGGGCTCCCCATGAACTGCATGCAGTCAAAATAATCGTCAAATGCCCGGCGATAATGGGCCGTTCTGCGAGCCGGTCTTTGTCTCTGTAATCTATTCCTAAATTGTGATTTGTGGCGGCTCATCCGGTCAATAACCGAAGCACACCGACTCAGGGATGCGGATGATCCGTGACACGAATGTGTAACGGGGTATGTTTATTCCACTTGATAATGGTGAAGTAAAAAAAAAGACACAAACTACTTTTACTCATTTACAATAGTTCTAAAGGGATTCGCCTGATTACTTCTTAACCACATACTATAAAAATTGAGTACAACAGATCGTACAAATTGAGATGATTGTATTTCCTGAACCCATCTTTCGCCTTCATCCTTTTACATAAGCACATCGGGTTTTTTCGTGTAGCCCACATAAAAAGGATATTTTTTGCTGCAACCAGCATCATTACACACAAAGATTTCTTATAGGGTGGAGTTTATAAGGGTGGAAAATACAAGTCTAAATGAGTCGAAAAACAACAAGTTCTTTCACCGGCTTTCGTAGTAAAGACTTTTTTACGTGCTCGCCTGCTGCGGAATACAAATATACTTCAACTAAGAGCAAACATTTAAAAATTGCATAACTTCTTGTCTGTTTTGTTTCCACTGCTTCGCAACGACGCTGCACGGCGCAAAAAATTTCGTCCACCTCACTACATAAACCCCAGCCGTTTTACATTTTAACTTGTCTCTGGGAATTACATGCACGAATTTCTTAATTTCTCGAAACTAAGCAACAACTAAAATTTATTCCTCCGCCCGCCGCCGTCGGTCTTAATGAGTTTTAATCGAATCCTGTATTAACGGCGACAGGCTAGGACTATTCATTATTGTGTGCCTGCCTAAAAAGAGAACTTATTTTGGAATAACGCGATAAAACACTACAAAACATAAATTCAACTTATTTATCGCCGGACACGTAAATCTCCAGCGGCACTGGGTAGTCTGCCAAATTACAAGCAGTCTGTAAACGAGTCGAAAATAAATTGGGTAATTCCTGTTTAATTCTTATTTATGTAATTTCGTCTTCGAATAAAATGTTCAAAAGAAAACGGAAAAGGCTCATATATATTTTTCCAGAACTTCAAAATCTTATGGTATAAATTAAAATCCAACTGGAAGCACAGGGTTAATCAGGAAGAGAAAAAATTACTTGAGGAAACTGCTGCTGTGTGAGGAACGGGTGATTAAAAATGATAAAAAAAGGGGGATGGATTACACTTTACTTTCAACTTTATCAATTTTACAAGGCCTCGTCGAGATACTATGCTCCTCTAGATATCACGACGAGAGTGAAAGAGAAGTTGCCCAAATTCTATCTTAATTCGCAAAATTAATTACACCACAATTTCCATTTCTTCTCCTCATTCTTTTACCAAAATTTTAGTTTTTAATAACATCACTAATTGGCAAACAAACTAATGTTTTCTCACCCAAACCATGGTACTATATACAGAGAGACGGACGGACATCCGGACTTTATTCACTCACTATGACATTCTTCGAATACTATTACACCTTCGGACTCGGGAAGGTGTTCACGACCAAACGACTTGAAGTTGTCTGATATCTCTTGTGGAAAGCAGTTTCCTTTTACATGATTTTACAACGGGAATTCCGTAATTACGTAACACTTTACATGTGGGCCAGTTGCCCTATGATTCATCTGAGACCATCTGCTCATATGCTTGTATAATACCCGGCTTTTTAATGAGTCGTCTCGGCGACTGCTTGGTAATGCAATGTGCAACTGAATTTCTGCGAACGCAGACTCATTTCAGCGAAGCTTTTGACAAAGCAAGCGTTTTGTTTACATAATTTTTAGGTGAACATATTTCCGCGGTCGCGTAGGCGACATTGTATCGAATTTAATTTACATATTGAGCTTAATAGTTTAGAAGATGTTGGATTCTTACCGCTGTATTTCGTTTCTGAGATGAAAGCAACTAATTATGAATTGAAGGGTTCAAGGAAAAACAGTAAAATCTACTAAAAAAATAACATTCCGTTGCTTTCCTAAATGGATCATTCATTACCAATACTTTCGTTAATTAATGCAATATATCCACATGTCTGCGCACTAGGTAACTTTAATATACGCAGCAAATCCATTTCTATTACTTATTTTTGTTCTATTTAAAAAAAAAATTATATGTCAGCATAGAACCAATATGAAAATATTTAAAAGTACAATGAAAGGACAACACTGAAAAGAAAATAAAAGAGTTTGACTGCGAGGATATCATAAATTTAAAGATATTTAAAAAAACAGTAATGCAAAGTATTCAATTGTCTTAGGCAGCTTTGTACCTCAAAAACCAACGAGGAATTTGACATTTGACGGAAGTTATCACTTTGCGGTAAGTCAGTTTTTGCAATCTGGCTGTTGACATCCGTAGTGGAAAAGTAATTGCCGGATTTTGTGTTTGTATCTGAGTGTAGTACGAAACTATGTCTTTATTAAGCACCTGTGATTAATATTATATGCAAACGATACATTGATAAGTTATTACAGACTTCACTTAAAAAGTGAATGACTTTTATGTTAGTTTTGGAATATTTCGACGTTCAGGGGCGCAGCGAGCGGAATGTAAGTAAGTTCCTTTCAAGTACTTTCAGATATACAGTGTGTCCCAGATTGAGTAGGCTACCATGGGTAACTTTCTTATTAGTGAAGATAGAGATTTGGTTAAATGGGCAATATTTTGCAGTTTTATGTGCTGATTCAGATTCCGTTGAGAAAATTTGAAAATTCCGAATAGTTCAGATATTATCGCAGAAAAACTGAAAATCGCTATTTTCTTTAATGTCCAATAACTTCGCAATTATAAAAATATGAAAAAGTGTTTCATATAAAAGTTACTATGTTTGATAAAATACAGCTGAAAATACAGTCAAAATAAAATTCAAGATGGCGTCTGTCAAGATATTGATAGCAACTTTCTTATTTTAAATGGACGCCATATTGAATTTTTGTACGATTAAATAGCATTTTTTTTTCTCGTTTCAACCGTGTATCACAACCCATATCTAAAAAAAAATTTTTTTTAAAAATTTAATATATTTTTTTTAAATCAAGTAAGCGGGTTGCCTTTACCTATTACTAATCAAGTAAAGGCAACCCGCTTACTTGATTAGTAATAAGTAAAGGCAACCCGCTTACTTGATTTAAAAAAAAATATTAAATTTTTTAAATAATTTTTTATTTAGATATGGGTTGTGATACACGGTTGAAACGAGAAAAAAAAATGCTATTTAATCGTACAAAAATTCAATATGGCGTCCATTTAAAATAAGAAAGTTGCTATCAATATCTTGACAGACGCCATCTTGAATTTTATTTTGACTGTATTTTCAGCTGTACTTTATCAAACATAGTAACTTTTATATGAAACATTTTTTCATATTTTTATAATTGCGAAGTTATTGGACATTAAAGAAAATAGCGATTTTCAGTTTTTCTGCGATAATATCTGAAGTATTCGGAATTTTCAAATTTTCTCAACGGAATCTGAATCAGCACATAAAACTGCAAAATATTGCCCATTTAACCAAATCTCTATCTTCACTAATAAGAAAGTTACCCATGGTAGCCTACTCAATCTGGGACACACTGTATAACTCCAGTGCATAGAATACAATTGGCATTTCTCGAATCTTATTTAGTTAAATTTAATGTAGTAAGTGTGTTATAAACAATGACAAACAGTTGGTCCAAAATTTTGTGAAATGCCTATGACATACAGCGGCCATATTTAGTGACCAGTTTGGATAAGACGACTCCCTCCTGTTATTCTTAACTCGTTGCTAAAACCACTATTTGCTGTTTCCTTTTATATAAAAAAAAACGTTTAGTTCCAGTGGGAATTATTCATTACCGTGAATAAATAAACGTGAACAAATCCCTAACATGAACAGATGTTTTTATTTTATTCAGGGCATCGAGTGTTTACTGTAATTTAGAGTGTCTGTAAATATTTATCCTGTTTTACTATTTTATCTCCCTAGATTTATTAATTAACGAGCGGGGTTAAAATAATGAGCGTTGACATTAAAGTTCTTTGGATCGATAAATGACCGCCAATAGTCAATAATTCTGCATTTAACAGGAATAGCGAGTATTCACCGGCGCATCTACCACGTTGAAAATGTTAAAAGATCAGTATATGTTATTCCTTGTGACAATGCAGGTTGATTTTAGTAAAAACTGTTTAAAATACATCAGATCATTGAATTTCCAACTACAAAAAAGTCGCTATCTATTTCATTATTTTAAAAGAGGTAACACATTTTTTACACATTTGCAGCTAGTCTCCAAATGAAACTATAGAATTTCTCTATATCTAACTGTTTTAAGAGATGATATCGACTTAAGGAAAGTCAGAAAAACATTGTGGGATGGATTCAAACAAGGCCTCAAATTTCTACAGTTAGAATGATACAGATTGAGATATATCAACGAAATTTAGATCTACGCATGCTATTGATAGACTTCAAGCAAGCCGTTAGGAGTAAAAGTGTATCAGGTGAAGAGGAAATTGCGATTCCCGGACAAGATTATTAAAACTGATTAAAGTGCACTGAAAAATCAGTAGTGCTCTTTAGTTTCGTTCATGAAACACAAGCAACTTGCAAAACCAAATTATAGGCATTGTTTTAATGACGAGAAGGAGAGCGGAAATGATAAGAATATTCATGCTATTCGAAAGTAAAGAAGAGAATAAATAGATAAAAACGAAGCAACAAAGTATCTAAAGACGGACGCAAACGAAAAGGAAGAAGGGTGGCAAGTAAAGGTAGATCAGTCCAGCAGATCGAATAAGTAGGAGTTACAATAACTAACAAAAGAAATTGACAGTGGATTAGTTAAAGGAAGGATAGTATACGAAGCATTGAAGACAACATTGAAATCTTAAGGGTAGCCAAGCTGTGAATACCTTATAGAGAACGGTAACAAGACCTATAGTCCCGTATGAGGCAGAAACGTAAAGAAATAAAAGAGAAGAAAGTAGATTAAAGTAGATAAAATCTAGATGAGAGGAGAACCCCAAGGAAAATCTTTGCAGGGATCAAAAATCACAATATGTATACAGAAGGAGAACAAACCAAGAGTTGAGAGACGCATATGGCTACCTAGAAATTACACAAGTTGTCAAAGTACAGAGAATGAGATGGCAAGAATATGAGACGAGGCCTCAAACATGGACAAAACAGCTGTACAGAGGTGTTCGAGAATTCCATTACAATAAAAACCAACTTGTAACAAAATTTCGAAAAGAGCGCTGAGGAGGTGAAAGAGACCAACAAGAGAAAGAGGAAGACCAAGGAAACGGTGGCTAGCTGCAATCAAGAAAAATTTGTGGAAAATAGAAATTTCATCAGCAATTAAGTAAAATTTTGGGTGAAGAAGAAGAGGAATTAGGTGCGAATGTATTTAATAAACGTACAGTATTTCGCTTGAAACAAAATCTATTAACTAGAATGAATAATGCTGTAACCCGAAGCTTAAATTTAAGCCGTTCTCGCGTTTTGAAACGGGCGAAATTGCATTTATCTGGTTAATACAATAGCGAAAAATTACGATAACAACCTTAAATTAGCCCGAAAAAAAGAGGCATATGCAAATTCGGGCCGTATCTCTTGCGAACACACAAGCACAGTTTAAAGTTTCGGCCCGAGGGATTTATCTTTTAGTCCATCAAGGCGTTTATATTCATTAATCAACGGCACAATGTCCGCCATTATGTCCACCCGCAGATATTTCTAATACCGACGTCGCCTAGGACACGTCCTGTCACGAGGATTAACGAACGGCTCCAGAGTAACGCGATAAGGATTTGTATCTCTTGAATTCATGCTTGAATTATACATACGTCAAGGCGAATTAATTCGCCTGCACTCCGGAGGCGGATTTCGCCGGCCTTCTTAATAATTAGTATGCAATTCGGGAAACCACGCACAAATGCGAATTATTTCGGGAATTTCGCCTGACGTGCATTAAATATTATTGAAATACTCCGCCACTTACTTCCACGGCCGTGAGTCAACTTCTGCGAATTAAATTCCGCAATTTCGCTGCGAGCAGAGAATTTCTAAATTCGGAGCTTATGAATTTTGCAATATTCTACGAAAATCACACATAACATAGTTTAGTTATTACAAAATACATGTCAATAACACTGAAGTAAATCAATTTCTATTTATAACATTTTGTTTTTGGTATTAGGATATTCTGAAATTGTTCTTTTTTTTGTACAATCTATTTTGCATGCCTGTACCGTTGTTCTGTTGTGTAGCCTATGTTCTCACTTTACAACAACGACCAGTATATGTGTATAAATCGATATAATCTTGGTAAAAACATACAGAGCGCTCACGATTAAAGGTACAAGCTAATGAACCTCGGCCAATATAAACAAACTTGTCAAACATATTTTAAGTGGTGAAAATTGACAGCTATTGAAACTGGCTACACAAATATGTAAAATAGAATTACAAACAGCGGGAGAACGCTCAGCCAAACACAATTAAGCACAGCATGCACACGGCAGGCTTAGATTTTGTGCAAAATACAAAATCGATGTTTGTTTACTCCATAATCATGAGAATGATTAATTGCATACGTACAGTTACAGTCCAAACTGCAGCGTATTCAGAACGTTTCAGTTTTATGCCGCGGGGGAAAAATTTTATTTATTGAAACTTACGGCGGGCAATATTTTATTATTTATCTTATTTTATCATCGCTTGTTATCCTCTCGCCGGGGAAAGCCTGCGCGGGAGGTTGGTTTACTGTTACCGTCCGTCCGTCCGTCTCGTCGCAAATAAACTCACATCTTGGAAGGATATTTAATTTTTAATAAATACATTTAGCTTCGGTGTAAACACAAATTTTATACCTTGCTTCTTGTTTTGTTGTTAATAATTTATGTTTGTACAACACTTTAACATTTTCTGCAAATTATTATATAATAAGTGGTAATATTTATCACAAAGAAGGACGAGCTTCTTAACTTCAATGATTTTAATTACGTTGGTAAATTTTAGGGCAAACTCCGAATAGTAAAGACAGGGTAATGTTTATACACATATATATTTTTTTAATATTAAAGATCCCCAGACATCAATTATAAGATTAAAATATTTAGTTTCACTTAGGCTCTTACTGCGTAAGCATAACAAGGGAGGAGAGCGCTCCGGTCTTCGCCCGCGCCTCTGAAGTGGAGGATATTTAATTCATTTAAAAGTTTGATGATGCAACCCCTACGGTCCTTAATAAAAGGAGACGACCCTTGCATTTTATTTATGCTAAAGTGAACCCGACGCAAATTAGGTAACCGTACAATGAACGAGCAGACGTTCTACATTCGCTCCGGCTCGAATCAAAATTATGCATATTCATAACGCAAAGTGCATGAATCATAATGAAAAGGCATAAATGTAATCGATGCAGGTGATTCAATTTCGTGTAATTCCAAGCAGAAGAGAAAAAAAAACTATTTTCGCGGCGTAAATTCAGAGTGATAATGATGCAGGAGTTTCAAAAAGTGTCACGGTTCGATTCTACATCATGCCCCACATCGATAAATCAACTTAAGCTTTATTTCCACCCCAATATTTATGCGTTCGACGACATGCAAGTCATATTCGTCATCTCTATGAATCACCACTGTGCAGAGGAGTTCTTCCCGAGATAAAATACGTTTAGAAGATGGCCCCCGACCATAAAAAACCTCCTGTTTTCGCCTAATCAAAATCTGCAGAAGCGCGATCGGTTCGGGGGAATTCCTCATGCGTATTTTAAAAGTACCAGGCTGACCGTACCGCGCGTGACGATTTTACGGCCTATAAACTGGCGAAATTGAGTCACGAAAAAATAACAAGCATGACATGCCTGCATTATGGCCGCCACCGTTTTAATTATGCTCTGCCATAACGGTCAAAGCAAAGCTGCGGTCGTATTACGGTAATTACAAGAATTACAAATGAATTTTTGAAATGGCATGTTTCAACTCGAAATTCATTTTTTTGACGATCCTGTCGTTAATTTTATACCACAACAGCCAGAACTAAATTTATTCCAGGATCACTTAACGAAAAGAGAAATTATTAAAAGCTTCATCATCTGCATTTGATGAAAACTACCTTAATACACCATTCATAATCAATTACTAAGCCTAATGCCCGTTTTACACAGTCAAAGAAATTGATGGATATTTTGTCCTTGAATTTATTCATGCGTGTAATACATAAAATCGTCGTGAATAAATCGACGACAATAAATTCATGAATAAATTGCCAAATTAGAACCAGCTTTACAGTTGGAATTAACTGAAAGACGACAATAAAAAGTTGGACTGTGTAATACAAAGTGACATTTGCAGTAAATTCAACGACTTCTTCATGAATAAATTTGCAAATAAATCCATCAAATCCTTCTTTGACTATGTAAAACAGGCATAATATTTATTTAACTACAAATAATTAAAAACAGATTTCAATTCTAATACATACAAATATGTCGTAACGAAACCAAATGTTCAGAGTTGAGAGTTCTCTTTCATATTTTACATTGCAATCGCCATCTCTTCCATTCTTCCCATTGAATGTCTTTCAACTTTGCTGTCACGTCTTTTATTCACGTTAAGTCAACATAGGTTGACTTTTGTTCGTACCGAGACTATGAAGGACTTCTCTTATTCATTGATCATTTCCCGTTCTCCTCACCTGGAGAGTGGTCTTACTTTCTACTCTCTTTATAGTTGTATAACACTCTTTTTGTCTGTCTTCTTATTTATTCTTTCTCGGCGATGTTGAGGATTCAGATTTGGCTTGATCTCTTTATAAAACCATTTGTTGCTGTCCCTATTATCACTACTTGATGTGGATGTGTGTTCTTCAATGTACGAGGGGTCGTTTTTATATTCCCGGACCAATTGTGTTTGACAATTTACAAAACAATTGCAGCAGTATTACTTCTATTAATGTCTGTCAGTTTGTGCTGACGTATCAAAATGAATAAACTGGAATATCGAGCAGTTATAAAACTCCTAACAAAACAAGGAAAACCTCCAAATATTATTCGTGAAGAAATGGTATACAGGGATGATTGCCCTTCTCAGTCGACTATTTGCGAAAGGTCAAAATTGTTTGAACATAGTCGAGAATCACTGGTTGATGATTCCCGTCCAGATCCCGTCCAAGTGTTTGGTATTGGAAAATGCAAGATTAAAGAAGTGACAATTAGCACTTTTATTAGGAGTTTCACGGTTTTCAGACTTCTATACGAATACCTTGTAATGACAAACATTAGTGTGAGATGGGTTCCTCGATGGCTTTCGCCATTCCAAATACATGTCAGGATGGAGACGTGTGAACGATTTATTTTTGGCGCTTGTGGAGACGAACCAGATTTAATTATTTACCAATCGACTTCGTCACCGGTGATGAAACCTGGATCCATCATTTTGATCCTGACTCGAAGCAAGAATCGATGCAGTGGCAGCCCTCCCAAGAAGTTTAAAGTAACCCCTTCTACAGAAAAAAATAATGACAACTGTTTTTTAGGATTGCCAAGGAATTTTAATGATTGATTATCTGAATATGAGTAGTACGGTAACAGGAGAGTATTATGCAAGCTTATAATGTATTGCCTCAGAGATTCTATGAAAGTGAAATGGCGCGGACAACTGACGCAAGGGGTCCTGTTGCTCCACGACAACGCACCACCCTACAAGCTAAGACTTTCAAAAGCTGCCGTTACTGAATGTGGTGGCTTCGTAGAAATTGACCACCCACCTTATAGTCCAGATCTAACCCCCCTATGACTATTTTTTGTTTCCAAATCTCAAAAAAACCCTAAGGCCGTATGCACACGGAGCTACCGAAAAGAAATTGAACTGGTTTGTGTTTTAAATTACTAACTGGTCATTATTTCGTCCGTGTAGTAGTCATGGAAGGTGATACCTCATCGCAATCATTGTTGAGTTATTGTGGATAATGATTCGAGGGATGGTTCCAGTGTGAATCTGTGTTGATAATATGATATGATGATAATATGACAGTAACCTCCAACAGATTACTGACGCGTTACTGACTGGTTAGTGACAAGTAGCGCCATCAATAACGAAAGTTCTGATTCAGCGCGGACTAGTTAGTGATTCGCGTCAGTGATCAGTTTCTTTTGAGTAGCTCCGTATGCAAACGGCCTAAGGGGACAAGATTCAGGGACGATAACGAACTTATAGCGGCTGTTGAAACGACTTGTATCCAAAAGCAAGGGGCCCATGTATATTGAAAAATAAATTTCTGTTGCTGTTCTAATCTTTCCTCTTCTTCGTATCTATCAGCTTTCACTCTATATCTATCAGCAACCACAAATCAATTTTGTCTCTTCCTATCATTATCTGGTTAATGCTAACTACTTAGACCAAATAATAAATTTATTCGTACTTTTCATAGGTATGAAAGGCATTTTAGATATCCATTTCTTGTATAACACTCTTCTTTTTAGCTTACACGAGACTTTTCAGATGTCCTCAAAGGAAGTTGTCAACATGATGTAGGTCAAGTGACCTCTTCCCCTCTTCCTATCTAAATAAATAAAATTTAATACTATTCTCAGTATATATACGAATGAGTTTAGTTCATAAGACATTTTTGACTTAAAATAATACATGAGACACCCTGTATCAAACAGTCTTAAGTGGGTAATTTTTTCCTGTTTCCTTGTTTACTTCATCCTTAATAGAATAATATTCATGATCTAATTCAGTAGTATATACAAATTTGGATACTTTCGTTTAAACAGTACTATTGTTTTTTCTTTGTTTTTATTACAGTTACATTTGAATACAATTTCCTCTATTCATTAGCTCTACAGGCTTCACACATTATAAAATATTCTATTTATCTAATTGATGTATTCGATTGCGAACAGATTCTTTGTGTAAGACTTGAAAGCTATGCAAATGTGACTTCGAAGAATCAATAGTTCACATTGAAGTTATTTCTTTATTGTATTGTAAGTCCGGAGACAAACAGGATCAAGCTTGATGTAAATTCGTTTCTCCGATAGGACTCATTTTTACCGTCTTCTCGTGAAACGTGAAACCAAACAAATCAAGACGAAGCACAACAAACTTAGTAACAAAAGAACATTAGTAGTATTAATTATTAATCCACCTAACTATATGAATTTTGAATTTCGTTTCTGTTTATAATTACGACTTTCTTTAAACATAAAGCAAATTATTGATTCACATGCACACGTGCACATTTTTAAGAACCCAATTTATTTATTGGTTTCTGTCTTTCTAATTTTTCTTTACGTGTAATTTGCTTTTAAAGCTAAAGGACGAATTAAATTTGTTTCCAAAAAATGACACAGTAAAATCTAAGCAAGATAATCTGATTTTATTGAAAAAGCTGCCTAAATACCAAATTATTAGAAACGTCAATATCAAATGAAACATTTTTGGAAAGTCAAAATTTTATCTCAACAATTCTTGTCCGATAGCAATTAATAGTAATTTTCTCATTTTTATTTCGAATTTTTTTCGACGCCTTAAAGAACTACACCGAAGAATAAAAGGTTTATAATAATTTTTTATACTACTTTCAAAATGCTGTCGTATTATCGAAAAGCATCGTTCTCCCACACAGACATTGTCGAGGAATATGCCTAGATCCCTTACATAGGATCTTTTATAGACACTCTGTATATATTAAAAACTGTAAAAGATTCTTAGATTGCCCTTTAATTTAGGTACCTCCTCATTACCGCCTGTTACTTTCAATGTGATACCCATTAAATCTGGTCCCAAGAAAATTTCAAACTAAAGGCAGGCAGGCGTGCTAATTATACGAAATCGCCGATGAAAACAAATTTTAATTAATTCTGAATACGATTCACAGACTTCGTTAAAACAAATATCGCCATTAATTAGTTACGTAACGGGCTTTGTTCTCGTCGAACGTAATCCTTTTTTAACAAGCTTATCATAATTAAGTACACTGTTTGATGATATGTATCAGGAAAGGAGATAATTGTGATTTTGTTTACTTAGCCTTTCTATAAATAATTTTAATGAGTTCGTACCAACGTGACGTCTCTGTTTGCGCTTAACGATAAGGAAACGTAATACATCATACTCGGAGACTGTATTATTTAAATTGTGTATACATGGAAATGCGTTGCATTAGTTGCTTTGTTAACAGGGTAAACGTTCTTTACTGTATTTGCTCGCACTCGGGTCTGCTAATTATTATTAGTTGTCTTGTCAAGTCTGTCTGCCTCAGTAAATTGGCGGTCCTTTCTCGCTACTGCGTGCTACGTTTGGATTACACCACGTGACCACAACCACCATACCGCAGAATATTCCCAGTGGGTGGTTTACAAAACTAAATATTTGATTATTGATGCGTTGATCGAAATCACGTCAACCGTGTGATTTATTCATGCAAAGTCTACGCAAACTATACCAATTACACAAAGCAAATTTTATCAAAATAAATAAATAATCCGAAATTTAGGCTGATTTTATTTTAACAATATTTTTGCTAAGGAGTCTTACGTTTAAAAGAGTGAATACTTTCTCGGTTATTTTTTTCGAGATGTAAAGCACAATGAAAAGGCACAACAAAAGAAATGCAAGAACATCGAGCAAGAAATACTGATAAAGAGGCATATCAACAGTTGGGTTCCGCAAGTGCCCGGCTCCCTTATGTCGGATCACATACTCCATCCACCAAATAGCTTTATCCAGAGGTTTTATCGGCTGGTCAATCGCTAAATCTGCTAACGTTTTCATTTTCATTCGATATCTGCAAAACATATGCAAATACGGCACTTGACTTCTTGGAAAGTTCGTTTCAACTTACTGGGGATTGCCTATGACTTCGAGGATCGTACTTTTCAAAACTCTCACGTTTAACTTGTCTTTATCCAGAACGGCTCCTATACCTAAAGCTTCAAATCTCAACGTATTATAAAACTGATCGCCGAAAAATGGCACGCCGATTAGAGGCACGTGACCGTAAATTGCTTCGCATATTGATTGTTGACCACCATGCGTTATAAACAATTTAATATTCGGATGCCCTAGAAGAAGAAGAGACGTTCAGTTAATAAAACGTTTGAGCAATCGATCATTTTCATTGTTTAGGTTTTCAGCATTGCGAATTTAAGTGAAGTGCGTGTAGACAAATTTAATTATGTCAAAAGCTTTCGTGTTAGAGAAGTTTGGCGGAATTTAAGGGACTTATTCCGCTGAGATAATATCCGGAAAAGTAGAAGATACAATTGTAGCATCTGTAGCTTTGTTTATTCAAATTATTCTGAGTGTCAGATGGACTTTTAATTTTAGCAAAAAAAATTTGCCTTAACCGTATATTATTCACTGAAGTTAAGATATTGGCCCGTATTCTCATCTTATGATTAATTTTAATAACGTGTTTATTTCCCATGGCAACACTCTCTTTCACATTAAACTGACATAAAGCTACATCGTTTTTGTTTATTTTAATCGCGATTTTAGTTAAACACGACCTTAATCATAAGATAAGAATACGGGCCATTGTATATATTTGTCTTCGTATGCAAATTTAATTCACAGATGTTACTACAGGAATTAATTAATGTAATTACAGAAGTAACCATTGCATTCAAAACGAATTAAATTTGTATTAATCAAACGCTAGTTTATTAATTTTATTCTCACGACCTGCAGCTTCCTCGTAGTACGGCAAGAACGGTACCTAAACATTCCTCGACTTAATTCATTCCGTTCAGACGAGAGCAATTACTTAAATAGGATTTCCCACACGAAGAAACGATTCCACTTCATATCGGCCGTCGAATTACACACGCACTCGAATTAATTCCATTTCTGAGCCGGCAACAACACCCATGTTTTCAAAATTTCGTTTCCGCCCGCATTAAAAACAAATGAATAAATAATGAGTGTTTCACGCCCACGCAGTAATCTCAGGTTTCGCACGGAGCAGGGCGATCGATGAAGACACTTTTATTTTGCATTCTAATGCAAAAAAAAACTTACTTAGTAAATCAGATTGAGGAAACCAAGAATTAACTCTGACATTGCTTGGTTTATCCGGTAAATCCTCCTCGAATTTCCACAAGACTTTGTAAGGCAATTGGCTGAAGGTCTTCAAGAACACATCAATTGTTGCCTTGGGAAGCAAGTTACTTTTAATCGCCGACCCAAAACTTATATAGATGACACCATCTTGGGCTTCATCCAAAAGTCGTTTTAAATCCTAAAACCAAATATTTTTAGCCACGTTACCACCACCAACTAGTAAATGTATTTCTACCTTTGGTAAAGGTTTGGTTGGTTTCACATGCAATCCAAATAGTTCGATGTAAGTTGGCACGACTGGTCGGGTTGGGTGAAACCCTGGTATTGTATAAGCAAATATTAGATCCACGTGGTCCTGTATGTACATCACGTCTCTCACTTGGTTCCCCAGGTACTTCCTAGTAATTTCATTTTGATCTGGGTAATGCCGGAAATGCATTAAATACCTCATCAGAATCGAATAGACCACGCTACTCAGCCTTTCAAAAAAGCCAAGCCGAAGGCCGAAAGGTAAATTAAAATCTGGATACACAACGGGATGAGAGGGATTTCCGACACTGTCGTGACCGACCAAAGCCGTTGGCATTGAATTCATGAGTATCAAAGGGCAATTAAACACGTCTTTGAGGCCAAACCAAGCGGGATACGCCAACTCGCCGAAAATCAAATCGAAGTCCTTTCCACCGGATAAAAGTTTCTGGACGTTCTTGTTTAAGAAGAATTCCTCGGAGATGTTTTGAGCGGCGTCCATCATTTTGTTTATCAGGATAATCAAGTTCTTTTCCGTGTATATTAAGTTGGTGAAGTTGTACTCAACCATTAGGAGTCTTTCCAAATTGCTTACGTCGATTTGCGTGATGTTTCTTGACGTCGGGATGTCTTTGGCAGGGTGCGTCGTTATCACTGTGAGCTCGTGCCCTCTCGCGGCTAATTCTTCCCAAATTGCTTGGTATACGATTTGATGGCTTAAAGCGGGGAATGGAAACACGCATAGTATTTTGGCACTTTCGCTCGTCGACGTCAACGACAACAACCACAACGACCACAACATCATTTTGTCTCTGCGCTCACTCGAAGGGTACTATTTTAAAAACTGAAATCTTTCTTATCTCATCAACAAAACATTATGTAAACAGAAGCGTTACGTTTACGTGCCTTCTGTATAAACACACAAACAATTAAATTTAACACACGGCATCGTTCTCGTCCGATCTTTGCGCGCTTCTAGAGCTAAACAACGCGGAGACGCAATAACAGTGCAGTAAATAATTTTCCTGCGACAACTGAAATGGAAGATAAAAGTAAACTAACTGTGCTGCAAGTGATGGAGAAATCACATTATTTCCAATTTATCTATATTGAATTCAATTCGGTTCTAGTGCAGACGAACGCGAAGGAAACAAAAAGAGTCGCAGCAATATCTTTTGTAGAGCATGATGATGTCGATGCGATTGCTTCTGAAATAAATAGTTTCATATTTGTTGGGGAGGTGGAGGAAGCAGATTATCATTTCGAAGTTGAAACGAATTCTTGAAAAGGCAAATGCACATGATTTACAATTTCACGAGATATTAAGGGCGCTTCAATTCTTTAGACAGAAAACAATTCTTTAGACAGAAAAAAAATATATTACATCAGTTCATTATTCCCTTTCCTCGTATCTACTTTTTCTATTTCCACAAATTCTTTTGACTAACTTATTTACAGTCGGCGAAATTTTCTGCATGTCACTTTTTTTGTTCTATTTTCTGGCCATTATCCTAATTTGGTGTGACCTTCTTTTTTAATACAATATAAATCTGTTGAAGAAAGCAATTTTAGATATACTTAGGCTTTTGTAAAATACACATACTTCCGAGTAATTTTTAAAAGTGCGCGGAACTATAACTCGTACGAAAACATGTGCGCGCTATCACTCGGAAAATCAAAAGTTTAAATGAAAATAGAAAACGCCCGCGCCCGGAAAACTTTGTTCCTCCACCACGAGTTAGATAAGCCCCGCACGCTAATATAATTTACTATGTAACACCATTCGACGCCTTAATTATTATTATTTTTTTTAATAATAAGTTCATTGTTAACTTGTTAAGTACTTTTGAGTAAATTACTCCGCGACTTGTTTACACCGTAACATCACATTCGTGGTAAGCCATTTTGTTACTTGATCCTCTGAAGTTACACTTTGCCGGGGACAGTAAATTGTAAATTTTCAGATAAACGCAGACTTTTATGACTGCTACAGTACTGTAGGACACTCTTTCTTTATTTGTATTTATGTCCGCTTTGTTCTTACGTGTAGCAGCTGCTCTTTCCAAATTATTTAGTTTCTCTGGCTGGAAACACCCATCAAAATGTTTATTGATATACATAGTATAAAACACATACGTTGTTTCATCATAAACATAATTATTAGTAATCTTAAAAAGCAAATTTTAACTCGTCTTTATTTCATCTACGAATTAATTCCAGTCATTCCAAATGGATCAGGCTTAAAAACTCTCCTTATTACTTTGCCAGAAATAAATTAGCCCTGTCTGCAAATGAAGTGAAACACGAACTATCTAGTCGGGCTAGTGGTTAAGTAGAAGCAATATTATTTCGCTCTCTAAAGCCAGTACTCACAGTTGGTTATCTGCACTATAAAGCGCAAATGTATGTACCCCGAACTAGTTAGTTTTATACGAATTTAAAACTTTCGAGACGACTAAAATGGCCCGCCGTAAATTATTTAACAGTTCCCGCTAGGTAACATGACAAAATGCATTTTGCTTAGATCGTTAGAATTTTATTGCGCTTAATATTGCTCAATCACCATATTAAAAAGACCAAGTAATTTAGATTAAACATTAAACCCGGCGCAGATTGCATGTTAACAAAGAATTTTAATAACGCGCCGAGGTGAAACTACGCAACCATATGCAAATAATTTTTTTCTGCGGGGAAACGTTCCCGCTTTTTGTACTATTTACAGTAGTTAATTTTCAATTAATAAAATATATTTCCGCGCCAAAGAAATAAAACGAGTAAAATTCCGAACGCTTTTAGTCTTCCCGGAGCTCCCGACCGTAATTGTTGCTTAGGAAATACATTTTTCTTGCGGGAAAAAAGCGGTTTTCCATATTTAGCAATTAAGTTTGAACGAAGGAAGCCGCAAACACTTAACATGCTAATAGCGTAATGCAATTTTAATTTCGTTTCCGAATGAAACACGACGGCGAAAAGAAGTCTTTGTGAAAGTACTTTACGTACGCTTTGTTTTTTGTATGGAAATGTCACGCTGAATATTTTAAAATCTACATGAAAGAATGTTACTTCTTTTTATAATGGTTAATCTTGTTTACTGTATAAAAAAACATTAAAGACATTTTAGTCCTCTTTCAGCTTTATTCTACATGCAAATTCAAAAAAAAATTTGTTCATTTTATACCGCACCAGAAGATGAAAATAGGAATTAGGAAAACAGAAAAGAATATATTGAAGATCAATCAATAATATAGGTGATTCTTAAATAGACCGGCGAAATGTAAGAAATCGTTCATTTCGCCAGTTAAAGTCGATAGAACGTCGCTAACGCGACCTAGGATATTACACCCACCTAAAAATAATGTAAACAAATGTTACAGCCACTTGTTTTATCAAAGGCCTTGCCGTCATGATAATGAGCTTGACCGCTGCATAAAACTGCATTCAAAGAATGCTGAAAAATACACCAGCATCATCAAACAGCCGTCGAAGTGACTCAGAAAAGAGGCCAAAGAAAACATGGCTAAGAACAATCGATCTAGGGAATGCCTCGATGAGTCATGGAAAATTATGCAACTTGATCCCACGTGCAAGGTCTGTTCATAATCGGAATTTCCGATACGAACCGTATAAAAGACGGCTGCCTTCATAAAGGCATCACACAGTCAGAGGACGTTCGGCCGTGCACATGCACAAACGGCGCAAATAATATTAAAAGAATGTCATAGTGCGTGATCAAATTCCGAAAATTCTGTCTGTCTCTCTGCGTCCAGTACCATGGTTTTAATTTAATTGTCAATTACTTATGTTAACAACTGGTTTATTTGATATACAGAACGCCACTTCTTCTTTTTGTAAAATTACTTTGGTAATTCCTTTGCATTGCATGATATCGTTCTGAAGTAATCTTCAATTACCTAAATTGCCTAAATTATGCTCTTTAACAATTTCAATAAATTATTACATGCGTTTCTTTATTAAAATTGTCTTAATTGTTATTTGATAATACATGACTTTGAGTTATTGTTTTCATATTGTTTAGAATTTTGCTTTATGGCAAATTTCATAGTTTGATTTGTAATTGTTTCGAATATATACATTTATACATGTTTTCTCTTCACTTTTAACTAAATTTCATTTAAAAGGAAGAACGTATAAAAGGAGAAGAAGAAGCGTAATCTTGTCAATCCCGAAATGTAGTGGCGGGCAAAAGTTAAAATCTCATTCCATATTGTTACGGTAATAATTGAAGTAACATGAAATTAGGGACATAGCTTAATATAACAACAGATTTATTATTAACTAATTACAATCATTACAAGTTACTTACATTGTGTTTTGGGGCACTAACGGACAACTAGACTACATGACACTCTGAAGAGATTTGTTCTAATTCTCTTCTAGCTTTGGCTTTGTGGCATTTTTATAGGGGTTTCGCTTCCGGGGTGTGACGTCAATTATTGCCTTGACATTTGTGTATGCGACTCCGCGCTAGATCTGTGCCTGCAGATGAGTCATTAGATTTTGCGCACGTCCCGCTGTAATGGTGCAGGTGGTCTTCTGCACCGCGGGTGAGTCATACGTTACATAATTGCGAAGAAATCATTCTTATGTTTATGTTATCTTTTTATGTTTATGTTACGCTTGACTGATTCTCAGCTGTACACCTTTGCTGGTTCTCTTATCCTAGTTACAATATAAAAGGACCATGCAGAGCAATTTCTGGCTAAATAACGCCCAAACCAGACACGTACAAACAAAGAAATTGCTACTTGGGTCCTTTACGGTTTGATTAAAACTTTGGTAAAAGAATGAGAAGAAGTGGAAATTGTTGAATTATGACCACAGCGTCTGGGCGTAATACGAGCCCAGTCAATAAAATTCGTGCCCTTTCTAATAAATTTTTAATTTGTATATAAATGACGGAAACTTGCAAAGCTCAATAGTGAAGACATAATCAAAAGACGACCCCAAGATAGCTCAAGGAGACTTGCCAGAAGCAAATTATCTTTGGTCAGGCTCAGGTTGAAGGAATCTTTGCCAAAAATGTTTGACACTCTCACTCTCGTCCTGACATCTAGAGGAGCATAGTATCTCGACGAGGCCTTGTAAAATTGATAAATTTAAAGTCCCCTTTCTTTTGTCATTTTTTAAACACCCGTCCTTCGCACTTGACAAATTAACATGGCTTGAGTAGAAACTTTGTGAATTGAGCTAGGGCAGTTAGAGATCAATCCAAATTTTGGGGGAAAATATTTTTTTAGAGGAAGCGCATTTCTGGTTTAATAGATTTTATAAACAGGCAAAGGCCTAGGGTTTTGTCCAACGATAATCCTCAACAAGTCCACGAATTGCTTCTCCATTCTCCACAAATTACTGTTTTTTGGGCTCAAGACGTGACTGAAAACAAAAATGGAAGTGTTCTTAAGTGTTAAAGGCGAATGCTGAAGAAACCGAATACTTTTGACCTCATCTGAAGGTGTTAACTTAATTATTGTCCCGATGAGGTCTTGTAAAATTGATAAATTTGAAAGTAAAGTATAATTCATCCCCTTTCTTGAATCATTTTCAACCACCCGTCCCTCACAGAAAAAAGAAACTTCCCAAAACATAATTGAAAAGAATTAAGGATGTGCCATGAGGTATTATATTATTATTGTGGCCAAGATAATAAAATGAAAATGTTTTATTTGTTTTTTATTAAGAAGAAACGAGTTTAAAGTTGTTTCTTTAATCTGATAATATTTTAAAACATTAATTGATGAAGTAATTTTCAAAACCACATCAAAAGCGTAAACAAATGCGAATGATTTCGATCCTTTTCGTCTTAGAAAAGAATTCAGGGGCATTGTAAAGGTGTCAGAAGCCCTACACCGTCTAAATACTCTGGTGGTTCAACGTTGAGAGGGGTACATTTTTATAAATGCGGATTTAAACTGACGTGAAAGCGGTTCATATTTCGCAACCTTGCCGCTGTTAGCAATATTGAAATGTCTTTGATGCCAGGGTATTCAGACACGCGTAATAAACCTTTACTTCATTTAAATCCGCTCAGTTTTAGGCGGGCATCGATCGGTTCGCTTCGAACCCGCAGAACCGATTATTTATTACAATAAACATATCCGCGTAAACAGTTTTAATCCAGATTTACATCGCGTTGTGAAAAAAGATTAATTGCAGAGTAAAATATTTCCAGAGCAAACAAGCGCGCGGAACTTTAGATTACTTCTTAAAATAACTTTTCAGGCATATAATTTTAAACATATTACGGTGTAACGTGATAAAAACTAAATCTCCGGTCGCTCACGCAACAACTCGCAAGGAAAGTCCATGAATTATATATCAGAGAACGCTTTTGAATTTATTCGAGTTGATATGTTTCTGGAAAATTTAAACGAGTGACGCTGATAAAATCTGAAGAGGCTTTTAGATACGGTGACAGTAATATAAATTTGAAGCTGCGTTTACTGATGTTTTCGAAGTATTATCGTGTCGCCTGTTATTTTATGCGTTTGGAGACACGGGCACGAGCGTAACTTTGTTGCGAAAAATCTGGTTCGAGTTTTCTTCCTGTTACGAGAATTAGCAAAGGAGATTTTATTTTAGATAAAATTTATAAGCTCTATTTTTGTTCTTTGTTCTCAAAACAAAAGTTAGTTAAGGCCTAAGAAACTTAAAATTAAAAGAAAACCACCGAGATTGTGTGCATAATTTATGGCGTAAGTGTAACGCAGGACAACGTATGTACGTGAATAAAAAGCTTATCAAATAATCTCACTCCTTTATACTATTATATTTCAAAGCACAATGGAAATAAAGCACGAAAGTTTAATGTAATCAGTACACAAAAACTGAAACCGATTAAAGTATTCTAGCGCATTTATGCAACTATACTTAAGCAACAATCGCTGGAAAATCGATGATTTTCATCTTTCTAAGAACGTTTGCGGCGCAGCGGCATGGCGTGTTAAACATTTCTGCATTCGCTTTGCATGTCGACCAGGACAAAGTAACTCGCCGAGCAGGACTCAGACATTAACCTGATTAACGTATTTGCAATGAATTTGAAGGAAACCTTTTATTTTCGTTCCCGGCTGCATCCCACTCTACAACCTTGTGGCGCTTTAGAATAAGGGGCGTTTTCGTTTTATTATTCCAGGGCAGAGGTGTCTTGTTTTAAAGCCGCGATATTGTGGTTTGTTTGACCTGGAGTCAGGTATGTTTAATTCGCTTATTATATTACGCTTACTTGAAAGCTCTTGCTCTTCATGTACCGTTTATCTGTCTACCTTAATTACGTACAGCTCCTTAAGTTTATAATTTAATGGAATTTTACTTAAGGAAGAGCTTTCATATTTGTTGAGGAAATAAGTAATCAATAAACGATTTTAAAACCAAATTCAGTAGCTTCGCGGGCGCTCTCGTTAGTTCTCGAAGATTTTAACTACACGAAGAAATCAGATTATAAAAGCAAGAGGTTTCAACTGCGATTGTGCGAACTGATACAGCGAATATTAAACTGTAAAATACATATTTTAAGTTTCATGTGTAATGGTGTGATTGATCTAATTTGCGCTATCTTCTAAAATGAAATTAGTTGGCAATAAAATTTACTTTAAATGAAATGAATCTTTTTAGTTACGTAACGTGGCACACATTCGTTTTGATGAAGGTTTTGTTGCAGCAGTCCAAAACTTCCGCCTTACCCGGAGAAAAACTTTTAATATTAGCCCGGAGTGAACACGTACCTGTGCATCCATTTGACGCGACAGTTTTATCTGAAAGCGCCGGGAGTCCCGCCAAGACAAATGACTAATTTGTCATCTCGCAGAGTTTAATAAAAACTTCTTAAATGTTAACTGCCGCTGCGATTCTCTAATTTCTGCTGCGACGATTTTTTACCGCGCCAAATTCGGCCAAGTTTATTTCAGATATTGTTAGGAAGTGTAATTTAATTTCATCTGGGCGAATCTCGGGTCTTAACCAAATTTTCTAACTCGATTTTCAAGTTCCTTTTTTTTTCGAAACTTTTACCAACTTGCATAAATCTTATTAAAACGACAATTTTTATTACATTACACTTTTTTTAATTTTTATTTATTGATTGTATTCTAAATGTTGCTTCTACATCAGAGAAGACAAAGAAAGGAACTTGATGATTGATAAAATGTTTATGGCGAAGGAAATTGTTCTGAAAGCAAATTGTAAAATGTAATTGTCAAAGTTATTTTCTAAGTAAAGCTAACGTGAAAAATCTTGAGAGAGATCTTTGGAGGGAAGAAAACTGGAAAACCAAATAGGAATAGTAAACATTAAGAATCAAATAGAATAGACATAGAGTAAAAGTAGAGGCGTAGAATATATCAAAAATTGTACTGACCAGAACTACATAGACCGGTAAGACTCGGAGAAAAATGAAGAAGAAAAGTGTTAATTAAGGAAAACGTGTAAATGCTGATTATAATCGCAAATTCTAGCATCAGATTAAACAACCAATCGTGTACAAATTTCTTAAATCGCCGAAGGGCCTTTGACCTTGTATCCTGCATCCTCATTTCTGAATAATTTTGTTGATGCTAATCGGTGAATTGTCATTTGGGAAAAGAATTGAGTCCTCTTCTAAACTGCCAGCAATAAGTTAGAACTATTACAAGAAAAAATCCTGGAAAAGAGACAATCAATAATGTAACATCCGTTTTTGTTGAGGATGGAAATGTTACTGATCTGTCGATGTGAAAGCAACGAACGAAAGTTAAAGGAAAAATTATTTCACCGAGTAGTCCCGAGGTTGCAGCCGGTTACTACGTTGCTACTACCCCGAGTATTACCGAGGTTGCACAACATTATATTCTTCACTACCGAGTATTGCCGAGGTTGCAGCTAGTTACCACGTCGCTACTGCCGAGTATTTCCGAGGTTGTAGCTAATTACCGCGTTGCTTACACTCTCGCTGCCAAGCCGAAAAAAAATGTGTTGCCTCAGGCCAAATATGTTTATGCTAAAGAACCTATTTATTTGCATTACTTTCAGTCTTGATGTGACCGTTTTTTTTTGTTATTTCACATTTGAACGGTGTATCATTGATGATATACTCGGTCTAGTGCTGTCATCTTGTGGAACAAGCCACATTTTGTAAAAAATTTTTCGTAAAAATTAGTAGCATGTTATATGGCCTTAATACATCTTGCAGGCCAGATTTCTTACAGTCGCAATACACTACTGAGGCCAGTAATTCGATACCTCGTATAAAATCCTCTAAGCGTGTATTATTATCAATACACTCAGTCCCAAACATAGTAGTAGTTGGTGTATCATTTACGATACACGTGGCCTGTGAAATCAGGGCAGTGGTGTCTCGTAAACAATACACATGACAGCGAGAGTGTTAAGGAGGTACCACTGTCGCAACTCCGATTTAAATGATGTTTTAAAGCTTACCTACTTTTATAAGAAAACTAAAATATAATTAAGAAAGAAAAGATCTCAATTATAAAGAAGTGTAAGGGACGGGGTCAGAAGATAAAAGAAAGGGAATGAACTATCCAATACTTTCGAATTTATCAATTAATTTACAAGGTCTCGTCGCGATTCTATATTTCTCCAGATATCACGACGACGAGAGTGAGAAAGAGGTTCGATTTTTACGTCTAAAATGTATTACTTTAATGCAAACGTTACAAAAATTCTACACAGAAGTAAACAAACTATTTCCATTTCTTCTCCTCACTCTTTTTACCAAAATTTTAGTCAAACCATAAAAGACCCCTGATCGAAATTTCTTTGTTTGTACGTTTCTGACTTGAGTTTTAAGTATCCAGGAGTCGCTCTCAACGCCCTTTCCAAATGGAATGGAATTTTAGCTCTTGCCCGCCACTACATATTATAATGTTATTATGGACGTGACCCCACGTTGGGCGCCAATTTATGTAATGTTACTATTGAAGTGGCCCCACGTTGGGCGCCAATTTATGTAATACTAGTGATGCTGTGGCTTCACGTTGTTATTTAATTTATGTAAGGTAATTATTTGAGGCTTGTAGCAGGATTTCGGGTTCTTTTCAATGAAGAAAGTCTTTTCCTTCTCTTTTTATATGTGTAAGTTTCTATTGTAAGTTTAATATGATAGTAGCGAATCATCTACAGTCTATTCTTTAATTGACTAGTTTCTATTTTATTTTTTAAAATTTTTCTTTAGTCGGTTTAAAAGTCTTAACTACAATCGATATACAGCGAATCGTTTTTAATAATTGATCCAGAATGTGTCATCAGTGTGTGTCATATAGGTACCCAAAAAATCCTTTAATTTTTTTCTGATAGTGAAGATTTATATTAAAACTTACCGTGGCATTTTTTTATTTAATGCTTGGTTCTCTAGAGTTCCTCTTGTCTTCTTTCGAGATTTTCTATCTACTAAAGAAATGAATCTCTAAAACGCTTTATAATTTATGAGTCAGTTATACAAAGGAGGTTTAAAGTGACGTTCAACTGAACCAGGTTCAAAGTCAACAAAATCGCGTCAAATTTTATTTATGAATGCATTAATTGCCATATGTCATTAAGATACTATGCGAATTTGTTTGCTTTAAACCTGGTTCAGTTAAACTTTAGTTTAAACCTACTTTGTACAACATGGGCCTATGTTTATTTTATGAAATTAAATGCACTGAATGTTTATTTAATAAATTCAAAAGTTAAAACCAACATAAGAGTATCAATATTAACTATTCTTTTAACGAAATGAAAAAACTAAATTGTTAAAATTAAAATAAGTAATTTGGCATAAAACAAAATTCTAAATTTCAAAATTGAAATAATAACTCAAATTCTTATTGTGTCTTTAAATAAATCAGTAAATTCTCGACTACTGACTACTAAAATATCATTTTTCAAATAAAATGGACTTGTCCTGTTTTGCTAGAATGCTCCTCAAGTTATCAATAATGAAAATTATTTAGACAAATGTAAAATTTTAAAGTATTTGAAGATTAATTCAAAACGAGATCAAAATAATTTTATAAAGAGAAGAAACGACATTCTGTACAACAACAAAGCAGTTGTTTCTTAATAAGAAGGAATTTACGTTTAAATTGATTTTTGCTCACCAAACCATGGTACTGGATACAGCAAGAGAAACGGAGTTTGGAACTACACGAACGTCACGATCACACTGACAATAAGACATTTTTTAATGTCAATTCTGGCCGTACTTCTTCTGACTGGGTGATGATTTTTCATGACAATAGCTGTCTATTAACCAAATAATAGACCGGAAAGCTCCGATTAATTACTATCTACTGCAGGTTGAATCGACAGACACCTTTTCCAAAACGATGCAGATCCGATTGCGTTTCGTCATATTTTGTTCGTAATTGCATTTTTTTTTAATAAACAAATTTCTGTAGTACAAAAGTAAAATCTCAACAACTTACTGAAGTAAATAATTTTTAAATGATGTTATTAAAAATGGCTCGCGGAAGACATTATGAAATAAGTGAGTTTTATAGGTACAGTGATTCTGAAAACTGAAAGAATTAACTAAACTATTAATAAATGTTACGTATGACTGGAACACTTTTTATTTCAAAAGAAAACGAGTAATAAGTTTGTTCCAGCAATGCTTCCTTCAAGAGGCGTAAAGCTGCGCAGTTATTAAAAGGAAAGCTATAGAAAGATCTAGAGGAAGAGCGAAAGCTCAATTTTGAAATCGCAAATTCGAATTTTGAATTTCCTCTAAAACACAATAAAGACATTTTACGACCAATCCGACGTGCATTATTATTATTAGTAAATTCCATTTTGATCGTGGAGAAAATTCTACGTTGTGTGCGTAGAGAGAGTTCGGTTTATTCACGTTTTTATATTTTGTCAAGAATAAATAGGGGCCCCCACAGAACGAGTTGCGATTGAATGTGATGTATTAATAAAAACCGTGATATATGGATGCGGATATAGGAAGATGATCCCTGTTATGTCGGAATCGAGAATTTATGGTTGTACAAAATAAAAATATCTTCCCGCTTGAATAAGAAGGGTATTGATGTCCTCCAATAATGCTCAAATCGAGCGCTGACAATCATTATCGATGGATGCGGAGACATTGCTCGGTCGTCGGTAGAGAAAGATTGCATTAAATCCGAACGCCGTTTCGCAAATACTAAATACGACAACCGATATTTATGTTACATGTAATGTGCCGCGTGTAATTGATTTCATTATTTAAAATTTATGGGAATTATTAATGACTATTACCGTTGGACATTTGCATAAGTACATCTACAAAAATCCAAACTGTTTACAAATTTTATAGTAAATATTTACTTGATTAAATTAAACAACAAGGTAATTAATAAAATTCCGTAAATCTAACGAACAGGTCTTGCTTAACAGATACAGGAATTAAAGGGAATAAACACAAAACGTTGCAATGTGTCCCCCGTGTTCGATGATTAATAATTACCCGCCCTTTGTCAGGGCACCAACATATTCCCCGAGAGTAATTTATTCTCCGTAACAATGAGGTTGAAAAATCGTTCAACACAGCCCGGAGATTCTTTTCGGGAGGAGGTAATGTAGTGATGAAGCCCCGTAAGTACAGGAAGTGGTTTCGGAACGAGATGAATGAGCTTTGGCATTACCGTCGGAAACAAATGTACAATGTCGGATGGAAATTTCACTTCCAGCAACAACATTATGAAATAAACCTCGTAATAGTTTTATTATTGAATAAATTTAAGAAATTATAAAACAGGAAATTTCACTAGGGAACACAGGTCAGACAACTTTAATAAACACCTTATATTTTTAATCTATTTAAGTCATATTCACATACTAGGACATAAAAAATGTTGCTGCACGTCAGATTTTTTTTTAACTATGACTGTTACTATACAGGCTTATTTACGTAAACCGTTCATTAAAATTTTTAAGGAAACAATTGAAATAGGAATATTATTTTTTTTCTGTAAGAACTATGCATGGAGATCTCTTAAAATAAATTAAAATTGACTATGACGCACTTCCGGTTATACCGGAAATCACTATCTACTCGCTTATTTTAAATAGCAACTTATCATTATTGCACATTTGAAATTTACATCTAAAATTAAGAATAATTGTAATACATTTCCCTATCCCTAAATTTGTCAATTTTTATTCAGTGACAGCGACTGTCAATGTAGCTGACCATGTTTTAGATAAATGTCTTCTAAAAAAGTACATTTCAAGATGTCTAGTGTACAGCGTAGATGCTGCAAAAATTCACCTAATAAATTTTGTTTCGTTTGTGATTATTACATAGTTTCGCAACCTAAAACGGAACAAATAAAAAGAGCTTATCGTATGTATTTTGGCTTCGATATTGGGCACCTAGATAAAACTTGGACACCACAATTTTGCTGCACCACTTGTTATACAGAACTTTTGAAATGGATAAACGGTAAGCAAAAAAGTATGCCGTTTGCAGTCCCTATGTTGTGGCGGGAACCTTTAAATCATGTTCAAGATTGTTACTTCTGCATTACGAATGTAAGAGGATATTCTAAAAAGAACAGAAACAAGATACAACATCCAAATTTACCATCTGTATCACGACCAGTTCCACACGGAGAAAACTTCCCTATACCATCAGTCCCAGCATCATCGAAACCTGAATATGCGTCTTCAACACCTACAGAAATTGAACAAGAACTATCAGACACTTCATCTGAGACGAATTTAACTGACTCATTGTATATAACTTCTGATACAAGTACACCTCATCTTATACGCCAAAATGAACTAAACGATTTAGTAAGAGATTTAGGTTTTTCAAAAGAAAAAGCGGAGTTGTTGGGTTCTAGGCTACAGCAATGGAATCTATTAGCAAATGGAGTCACTATAACATCGTTTAGAAAAAGGAATCAGCTTTTTAAAGCATTTTATAAAATGGAAGAATCTTTATGCGTGTGTCACGATTTAACTGATCTTATGAATGAGTTTGATCCATCCGAGTGGCGTTTTTTTATCGATTCATGTAAATACAGTTTAAAGGCTGTATTATTGCACAATGGTAATAAGAAACCATCCATCCCACTAGCTTATTCTGTTGCAATGAAAGAGACTTACACCAATATGGATGTAATTTTGAAATTAATTAATTATAAAAATTACAAGTGGCAAATCTGTGGCGACTTGAAAGTGATTGCAACATAATTGGCTTACAAGGGGAATTTACAAAATATTGTTGTTTTCTGTGCTTATGGGATAGCCGAGCAACGAACCAGCACTATCTAAAAAAAAGATTGTCCTCAAAGAGTTTCATATCAGCCGGGAAGTAATAACGTCAAAAATGAACCTTTAGTAGAACCACAAAAGTTCTTTTACCTTCTTTGCACATTAAGTTGGGGTTAAGGAAAAATTTTGTTAAGGCCTTAAATAAAGAAGGTGAAGGTTTTAAGTACCTAAGGACAATGTTTCCTCAACTTAGTGATGCTATACTAAAAGAAGGTATTTTCAAAGGTCCTCAAATAAGAAAGGTAATTAAGGACTCTAACTTTCTCCAAAAACTTAATGAAAAAGAACTGACTGCCTGGAATTGTTTTTTTTAATGTAGTTAAAGGCTTTCTGGGAAACAAGAAAGATGAAAATTATAAAATTTTAATAAATGAACTGCTGCAATCGTATAAAGCTTTAGGATGCAGAATGTCATTAAAAATTCATTTTCTGCATTCTCATTTGGACGTTTTTCCTAATATTCTCGGCGCTGTCAGTGACGAACAAGGTGAAAGGTTTCATCAAGAAATCAGAACAATGGAAACCAGATATCAAGGACAATGGGATCCGGCTATGATGGGGGATTTTTCTTGGTTCTTGAAACGAGAGGATTTAACATCCAATAAAAATCAGAAAAAAAGTCATTGAAATTTGTACAATTATTGTAACTATATTTTAAGACAGTTTAAGAGTCGTTTAATAAAAAAAAAATATTTGCGTTTAAAATCAACAAAATTTTTAATAAAAATATTTTCATATTCTCCCTTTTGTATTCGTTTTTGGTAATTTTTGATTTATTTCAAAAACTGCATATCTAGACGTGCTGCAGATTTTCTAGTACTTTCTTTTAATTAAGTGAGATGTAACTAGAAACAAATATTTTTTTTGAAGTTGTCGACGAATGTTTAAAATTTGTTCCCTAGTGTTTTTAGAAAAATAAATTGAAGAAAAACGTTGAGATTTGTTCAATTTTTAAGATGTCCGTTGATGACAGGACGTTCTAAATGTGTAGATATGGTTGCTTAATTAACTGGCATATCTGTTTAATAGAAAGCAGACATGCCAGTTAGTTAGGCAACCCTACTTACAGTTCTGAAACGCTAAGGAGAAATTGGCTCAGATCAAGCATAGGTATTCTACTACTAGGACATATCACGCTTTGCATTTAGACTCCTCAAATTAGTAAACAAAATGAGGATCCTTTAAGAAAAATAGATTATAAAAAAACAAGTAATCAATGATTTTTTAATTATCAAATTCCATTGCAGTGAAATTTAAATTTACTCAACCCTAGAATGAATTCCGGTAATTTCTGTGTTTGCGGTGGCTTAAACAATTCCTATAAATATGCAATAAATCTTGCCCTCCCGCCTTAGTAGTTTAAATTCGCAAACAAAAATTTAAATAGCGGCCGCAGAGCTGCGGTCGGTCGACGGCGGTTAGGACGGCCGCGGCCAAAACGGTCCACTTGCTGCAAAGTATCTAACCGCAAACCGGCTCTCCAGCTTCTGCGGTCTTTAGGAGAAGGCACGAGTCTTCATTTTGATGTAAACCACCCCGATGCGAGATCGATATGGACGTGCATGACTCGCATCAGCAACGTTTCATATACACAAAGAGGAGGGACTCGCCCATCCGCGACCTCCACCTCCCAGGATTTATATGACATTTACTGATGAAAAAACAAACACAAAGAGACAGAAGTCTTTCAGATTTTAGAAATTATAAAAAAATCCTCGAGTTGTAACTCTGAAGCACCTTGTATATGAAATGAGCTGAACTATATCGAACAACGCGAAATTAGATGTGCAATGATTTGTTGAAACAAAAGCCAGAAATTTGCATTTATGTTTTAGTGCAGAAGTCCCCAAACAGGAAATCTAATTCCTGCGATGGTCTATGTCGAAGTTCTTGAGTTAAATAGCGGTTCAGTTTATTTATTGAACGTCTGTGCAAGCAGAAGGCGGCGGCGGACGAACGTATGTAAATGTGTTTTCGCATTTGGATTTTATAATGAAGCGCTCGACAAATGTGTATCTTTCTTAAAACGAAACTCGTGCTATTCACACAACGTTTCCTATTACACTCCGATGTATGTTCAGTTGCAAACGACAACCAATTTATTTCCTTTACATTTCCTCCTGATGCGATTGTACGACCCAAATCAGTTTATCTAAATTTACATTCTTCTAAGTTTCACAACGCATTTCAGTTGACTTACAAAAACTGCAAGTGATATCAACAAAATGAAATAAAATCTAAATGAAGGGAAAGCGGTACGGTGGTAAGAATGAAAGCGTTGATTTTCTTACTGTTAGGGCTAAACCTGTAACATCTGATAAAGGAGACGGAAGGAAAAGATATGGAGCTTGGATTATCACTTTCACTTATCTTCTTACAGGTTTCAATTCGTACAAATACCACCCACCTTTCAAACATTAACTTCCAGCTTGGCTTGATAAATAATAAAATTTATTTATTCAGTATGTATGAGCAAAGCCGATTGGTACCCGTTTGACTAAATAACAATAACTCATTAATAGTAATAATACACAAAGTTGGTCACCCCCCAAGTAATTATTTTTACTATTACAAAATGCATTTGCATGTACATATTAAGTCACGTAATTGTATTGAAACGGTCGTAAAACGTTCACAGGGTCTTTTCTCGGGGCTCCTTTTATGAAACGAACACTCGCATAATATCGTGTTCATATGCAATAGCTTCGGGTACTTGGTCGTTCGATTTATTGTTAAAAAGACGAAAACGTGCTCTAAGTTTACGATATTTCTTTATGAGAGCATGCATATTGCGGATTTTATTGCAAGAGATACTTTTATTCGCATTTGATTAAACCATGTTAGATCGATGCGTTCACAGAAAATCGGTTTAATTTTGAGTTAATAATTCTTTTATGGTTGAGTAACACGCAGGGCCTGAAATCAACGGAAATAATTGTTTATTCTATCTAAGTTAAATCAAATTTGCCGCTTTTATTGTGTGTGAAGTCCTTTTGCAAACTGTTGATATAAGGTCTGTTCGATAGCTCTGCACTTTTCTACACTTTTTGCACCAACCGCTCCTGAGAGAGTGCGATGTACATAATATAACATAAGTAGGAGTGAGAAAACTAGAGTAAAGGTGTTAAAAGTGTAGAAAGTGCAGAGCTATCGAAAAGACTTTCAGGAATTCATACTCCAACTAGCATATAATTTCTAAAACAAGAAGGTGAGTTGAAAGAAAAAGTTCTTTCCTGCATAATACGACGCTTAGTTTCACTAATAATAATAAGACTAACTTGGATAGTAAAAATAAAAATGTTTTTATTAATTTATGAAAAACTAATCCTAGTAGCTGTACACGTATTATAATTTTGCATGTATTTAAAAAACAGAACTGGCAAGAAAATAAACAAGTTGGATAACGGTTTCGAATTTTTCCCCATTATAAAATTATTCAAATTAAGATCTCCTTACGAGATCAAGCATGTGGTACTTCAAGCTGGATAATAAAGTTTATATGTGAAAGAAAATAAAAGCACAGAACGAATTTTTTTGCACAAAACTTTCTCCGGAAGAAAATATCGTAGAAAATAAAACATCAATCAATTTAGCAGAAATTGTAACGAATTCCTTTTCCATTTGTTACTTCTGCAAATTGAGAATAATTGGAGCATGCTGTATATTATTAAAAACTTTATTATGAAGTGTCTACTTTAATTTACCCTTACCCTTTACATTGAATCAAAAGCTGTCTTGAAAAATAGAACCAAATTATAACTGAACCCCAAAAATTTCTTGTCCTAAATATTTATTGTACAAATCGAATCACATCTTGCGCAAGAAATATGTTAGTTTATAAACTAACTTTGAACAAAATACCTCCAATGTGCTTTAACATTAAGTTTTCATATTCCATTTCAGCTTTCCGGGTTCCAACAATTTGATACAATAAAATCTAGTTTAAAATTTAATGGGCATTCAGTGTTTATGAATCGATACGTATTAAAGTGAGAACTGATGACAGTAGACGTAGACACCAAAACTCACTCAAAATTTACTATCCGATTCATATTAGTCATCACTCATCAGAAAATCAATCTGTCTAAATTTACAACTCATTTCGTAAACATTCGAAAGCAAAAAATGTCACGTGCTAGAATCAACAAATTAGTTTATTGTCTGCCATAAAAAGCGTATCACCCAGAATAACTATTCAGATTTAAACAAAAATTGGTATCAAATACAAACGATTAAATTTTCATTGAAAAATACGTTACAAGATATAGCGAGTTGCCGCTCCATGCAAATTAATGTTGCAACTCGCCTAGGCATACTTCGCATAAGATTGTCTATGACATCTTGAGGTATCTCATCCCAAGCTCTCTGAACAGCATCCTGAAGTTACTACAGGTTCATTAGATGGTTGGGTAGCATACCAAGTCCTCGGCCTATCATATCCAACACTTTTTCTATAGGCGTTAAATCCGGTGATCGAGCAGGATAGAGAAACACATTAACGTTGGTCTATCCTTATGGCTGCTAATTGAAAAATTGCATTTTCAACTCCCCGAAGCGAAGGTGAGGTACTACAACTGGCTCCGAAACTTGTCGAATATATCCATCATCCTTTAAGTGTCCACGAGGAAATACTGGAGGTGTTCTGCCACCTAGACGCATATCATCCTATATCATGATTCCCAAAATAAGAAAGTTTGATGTTAAACTGCGATAATAAATAATAATCGTTGTTCTCTTCGCCTACGTCTGACACATCTACGACCTTCGTGCATCCACAAACAAAAGCAGGATTCGGCCGAGAAAATGACTGTATACCATTCCACATCCCAATTGGATCGTGCACCATTCCAATCTAAGCTCACGAAAGAGTATTAGCTTTGGTCGATAAGAAGTCAGACCAAAAGATCAAAAGCGGCAGTACATTGTGCGCATTGACAGTCTACAGCCTAGATCTTCCAAAAAGATGTGTCCGACTGACTTCGAAGTACTGTGCCGATCTCTGGAGTTATCTATCTTGACGCTGGTTCTTCTAAGCCGTCCGGACCCTTGCCTTTGATGTTGTCTCCCTTCTGCCTTTTTGCAAACGTCTTGCAATTTTGCGAAATGGAAGTCCTGTGTGATGTTGGCCAATGACACGACCCCTTTCAAAATCGCTCACTTGGCAGTAGTTATCCTGTCTTCGAGCTCTTGGCACTTCCATTGTTTACAATAATCAACAAATAAACCTAACGAATTGAGAATTATTAATAAACACGTCTTGTTTCAGACAAAACAGGTTCGACGACGTTATAAGTAGAGGTGGGCGATACGGGAAATTGTGTATCGAATTTCGATACGATTTCTGTATCGATACGTATCGATATAATAATAATAAGAATAATAAGCTTTATTAGGTGTACGTTACAAGCTATCACAAACGAAATAAAAGAAAAACAACAATATATATAAATGTTCAATAACAAAAGATAAATGTGTAATAAAAATGCAACGTATTCACCTAAATGGCACAAGCTCGGCATTGCCGGTTTTCAGCTGTACCAATACAAGATATACAAATAAGTGAGTATTTCAATATAATTATACAATGGAAAATACCAAATGCAATATAGTAATATTGATTGGAATAATATTAGAGAAATTCAACGTAGGCCGATACCTAACTATTTTGCTCCTGTAATACAATATCTACGAATTTATTTCGTAATCTACGCACCGTGTTATCACCTAAGAAATATTCAAAAACATCATGATAAGGATTCAAGAAAATAGGGGCTGTATATAAAAAACAACTTTTAAACTTTTCAGTACAATGTTGATTAACACTAGAGAAATCATTATTTCTGAGATATATATATACTTTTCCAAAGTATTAAATAAGTACACAGGTTGCTTAAACTTAATTATTTTAAACAATAAACACGCATATTAAACAACAAATCTACCTTCTAGCTTGAGTAAATGTAAACTGTTATACATAGGTGTAACATGTTCTCTACGATTTAAGTTGTAGGCAAATCTTAAACAATTATTTTGTAACACTTGCAGGCGCTTTTTAGAACTATTGTTGAGGAAGTTGAAATATACCGTACTGCAATAGTCCAAGTTGGTAAGAATTAGCGAGTTAATTAAGTTCCACTTCGTTTTAGCAGGTAAAGACTGTTTATGCCTGTGTAAGGCTTTAAATTTAAAATAGGACGCACTGCACTTATTCGCAACGTGTTTTTTAAATGTCAATTCCTGGTCAAGGGTTACCCCTAAGTTCTTAACATTATCAACGATTTGCACAGGAACGTTATTTAAAGTAATGTTATGAGTTTTGTGTGCATTAGATTTAGAAATCGACGACCTAGTACCAATTATTATTGCTACAGTTTTGCTTGGGTTAATGCGTAGTCCATTACGATCAGCCCACATTGATATAATATCCAAATTGGTGTTGATTTTGTCAATTAATGCATCGGTCTTCTGGGATTCCGCTTGCGTATATTTGTGTGTCATCGGCATATTGGTGAATCTTACAATCTGGCGTTAAATGGAGAGGGAGGTCGGCAACAAACAAGGAGAAAAGTATAGGCCCTAGTATACTTCCTTGAGGGACTCCGCACACAACCGTTCTGGTCTCTGAAGTTTTATCGTTTAAGACAGTTCTCTGTTGGCGATTTTCAAGATAGTCGGAGAACCACGCCACTATAATTCCATTTAGCCCGTAATGATGTAATTTTGCAAGGAGCATTTCATGGTTTATTGCATCAAAGGCTTTACTAAAATCGATTAATACCAATACTGTCACTAATCCTTCATCAATCGCTTTCACAAGGTCATTGCATATTTTGATTAATGCTGTACTAGTACTGTGTCTGCTGCGAAACCCGGACTGGATATCAGGCAAAATTTGGTTTATTTCCAAATACTCTTTCAAGGCATTACACATTACTATTTCTAGCAGCTTCGAGGCCGTTGGTAGGACGCTGATTGGACGTCATTGTGCAGGATCTACAGCCACGGCAACTTTAGGGATGGGCATAATTAGAGAGGTTTTCCAGGAGGCAGGTATTGCCGAGTTGAGTATTGAAAGTTGATAATATGTAAGAGGGCTGCTTTGGAGTAAGGATATACAAGTTTTAACATTTTCAGATTAATGCCGTCCGCACCAATCGCGTTCGATTTCAGCCTATATAAAAAAATTTCCAATTGAATATCGAATATCGATACTCGATGGCTACCGATACGGATCGATATGTATCGAAATATTGGATTGATATGTATCGATATATCGATACGTTTCGAAATGTTGAACAGAGATTTAAAACTTTGGTGCAAAAAACGGTTAAGACCAGTTTTTCAAGTCTCGAGAAAGTTGAAATAAACTAAATATCTTCTAAACGGTAAAATAAAATGAATTTAGTTTAAGGTTATTGCTTAAACTTATGATAAGAAATCCGATATTTCGATACGTATCGATATTCGATATCCGATATTTCGATACGTATCGATATGCGATACGTCGATACAGTTGAAAATGTGTATCGATACAGCTGGCGTATCGATACATCGACCCAGCCCTAGTTATAAGCATGCTTCTTTTTTGCTCTCATTTTAACCATTTTTTACTGATACTTAAACAAGCAATTTAAGATCCGCTTAATTTGAATAAATTGTTGTAAATACCAAATTCCCCTACAATGGTTTTATGAATTTCTAACCACTCACTATAGTGGACCAATGTGGCATTAAAAGAGATCTGGCGAAATCATGAATAACATTGAGACACTCTTCGTTTTGGTCGTGATTAAATTACTCACTTGATCTAAATTTGCTTTATATTTTTATTTGCGAACGTATTTTTCGAGCGACATGGCATCTCATTGTTTTAAATTAACGCTAACGGCACACACAGATAAATCTGAAGTTATAAAATTCGCAGATTACTTTTTTCATTTCCATTTTCTTTTCCATTCCGCATCAGTTTCTCTGTTTATTACAGAGTTTTTTTTTTCGTTCAGAGTGTCGATATTAGTTTAAGACCTTCAGTAACTTCACGCAAAGCCTTCGAGAATTTAGTCGTCAATATTGCAGACCAATATTAATGTGAGGGAGGGGTAGCAAAATATTTTTTGTTGTGACATTGGAGATTTATTACAAAAAAAAATGGATTGACTTTGTTTTGTAGTTTAATGTGACCAAGTGCAAAGGAAACGGGGAAACATTTTTACGTTCGCTGGCAACTCACAACCCCCCTAAGAATCTTCAAGATTTAGCTCGCCAACTGTCATAAGGCGAGGCTTAACGTAACTCCACGGACAAAGGATTGTATTTCAAAACTGAGGCGAAACAGCGTGATCCTTGAACGTTCCACTCACAAAGAACTCGCAGGTTTCTCCCGGAAACTAATGGCATAAATGTGTCAAATCACGTACCGAAGCGCTTATTATGTGTCCTTTTTTCTTTCGGCGCGGCGCAGAGGGTATGTGAGTCGATACTAATTACGTTCCGAATTTTAAATTTACGCGTCACTTCAAAGGAGTTCGGCGACGCAGCGGTAATTCGAGGACTTGTGTTTTTATTTTCACTTAATGAAAGAGGGCCTCGCGGTTGATGAGGTCAAAGGGTTGCGACTACGAATTAAAAAGCAACTTAAAAAGTCTCATTAATTTATGGCTAGACGGTGTAATTTTGCAGAAGGGGTATGTGTTGCTAGTAATTGCATTTTTTAAATTTAGCTAGTAAATTAATTTTTTGCTATGTATTTATTTGTGCTTGATGTTTAAATCAAGAGAAAAGTGAGTTTTCACCAGTCTGGTAAAACTAGATCAAATTATCCAGTAATAAAGTTATTCATTTATTTTCTTAGTAATCTCGTCGAAATCAAAAATCAAATTACTCCCCAAAGGGCACACCCATTTATCCGCAGCAATTTCCAATTAACGGAAGGAATTTAATCCGACCTATTCCGACTGCCCCGCAAAAATCTTCGAGCGCCACCGGTTCGGTTCATTCGTCTTAATTGATTAAGTTTTCTAATAATTTACGCTAGAACACAGCCCTCGCGCTCCCCCCCCCCTGCACGTGAAACTTCTTCCACATCAAATTATTCATCAAGCACTTCCCGTTCACCTATTTTCCAAATTAATTAACCGGACTTTACTACTTTAAAAACGTCAGAGACACGCTCTCCGTCGTAATTGGATGCAGAGGTCTTTCTTTGTGGGAGTTAATTTGAATCGCATCACACTGTTCTATAAAAGTACTTTTATGATACATTTGTTTTGCTTTTTAATCTGGTCAGTGATGGTCAAGACATAAAGTCAATAAATAATAAACTGAAGAAATAGCAAACCATTAATTTAAGCTCGTCTTTTCAATTTTTATTTAAAGTCCAGTCGAAGTGAAGTCAGTTGATCTCAGGTTACAATTATTTCTGTTACATACTTTAATTATTAAATATGTTTGTACAGTTTCGGTGGATGCGCCGCGCCGGTGATTTGATGAAAGGGTACACTTCAAAATTTTGCAACGTATAAGCAATCGTTCAGAGTTAAATTTAGTTAACGATTTTGAAATCAATTTGCTTATCGCTCTTTGCTCAACACACGCGAAATTAAAATTAATGGAACCAATTCAGCAGAAAACGAACCGAATCATATCCTTTGATAAATTATAACATCTAACGTAATTAATACTACCCGGTGGATTACGGTTGCGTTTGAAGGGCGAGAGACGAAAATGAAATCCACATTGAAGTGCAGCAACACGTACACATCTGCTCCTTATTTTTGGGTAATTCGCAGCTGCGATACTTTCCATTCTCGCCGGCCGATTATGTAGCTTTGATTTAATTAAATTATTAATTGGAACGGCCCAACGGCAAATTAATGTGATTTGAATACAAAATCGGATTGTAGCCGTTGATTATTGAAAAAAATAACGCCAGGAAAATTCGATTAGCCGATCCGAAACATCTGCTGTTTCAATACAATGGCGGGCCTGGCGATTCTCGATCTTGTATCCGTTCGTTCGGCGTAGATGCCGCATTCCAAATTGAATTTCGCAGGGAATTAATTTTCGAGTTGTTTACACGTGCATGTTGACAGCCATCGTACGTACGTACATAAAACGTGATACCTATTAACACGACCACGAATTTCTAAATCCAGCTACTTATTAAAGACTTGCGCCTTGAGTAAGATAGTCAGCCGAACGAACTTTGAGGTTTCACAAAAGTATCGGTTTACCAATCGCTGGAAGTCTTCTTCTCAACCGACTAATACACTTCAACCCAACTAACTTTTTAATGAAAGAAGTTGAAGGCGTAGACAAAAGAAACGTCTATTTTCCACCGACACCTTTAATTACTCATTCTTATAGGATAGGGAAAAAAATGTTCAAGTGTTTGTTATAAATAAATAAATAAATTCGTGAGTGAAACATTAAACCCCCTGAAGTACATAATTAATTACTTGCAGGTACGAACTGTTGTTATTATTAAAAACAAACTCTCAACTAATATTAAGGGAGGCAACGGCATGAATATAAGTTATAAAATTTTGCACTGTTATTTCATTACGTACCGGGACGGGGGGGTGGTAAACGCAAGTTCGCTTGCAGGATTTGAAATATGGTCACGAAGTTTCAGCTCAGAAATTGCTACATTTCTTCACGCAATACCGGACTCGGTCTAAAGAACTTATAACGAACAAGCAACTAAGATTAATGATTTATCTGCGAGCTAAGCGCTTTTCTAATTCAACGTTTCGTGTGCTAACTACGGAAATCCAAAAATAACTTGCGTTTCCTGCCGCCTCCTTTCAACGAAATTTCAACTGCACTCCGGAGTGACGGCTGTAATTTCGGAATGTAAGTTCAATTTCGAGCTCTAATAGAATTTAATTACGATGAAAGGAAAAAATGTAATCAAAGTTTTTTAACTGAGGAAAATTTTTCGTTACATACAGACTGTTCACAAAAACATATCAGTTTTAAAGAAAATCGCGAATTTTTGCAATGAATAAAATCTTTTTGTTATTTCTAAATGAGCTTCGAACATTAAAATTCTTTTCGTTATGAAATCTACATTTTAAAGTAAAGTTGGTGGGTTCATATGCGTGTACTGTTATTACAGCGGTTGTATTCTACGATGAAATTTACCTACCTCTGCGCTTTCATTACATTTTATAGTTTCCTACAGTATTAAATCGTTGTTAAAACGTGTAAAAAAAATTACTATCAGTTTTATGGGGCGTATTTTTCTGTTATTAAAATACCCAGTTTTCCGGCAGTCATGTGGCCTGCATACATTATGCATTATATTTCATAATTTTCTAGGCCACCCCTGTTAAACTTGCAAAATAAATCCATTCTTAGTTTCTGTTTTGTTTTATGGCTCCCCGAAGGACGACTTGATTAATCTGCGTCGCTCTAGGTGAGGTGCACGCCGCGTCGGAGCAAACCGAAGAGCGTTTCTTTGCGCGCCAACTTGAACTATATTTCAATGGCGGGGGAGTTAATCAGCGAGACATTCTCTTTGAGATTTTCAACTTCCCGATAGTGGTAATACAGTGCACGTTGTAAATTAGTTTGTGAAGTAATAAAGGACTTCAGTGCAGGGCCGCAGGCAGCCGCAAAACATCAGGCTTTTATTTCCCAGATGAATCCGTAATTTGACTCTTGCCCCCGTGTTGCCTGTCGACCTGACGTCGTGAATAATTGGCCTACAAGCGGCTTGAATTTCAATTTCTTTAAATTTCGCCTAATGTCATAAGGCACGGATTTTCCGAGATTATTAAATTCTTCCAACGTCCCTTAATTTCTTTCATAGGCTTTTGTTCTAAATTTCCTTCACAAGCCCAACTATATTCGAATCATTTGCAACCAAATTCCATAAGAATAAATACACTTTCTTCTGAAAGACGTAAGTCCACTTCAAATCCTTTCTAAACATCGAAGGGGACAATACATCTTTCGACTCCATTACCTTGGCTCTGAGGGGTAAAGGGGTGACGACAATCTGCCTCGGATGGATTCACTGTATGCTCAAAGGTAGGGTGTTCTATACACCACTGCTGGACCACACTCTGGTGGCGCGAATGGCGAGAAGAAAGAGTTGTCCGTTCTGTTGTGGAGTCTCGTCTTGGATGACCTTTTAAGACGGCTTGGCGGTGAAGCCTTTGATCCCTTATGTTATGCAGACGACTAATGTCCGTATTCATAGTGCTTCCTCGGATGGGGAACACCTTAGAATGTGAGTTGTTTTTATACAAGTGCCTTACTACAATCCGATTCTAAGGGGTTCCTCATTCAAGGAAGCCTCGAGAAAGCACTATGAATACGGACATTAGTCATACTCGTATAATTGCAAGTTATGCAGAATGCAAGTTGCCCTGAATGTAGTAACAAGGTGAGCTGCAGAGGTAAGTCTAAAGAACAGGACTCTACAATTTCTAGAACTAACACTCAGACGAAATAGTCAGGCGATCAGTGGTGACCAGACAAGCCTACGACAGAACATGGGGCCTAAAACCAGGTATAGTGCATTGATTGTACACCAAAACGGTCAGGCCCAATCCAAACCTATCTAGAGGACATATCGATCATAACTCCACAGCGAGAAGAGATACAGACGACGTGCGGCGTGCCTCAGGGCTCGGTTCTCGGAGCGACTCTGCAAATCCCGACGACCTGACGATAGTTGTCACGGCCAAGACGGCCACTATGCTTGAAGAAAGGCGAAATACGCCATGGTGAACATTACAAACTGGCTGGAAAATCACGAGCTGTAGCAAAAAGACCGAAAAGATTACCTTGGCGGGTGCCAAGAAACTGAGACACCTAAACTTAAACTTTGAAGAAACTGCTTCGCGTGACTAGTAATCACTCGCAACAACGACCTGTGCACGTAGGGTAAACAATTTTGGGAAAATTTGGCAGAGGCGGTCGGACCGGACCGGACCGGTCTGAAGAATAAGGGGCAGCGTGCTCTAATGCGATTTATACGGTGATAAAGCCGTGACTTCTGTATGCAAGTCCGGATAAGATCCCGTACTGCTTGCTGAATAAAAGGAAACGAAACTAATAACACAAATTCACGGGACAGAATCCACATACGTTCTAGAAGAGAATTAAAAAGATAACTTACCTACGCGTTACCGAGTGCGTAACCCAAGGTTTCAACAACAAGGAGTACACATGCCTCGTGTTGCTGGACGTGTCGAAGGCATTCGACAAGGTTTGGTCGATTCTCGAATTACGATTGTCGATGTCGCCTACGACATGACGTCAAAATGACGCAATTCCCGATAGTTTTGAATGAGAGTCTACGTCACTTTGACGTCATATCGCATGACATCGGTAATCGTAATTCGAGAATCAACCCCCAGGGCATGCTCCACAAGATGTTGGAAGCGGGAATACCTTTGGGTATTGTGCAGCTGACCGCCTTGTTCCTGAAGCAACGCAAGTTCCGTATATAGATTAACGGACTTCGTTCTTCGGAGAGAATTTTGAGTGCCGGTGTGCCGCAAGGCTCCGCACTGTCACCGACGCTCTTCAACATCTTCGTGTAAGACATCCCTCGAACCAGCGGTGTGTACGTCGCGCTTTACGCCGACGATACAGCCCTGTATTGTCGTTCGAAGAGCGTCGCCATCCTGAGAAGGAAGCTGCAGACTGCTGCGACCGATCTCGAAGGTTGGTATCGTACCTGGCGCATCCACGTGAACGCCGAGAAGAGCACCGCCATCGTCACGGGCAGAAAATGAAAGATCCGCCCGCCAGAAGAGTTCGCCATTTTCGGACGAGGAATTCCTTGGCGAACGGAAGCGAAGTACTTGGGAGTCACCCTGGACGCGAGGCTCACCTGTGAACCGCACATTGAGTCCGCCACCGCCAGAGCCAAACAGGCCCTGGCTAAGCTCTACGGGTTCATGAGCCGGGGAAGTAAGCTTCACTCGGATAACAAGATGAAGCTCTACAAAACCGTCATCAGACCCACGATGACTTACGCCTGTGGCCTGGGGCTCAGGTGATCCAGAACAAAGTCCTGCGGATGGCACTCGACGCTCCGTGGTTCGTCAGGAATGCCCAAACCCATAAGGACATCGGCATCGAGAAGATAGAAGAGTTTTTGCGGCGGCTAGCCGTGAAGACGCACGGAACGATGCAAGACAACCCCAACCCGCTGATCCGGAGCCTGGAGGACTACGACGAAGAGCTGGAGCATCGCCACAAGAGGCCCAGGATGATGCTCGTGGAATGAGCGCAGAGAAGTATCGCGCAACGTGCGGCGTTTGCCGCACAGGCACAGTTTCTAAAGCGATTTTTTTCTTTCAGATGAAGGAGGTAAAAGAAGAACAACTTCTAGGAACTCCGAAGCCAAGACCGTTCAACGCCACAAATCTTACCTCAAATCACATAAACGTCAATTCTTTGCTGTTTGAGAAATCAAAGAAAAATCACATCCGCAGCAGCGATAGGGAAAAATTAACAACACTCCGACTTTCACCTATGGTCACAGATCCTTTTGCAAGCTTCCAAAGGATAACTTCACAAAAACCAAAATCAGGCTGACCCCAAATAGATGTGAATTCTCACGGCAAAAAATGGAGAATGAATCCGTGGGCACGGGCCAAGCGGCCAACGCCCAATCCACGCCGGAACTGCAATCCCTGTGAATTGACCAGTTAAAAGCAAGAACGAAATAATGTATATGGGCGTATACCTCGATCGAAACTTGAAGATGACCTCCCATATCAAAAAAACATGTGAGAAAGCCAGCAAAACCCTCACGGCGTTGTCCAGGCTAATGCCAAACATAGGCGGACCTAGGTCCAAAAAGAGAAAGATATTAGCTGGAGTAGTACTATTGACCATCATATACGCAGCACCTATATGGACAGCCGCCATGAAGTGCAAACATTACGAGTCGATAAACAGAAAGATGGCCATAAGATTCACTACAGTCCCTGCAGAGGCTACCCCACCGATTAAACTAGAAGCAGTATGAAGAGAGCAGAAAATCCTCCGCTGAGACTCGAGAACCCCTGCTGGTGAAATGGCAAAGGGCAAGGGACATGTACGAAGGATGGACCCAGGTCCTCATCAAAGATATTGGCCAGTGATGTAACTGGAAATACGGAGACGTAGACCACCATATCACTTAAGCCATGACAGGACACGAGGTATTCGCCAGTCACCTGAATAAAATCGAGAAACTCCCAAGAAATGTCTGCTGGTACTGTCAGGAGATAGACACGCCACAGCATACAGTTTTTGACTGCAGCAGATGGAGAAACACACGTGAGGAAGCCTACAGGAAATGTGGAACTATAGTCTCCACTAAAAACGTAGCGGAAACTCTTTTAAGAAGTGAGAGGCACTGGAACTGTGTAACAGACATGCTCAGGACGATTATACAAACCGAGGCCCGAGATGAAAGAGAGCTAAGAAGGCTTATTGTGCGACAGTAAAAGGCTAGCACAATAAAAAAACAAACCAAAGACATGACAAATAACCACTATTACCTAGACTGAAACACACAACTCCGGACAGTGCGAAATTCCTGATGCAATACTTAACGGCGGATTTCAGGAATTAGCAGCTGCAAAAGAGGATAAGGAGTTTGGTTGGTAGGCGCCCTTGTCGAGGACATAAGAAATAGGCGATAAAGACAGGACGAATCCAACACATCTGATACTGGATTCCGTTGATGTTGTCTTCTGAAGATTCTCCAAACCTCTATACAAAAAATGGTCAGGCCCACAATAACTTATGCGGATTTGGCCTTAAGTGGCCCAAGGCCAAGCAAGATGCAAAGACTTGCCTGCCTAAGCATAACGGGGGCGATGTGTACAATGCCCACCGCTGCAGTGGAAACCATTCTAGACCTTCCTCCCTTACACATCTGTCCATCTCAGTAACTCAATGGTAATGAACCAACGATCTAGGGTTAGGCTCCCATATTAGTAATGAAATCGCGCAAAGGCCCCATTCCACTGAAACAAGATGTAGCATGTAACTAATTAAGATTTCCACAAGGGTTTAATTCAGTAAATTTTGTGCAATACCAATTTTGTTCAGGCTTCGATTAGACAGGTAAGAACAGCTTTGAACGTGCTTCAAAATGACGTGTGTTTTATGTTAAACAAGTTTGATGGCGTCGTGACAAAAACATGGAACCACCTTTTCCCCTAGAATTTTCTAAATCTTACACAAAAGGTTTCAATTAATTCTCGAAATTATTTGTTCTTCACAGCGATCGATTTGCTTGCAAGTGAACAAACATCCTGTACAAAGAAATCAGTAAATGAAGTAAGTTTCCTCGTCGATAAATCAAAACTTTTCGCTTGCGCTATTACTTTTTTTGCGATCGCGATAAATCAAAAAAAGAATGAAAAGTGAGGGTGGGGGGAGGGTGGGAAAAAGGGGGAGGCAATCTAAATTCGTAGGTGATATTTATTTTCACTAGCGTTAGTATGTTTGGCCAGTTCCTGATACGGCGGGCGCCGGCTGGTGCAGAAATTGTGACAAATGGCGCCGGGAGAATCAGCTTGTTCCTCTCAACTTTTCTGGGCGGACCGGATGTCGGCGGCCATTTAAAACCGCACAAACTTCCAGATTTATACGAAAGCGCGCCGTCTGTCAGATATCGGTCTACCTGCTTCGCCGATCATATTAAGAAGAACATCTGCCCCGGGGATTCGGTTAATTCGGACAAATTTGACCGTCGTTATTACCCGTCTTTATGAAGCCTTTCACTTCTTTTCTAGATTCCAGAATGTAAAGCCAAGAAATTTCGCAAGGAAAGGACCGAATTTATTTCGAATACTAAAAACTGATTGAAACCTCAACTCGATGTTAATTATTGTATCTCATTGCAGGGAAATGACTGATTTAAAAGTTTGTCAAACCACAGCAAACAATGAAGGGATTTGGTCGCAATAAAGAAAAAAACTGATTCTGCTTCGAAGTAAATGAAGCAAATCTGAAAAGTTCTAAATGGAACGTCGACATATCACGATGTCAAACATTAACTAAATGTATGTACTGCTTGTTCTCTTGTAGAGAAACTTGCAGTTGAATCGTATCATTTCAAAATTGATTTATTTACGCCAATGCCTATGGGCCAATGAAAACAGCGAAATGCACTTTTAAGGATGAAACTTATTGTTCAAACAAGGCGAACGTGGCGTACACAGCGATTTCGCCGCTCGTTCATTGATTTACCGGATCAATGATGTATTGATTGCGGGGTATAAAAACAGACGAGCTAATTGTGGCACAGCCAACTGCACGAGATTCCGTGACTTGGCCGATACCGTGCCGATAAACGCGGCTTGCGAGTACCTGCACCGCCACCTCGAGTACCTACCTTTCGAAACATGTACCATTTCACCATTGATTCGTTTCGTTGTGGAACTACGCGAAATACGTGAAAATGACCGATGTCACCTGAAAATCAATAGCCAAACACAGCCGCTTACGTTGCCTTTTTATTAGACGCGTGTAAATCATATAAATTGGATAATACGCGCCCCATTAAAACGCTATTACGGTAAGTACTAAATAGCTGTCATGTTAAAGTATGGACCTTTTGGTTTAAGTGTTAAGTGTAATCATATATTCTTTGCTTGACGACAATTATTTTGTCGTTTCTTTTATGACTTCGTGATCGTCTTGAAACACTTTTGTACTTTTAAATCATTTTCCAAAGAAATTAAGTACCTGCCATAAAAGATGATGTCATATGTCGTTACCTTCAATGACGTCGTTAAAGTTCATTCATTAAAATTAAAGAAAACGCAAGGCATATTTGGAATAAATTCTTTTCTGTTCACGAATTGTTTACACTTTGCATACGTTATCTAAAGTACTTAACACTTCCATAATGAAAGGAACCTTTCTGTCAACTTTGAAGGTCAAAGTGGCAAAAAAAAAATTAAGTAAACAAACGACTTGCTTCTTCAAAGGCTTTGCCATCATCTGACAGGACTGACCGGAGAATACCAGCTGCATATTGCAATATCAAACAATCACGATGACTCATAGGATAAGTGATCCATACGCAAGATTTTTCATAATTGGAATTTCCAGAATAAACCATATAAAAGGGAACCGAGTTTTACGATAGCCAGTAGTCGTGCGATCATATATATCTCCTACTGAGAGACTCCCAGAGTCCGAAGGCGTAATTAACATTCACAGAAAGTCATAGTGTGTGAACAAACTCCGAAAATCCGTCCCTCTGTCTGAATCTAGTACCATGGTTTGGGTGAGAAAACATTAGTTTAATTGCCAATTTGTTACGTTACTAACAACTGCTTTATTTGATTTACAAAATGCTATTTTCTTCCCGTTATGAAATTATTTTGAATTTGTTTTGTATCGTCTCGTATATCGTTCTGAAATAATCTTAATTACATTTAAAATTTTACATGTGTTCTTTAATAGAGTTATTATGTTTCTTTATTAAAGTTTTCCTAAGTGTTATTTGGTCATACATAATTTTGAAGTGTCCCTTCCTTTGAAAGATCAATTTTCCGAATTGATTACAATCAAAACTATGTCGGTCCATGTTTCCATTGATCAATATTTACAATACAGATGGAGTGAATTAGAACTATCCATAAGTTGATATTTGGTAGTCACTAAATGCAGTGCTGAATAACAGAAAAAGACTTGGGACATACAGAATTGTCCACCGTTTGATTGACTCGTAACAATTTTCTTTATTGAAACTCATCTGTTAAAAAATGAAAAGTCCAAAATTTGCTACTGCAGTTCTTTTTGTTAACAACATTTTCCTAGTTTCATCAACTGGTCGTTTACAAACAACCTTTAAGAATAGATAATTTTGCGAGGTCTTTACTGCCGTTTCGGTAATAACAAAATGTAAAGCGGGAAGAATAATGAGACTCCAAAGTCGTAACTATAAGATCCCAATGAAGTTATGCACTAATCGTGGGGTGCAATCCCGCTATAAATTATAATGAGGGCGGAAGATTGAGGTATCATCGCTTTAAGCACCGCCGTGACTCGCACGTATGCTAAGTACACTCCAGAGTGGCAAACTTTAGGCCTCTAAATCCATGCTGCTCCGAAGGATTCAAGATACCTGATAAGCCTACTTGTAATTGAACCGCAAGGAGACTAAATTAATTCTCCATAAAATATTCGCCTGGAATTTCAGTGTGTCGCTCCTCATAGTTTATTGTTTGTCCAGAATTATTATCAGAATCCTCTCTTGATACCTTCAAGATCTTACGTTTCGTATTAAATTTCATATTATATGAACGTGTGCGTGAAAGGAAACATTTTCAACGGGTTTGTAAGTCGAAACGTAATCTTTTAAATCTCGTTCGCTGTTTAATCTCTCGCAAAACACGCAATTTCAAAAGTACTTGTTTTTGATGAATCTAATCTCCAGTCCAATTAAAATTTCATTGATAATATCCAAGATGCATAAATGATGGCGGGAGCGTAAGACGGATGGCGAAGGAAGGAGAGAACGGCGAGGGGAATGGAAATCAGTTTCACTACGTGCGAGTGGGCACTGAAAGCAGGTGATTCATTAAAGTTTCAGTTAAGACCTTTCGTGTAATTGAAAGTTGAGATCTTATTTCAGGGGATTATTGAAAGTCGCGGCGTAAGCCTCGAACGAGGATGAATGTAATGGAATAACTTTTTACGGACGTTAACGTTACGGTAAACGCGTCGAATATAATTAGCGCTAATGACGGCATGGTTTGATCGATAATTGTACGGTCACTTTTCCAAATTACACGGCTCATGAAGGCCAAGCATACACGCGCTATATTAATACCAAGCTTCAGACGTTTATTTATTTTGCCCTCTTTCCCCCGTTAGTTTGCACGTCTATTTGTTTACGTTTGCTTCAGTCCCAGAAGACTTGTGATTTAATTAAAACTGGATTGAACACGATTCGTTTATGTATGTAGAGTAAACAGGATGAGGACGAGGGATTAAGTTTTTTATCATTGTTATTTTGTTTCAAATAAAGTATGCGTGGATCTATACATTTCCAAAGTCAATTCCTCATGTAGCATAGCTGGTAGAGTCCTTGAACACTTCGATGGCATAACTATCCAAAAAGACCATCTAGATGGACTTGACTCTTCAGCACAGTGCACAGTCATTCCCTTTTAGTTCTTGCATCTGAGGAAGTGTCGACAATGACGTCATCTTATCAAAGGGTAATCGTAGAAAACTTTGTTTGGTCCTTGTTTTAGTCCTTGCATGCGTATCTGAAGAAGAAGTGTCGCCAGAGGATGATGTTGTATTAGACAATGCTAGAACTGAGGCCCGGTTTATCAATCATAAGTTAATTTTAACCTTAACTTAATTGCCATAACAACAATTGGCTTCATAGTTGTTACTGTGGGAACAAACTAAAAGATAGGCCCGGTTTCAACCATAAGTTAGAGCCAACCATCGTTCTTACGCATCTGCAGAAGAAGATAAATCGGCAATGATGCCATTTTCCCAAGAGGTGATCGTTGAAGAATTTTTTTTTAATGCGTACGTGTAGACATGGTTGCCCAACTTAGGCTTCTTGTACGTCGAAGTGTTCAACGACTGCCGGGACGTTCCGTTTCTAAAACACTGTTAGAACCACATAAGAGGTATGTGCGGGACGCTAATTGTCCCGATTATCCGACAATCAACTCGGAACGAATATTAAACTGTATGTAAACGATCACAAATAAAGAAAAAGGAAAACAAATGTTTTTGGACTAGAAAAGAAAGAAAACGAAATATGGCTTTGAAAAGAAAGCTATCGGTTTCTGAGTGCCATCCACAAGCTTTGCAGTACGTCTCCTACAGCTGAACCGTAAGCGTCTGTGGCAATGTTCATTTCATGATTCAAACTGGAGCAAGTTAACTTACTTGCTTTATTGACTTCATATTTGCATTTGATGAAAGCTCTCGTTGCTTCCTCCGTAGGTTCTAGACTTACTTCTTTTCTTGCATGGCCCTTCAATAATTCATTTAGCGGTGCTTGTACTTCTGCAGCCTGAAGAATCCATCTACGATAATAATTTATCATGCCAAGGAAACGTTGTAGCTGCTTTGAAGTCTTTGGAAACTGCATATTCTGGATTATGCTGACCTTTGCTGGTAATGGTTCAATACCTTCTGGTGAAACTTACCCCCCGAAAATCCACTTTGTTCACATCAAATAAACACTTCTTTGGATTAATTACTATTCTATGTTGACCGAGCCTTTGAAGTAATATGCTGGTGAGTCCCTAATGTTCTTCAGCTGATGAAGATGCAATTAAGACATCATCGATGTAGACATAAGTGAAATCAAGACCTTGCAGAACTTGATCCATGAACCTTTGGAAGGTTTGGGCTGCATTTCTGAGTCCGAATGGGGGTTCTAGTAAATTCAAACAGACCAAGTGATCTTGTTATTGTTAATCCTCAGGATGTACAGGTATTTGATAATATGCTTTAACTAGATGGATGGTTGAAAAAATTGTTTTTCCTTGTAGTCGATTACTGAAGTCTTGAATATGTGGAATTGTATACCTACCTGGCACTGTTCTTGCGTTAAGGCTTCGAAAATCTCCACAAGCTCTCCATGTTTTCTCTGCTTTCTGAACCAAGTGTAATGGACTAGCCCAGGGTGAAGAGGAAAGCTTGATTATACCTGCATTCCTTCTTCGCTATCTTGAGCTTATGTGGTGCAGTTTGCGAAGCTTATAATGTATAGGAGAACATTTTGTTTCTATGTAATATACTACATTATGTTTTGGCTCTTGCAATTCATTGGATGGCCTTAAAACGTTTGGGTAAACGCGTAAGGGTTCTTGTATTTGAGTGTCTACATTTTCAAACACTGCACAAATAATGTCCTTAACAGTCTTAGCTGAACACCTCACTGTTATCGAAGTTAGAGGATCTAAAATACGTTGTCCATGAATATCTACCACTAACTTATGTGTATGTAAAAAGTTTGCGTCTGTTACGTCGGCCACTAAAAATGTCCATTTCAAAAAACATCTTAAACCTATTTTGGGTTTGTAATTTTGAGTTATTTTAAAAGAACACTGAGATCTGCTCCTGTGTCTATCAAGAAATCTATTTTTGAATCTTTATCTACTATGTACAATCGTCGATTCCTTGGACCTAGGGCAGAAGTCATGTTCACTCCTGCCCCTCGCTAAGGTTTTTTGTTTAAACTCACAAGGCACGCAACACTTTTTAGCTTTGTCACCAAAAGTTCTATGGCATAAACAGATGTTCTCATTTCTGGAGTCTTCCCTGGTTCCACTGTGTGGATACGACCGCGACTCTGACTTTGCCCTCTGAAGTGGCTATTTGTGTTTCGAACTTGTCCACGACTTCTCTGATCTCTTATTTTCTATTCTCTAATTCCATGCTTTCTAGTCTACGAACAATTGCATCTACTGTACTGCCAGTATCTTTGCAGTCCTTTACGTTCACTGAACTTGCTACAGCAGCTGCAGGTGAAGATTCTAATATCTTGTCTGTTATTTCTGCCATTTTTCTAAACCCACATTGGTTAGTGAAAGCAAAATCGATTGAATAGCAGATGGCATTTGTTGCAGGAACAGTTCTAACAAGACTTGTTCGTTCACACACTACGTTGTACTAGACTGCGCATATAAATAATTGTGAAGGTTTTCGTGAGCCTAATTCCTGCCCAGACAACAGTTGTTTTAATGCGTTTAATGCGTTTCTGTCAGGCTAGTTCGGTTGATTACTTCATTTTTTTAGTTTAGTATATGGAGCTACTGCGTCTGGCCTGACAATGGCATCTGTCACTTCCCTTGCAACTTTTGGAGCTGAAAACTGCTGAAACTGAATTGTGTTTCTTCCCTGGCAATTTTTGGTGTCGTTAAAAGTTCCAACTTTTTAGTCCAGCATGGTGGTAAAGTGAAGTGTGAAGTTGAGACGTTCTGGGGTATCAGTTAGATTCTCCGAATCTGCTGTTTGTTGTCTTGTGCTTGTATGCTTCATGTTTAATTTTTTTAATTTAATGTTGACTATACTTTAATATTTAAATAATTTTCCATTGTGTGTCTTGCAAAAGAAATTTATTAATAATAGATTTACGACTAATATACAGTTTAAATAACTGAATTTACGTTTGCAAAATTATTATTATTATAATTAACATCCTTATGAATAGGCCACCAACAAAACAGAAAGGAAGACCTGTTAGTAGTTGACGTGTGTTCTGATTCTGATCGGTTCTTGTCAGGTTCTCGATAGATTCATGTGCGAATGTCAAATATTTTAAATATTAATGATAAATAGAATACAATGAAGTTTAAAACCGTAAAATACTTATCGCTGCATTCATTTTTGTTGATATTAGGAATGCTAGAAATAACAACAAATGGCGTATAATATATTTGACTTGCAGCAACAATTCAACAAAACTCCACCTTTTTTTTTCTAAAAAAAAGACATCAAGGAAAAGAAATAAATCCTATCAGCACAACCCAGCGTTATGCATGCAGTCACTAAAAAGCAGACGCTAAATGGATTACAACGAATCTCCTGACGAGGCTCCCAGGGATAATTAACATTTATTTTAATAACTGCAATTTATAACTGTAATAAGCTGCATAATCGTAGGAAGAATTTTAGACATTTTCTACATCTGCTAGATAAATGTAAATGAAACTATGTTTTATTCATGGGATTCATGGTCTAATTCGTTTTGCGTAATGTATAACAGATTAAAGCCGGTGGTATTCTCACGCAATTTGTATTTATCGATTTGAAGAAAACTCCGTTTGCAATTACACGACGACGAGCGAAAGCACGACTATGATTGATACGTTCGCGAGCTTCTTTATTTTCTCGCCGGGTTTTCGAGGGCAGGTTAAGCTTGCAAATGCTATACCGGTTATGTTATAAACTATGCCGGCGACATAAAACGTCATCGGAGCACTTCTTGTAAACGCGACGTATCGATTATTGATCTTTAAAATGTTTCCGCGGACAAGTCACCGCGTTCACTTTATTTTATGTATCGTCGAGCTTCCTTCCGGCGTTTTTGATTTACAACATATCCATACACGCGTAGAGCTTAATAAACAGGATCGATGATTTTATTACGTTGGAATTTTTTTAGTGTTTAACGGAAAAAAGAAAGGGTCGAATAACGTTTCGCTATCGAAGTATTGTAGTTCGACGACGAGTTCGTCACGCAATTAGCAATCAGAGTTGAAAAGCTTGACAACTAAACACTTACGAACGATTTATCTGATGTAAATAACTTACAGAAAGGCCCCCGATAAAGGAACGATGTAAATTGTGTTTAGATAAATACAAAATGAAGTTCTTTTTGCGTAGAGTATCTCTGACTTCGACAATATAAATTGTTCTTTGAATTTGTAGAAGATCAAGAGGGAATCATGTCATCTTAGATAAATTCATCCATCCAGAAAACTCAATTAGACTAATCGATGGCGAACTCCATATATTTCAACGTTATTCAAAATACTTACAAATCTAAGGACCGGTATTATAAAGGCAAGTTAACTTTAACGATAGATTTATTGCCATGGTAACAATTGTGAACACAAAGAATGAATTAAGGACTTTTAGAGGTCTTAATACTGGCCACTGCCCGGTGAGGTATCACCTTAACAAAATGGACCTGGCAGAAAGTGAAACATGCAGATTATGTGAATCAGAAGTCGAAACAGCTGACACCTGATAAAGTGAAAACTAACCCTCTTAGGATCATTCGCTGAAAAGGTAGGGTTTCTAAGAAATTAATTACACTTAGGGTTCGAACAATAGATCGATTTGGTCGCAGTTCTGTGAGGCTACTTAAGAGCCCTTCGACCCCCCAGTACAATACAATACAAGTCATACAGTGGACGATTATTTTATTTTTCTCTAAATCTATCCCTAACGAGTTTCTGCATAAAAAGTCAATACGCATCGCCTAAGTGGTGTACAATTATTTGAAACGGATGCCTCTCAATAAATAACGGAGGGCCCCCTTGTCTGCTTGTAATTGCAACTGCAGAACATGGCTAACAAATGCGCGAGTGTCGTTACACGATTCAAATACGTTTCCCATCGAGAAAAACGGATATAAATAACGAACAGTGTCGTCCGCATTGTTTCGACCGCTCCTCTGCATAATCACGCGCAACATACATCACATATCTACTGAGTAACTAGCATTTTGACGTGCCTGTGCACATTTCGGGGTGAAATATGCCGACGCTTTGCCTTGCATTTCCTGTTTTTCGGAAAGCATTTCATTTTTTCATTCCCATTTTTAACAACCCCCGTCATTCTAAAATTTGGCCATCAAATTTGCAACATCCTGTATATGTACACATAAAAGAATCGATTATATTATAATAATGTACAGCGAGTTGGTTTCAAAAGCTCAAACATCTCATATTATGACTACTTAATTCAAATTTTCCATCTCGGAGCATTCTTTTCGACGTTAGCCCCGGAAATCTTTATTATCCGCCATATTTTATTCGAACGTCACCGCCATACCCCCCCAAAAGATTTTTTATGTACATACATTTTTTTCAAGCGATGAAAGTTACCGCGCGCAAGAAGAAATGAGCCAGGTATACCAGATGATGTATAGGGCCGGTCACAAAGTGAAACATTTACGAAGTTGCAATATATTTCCACGTTGATACTGTACACTGTAAAACCGACATATTGAATATTTAAAGAACGTGGTTTAAACGAAAGCCGCACCGAAACATTTATGGCTCGTAAGACTTCCCTGAACATGCGTTTTTTCAAGCTCCGGCGGGATTACTTTAACTACTATTTTAGGAGAAATTATTACCCGCGAGTTCTTCTTTTTTGTTGCTCTAATTTCTCTGTGCACTGTTTTCCCGTGAAAATCGTTACAGCTTTTAATATAACTAATGCAGAACTCGACAAATTACATTAACAGTTTCGTACTAATTTAAAACCACATTCAGTTAATGTAAAAGAAAAATTGCAGTGAAATCATAATACTCGAAACAACAATTAAATGTAAGGTTACATTTGATGTACCTAATTACATTATTGTCATTCTAATCACAATGCATAGAAGAGTCCGATCACTGCTGGCGTCTATATGTAGGGTCCCCTTAAGTCTCTACAGTTTACACTATATTTTATGTAAAGAGGACCCTACATATAGACGTGAGACTGCTGGACTCCAGCGGATTCAACATTCATAGTGTTGCGTAATTGGTAACTAATAAAAGCTTTAATGACTTAAAACCATTTTTTACAACTAATGCTTAATCCAGTGAAGTATAGTTACAGTAACAAAGTAACATTATTTAAGTGTCTGTTTTTCTGTTACAAACACTAATTTGATTTATACTCGCTGTAAAAAACATACAATAATAAAAGATACCTACAACGTGTAGGTTCCAGTTATTCGCTGTCTTTATTTCTGCGGCATCGTAAACAAAAGTTCCGGAAGCGCCACGCTTTCCTAAATCCTTAATAACAGCAGCAGCCTGAATTAATTATATTTATGGACAGGGCGGCAATTTATTTAGAATATCAATCGGGGGGGATATATAGCGAAATAGTAATCGTACGTCATATGAACTGGGAGTCGGGATGAAATATTGGCAAACTTTGGTTGAAACGCCGGACGTGGCGCGAAGTGGCTCGGAGGAGAGTTGGGTAAAGGGGGCGGATGCACAGACGCCGTTCCGGGGACGCTCCGGGCTCGAACGAGACGCCCAATCCAAGCTGTAATACATCTACGTCTCACGCAAAACGAGCCGAAATAAATATTCTTTATATATAAGTGCTCGTTCTTTTTGGCCGTGGAATGGACGGCCGATGTTTGTGATTGCCTGCCCCCGAACAATCTAATTAATTTTAAATTCTATTCTACATACACGGATTGAACTCGGTGAACCAATATCTGCTGGGAATTCTCTCAGATGAATCTACTTCTGCCATGCAACAAGATTAGAACAAAGAAGATACCTGCGCATTCGTATGTTGTGATTACCATTTGCACGGCCATGAAACTCATCGTGCTGCTGCTTGCGAAAGGAATTCTATTCGGGTGAAAACAAAGAAATATACTAAACTTTTTATACTGCAGGTTCATGTCGGGTCCGTACTTAAAAACGTTGCGAAACTTTTTTAATATACTTAACTACACTCGTTGTTTTCTTACTATTTTGTAATTTTCAACTTTTTCTAAACAAATGCGCTAACTATTAGTTATACTCGGTATATATTTTTAAGTTAAAGAAAGAGATTTTTCTTTTCGCAATACAAATGATAATGCCAACTGTCGTCTGCGAATTTCAAACACCAAATTCAAAATTTCGCATGTACAAGCCGTGAAAAAACCACCCTTTATTTTTCTTTGTAACTCTGTTCAACACTTAGGTATACACCTCCTCCATACCCTTAGAAAAGAATTCCTTTGGCAACTCTGCAAAATATTGTTCTATAGCTTCTTTATGTTGCAAGACGCTTTCCTCTGAGATGTTTTTTTTTTAAGTTTTTGAATAAAAAGAAGTCTGACGAACCGAGGTCAGGGCTATAAGGTGGATGCCTTAACTGTATTAACCCTCAACCATTGATTATCTGCTAGACTTTGTTTGCCTTATGAACCCGACAGTAACAAGTTTCTTGCAAATAAGAATGTCGGCGTTTTTCTCCCCAGAGTAGCCTATGGAGACATAGGTCTCTCCATTTATGTTAGACCTCATCAGCACTTACAAAATAAGCAAGACTCCTTCAGCATCCCAGAAAACTGTTTCTTCAGAACATTGGGTGCTTTTTTGGTGGTGGAGAGCCTGTCTCTTCAGAAAATTGTAGGTTTTTTGATGGTGGAGAGCCTGTCTTTAGGAACCCACTGCATGGAATCCTGTTTAGTGGAAGAGTCCCAAGTATCATCCCCCTGATAATTCGGGAAAAACAATTTTCGTCCTTTCCACCGCGATCAAACTTTCTTGAGAAATTTCTTTTTTGACCAATTTTTGCTTAGATGTAAGTAATCTGCAGACACCTTCTTCATATCCTATTCTATAGCTTCTTTATGTTGCAAGACGCTTTCCCTGAGATGTTATTTTTAAGTTTTTGAATAAAAAGAAGTCTGACGAACCGAGGTCAAGGTGGATGCCTTAACTGTATTAACCCCCAGCCATTGATTATCTGCTAGACTTTGTTTGCCTTATGAACCCGACAGTAACAAGTTTCTTGCAAATAAGAATGTGGTCGTTTTTCTCCCCAGAGTAGCCTATGGAGACATAGGTCTCTCCATTTATATTAGACCTCATCAACACGTACATCGCATGGTGGTGGAGAGCCTGTCTCTTCAGAAAATTGTAGGTTTTTTGATGGTGGAGAGCCTGTCTTTAGGAACCCACTGCATGGATTCCTGTTTAGTGGAAGAGTCCCAAGTATCATCCCCCTTCAAGAAAAACAATTTTCGTCCTTTCCACCGCGATCAAACTTTCTTGAGAAATTTTTTTTTTACCAATTTTTGCTTAGATGTAAGTAATCTGCAGACACCTTCTTCATATCCAAATGCCCACTCATTTCGGACTTCATTGGCAAAAGAGATCGACCAACATTTCTTCTTTTCGCACCATCTATTCAATTCGAGCTCCCACTGGTCATTCTCTATCCCATCGACAGAGTTTATACAAAAATTTAACTTGAAAATTAGATGATGCATCTTCCCAATAACCAGCAACCATTCTTTCATAGATAATTTTGGACCACTGAGCCTATTATTTGATGAGTCGTTTCCATTGCCTGTTAGAATGAGTCGTAAATTGTAAATGGTAAGGTGTACCTATCTATCTAGCTAACTCCTAGCTTCAAAATGGAAAAGAAGAGAGGTCGTGCATTTTATATTGTAATGGATGCTCATTTTTATTAAAAATGACTTTAACTCGGATGTTTCTTGACTTAAAATTTTCTCCCACACATCACATAGCCCGGAGAAACAGTGTGTTTGTTGTTCCAACTAAACCGAAGCAAGCAACATTTCTCCAATTCTTTCGCGTAGGAGGGCCCGATTTTTGCTTGCTAGACTCCCCTATCCTTTGCGACGCCCTTTCTAAGTTCCCGCAAACAGAACGTATATTTTATCCGCATTGCGAGATGAGGTTTCAGTTCGGATATTATAAAATATTTGTCACTGCCGCTCAACGAGATTCATAAATTTACCATTGCTTATATTATAAATATGAATGTGAATGTGAATGTGAATGTGAATGCGAATGCGAAATCGGTTCTCACGGTAGTCATTTTTCCGTGGTGATAACTAATTAGGATTTTCCGTTGCGCGGAAAGTAAAATTAACTTGGCCGGTATATACTACATATTGCAGAGGAGGAGGTCGATTCCGGTCGGCTAGACGTGGAGAATTGCTCCTCATCAGATGCAGAGCATTCGTCGACACATCTCCGCTCCTGCCCAGGCATTCCGATGAGGGTGTTATTTACGTTGAGGCACGAGCCGACTTTGTTAATTAATATTCCAAAGGTACTCGGTTAAAAGTATGCGAGATAAGGAAGTTATTTTCTGAAATATTTCATCATGTCTGTTGGACTTGTATGTTTTGTAATTTTTAAGGAAAATTCATTTTCTTTGGAAGGGTTGACGTCGTTAATGTACAGGATGTTTAATCTAAAGGCAACCAATAATGTAATTGTACATTTTTTAATTACAGTAAATATAGAGATTAAAAGAAAGAATAAGGTAAAAGATAATGAACCCAAACAAAGTTTCCAGGAATTTCCCGTTTTAATTCGTACAATATACAAACGGAATGAAGTTATTTTATCGTAACAAGGGACGTCTGTATGTAAATGCAACGGAACTAGTAAAACTTGAGCGGTCGGAACTGGAGGTTTCCTCAAGAGAACCGGTGTCAGTCTTATCAGCAACACTGCCACACGCACACATTCCACCAAGGCATTTCCCTATCATATCGCTGGGGACGCCTCTCGTATGCCCGACGCCATGGCCGTCTGATTGCTGCATTTACTTCTGCGACATTACACCCCCAACTTTAAGACGCCGATATTATTACATTACCACTGTAACCGATCTTGATAATAAAATGCGAAAATCCGTCGATAGTCTCCTTCCCACGCAAATGTTTATTTAACGCGCGCCGGTTTACTGCACGAAATTAATTGTTAAGATTCGAGGTGGTTGTTCGCCGAAGATTTCGAGTTTTGATGGAGACGATTTGATTCCGGGCTACGAGTTCAATGCGCGAAATTACTCATCCTATCCAGTTGAATCCTTTCACTTGACTGATTGATGCATCCTGCAGGTCCTATTAGATTCAGTTTGCGGTGGGCGAAACTGCAAGTTGATTCAATGAAAACGGAAAACGGTCTCTCGCTACACATTAATTTACACAAGATCAATTAAAATCTAATTCCCATTATGTAATAAAAACGCAAGTTTGCAGTTCGTGTTATATCTTAATATTTAAGTATTTCTGAGATTTCAGGAGAAAACACGAACCTGTGAAGGTAAACATCCTGAAGGGTTTGACTTGTATTTAATTTCTGCAAATGATACTCTAAATTATTGTCAACACGACTAATTCCCGTTGGAATCAAAGAGATCCTTTGCAAGTTTAGATGACGTACATTCACTGAAGTCTTTACCTGCCTTACTTCCGGGTACATAATTTATTTTAAGTTTATGTTCACAATGAAGGGGGATTCGAATTGAAATTTAGCCAAAAATATTTTGCAACTATAATTACATTCTTGCATATACGAGTATAATAATGAGCTTTTAATAGAACAATTTTTTTAAGATTTATACTCTAAGGGCCAGTTGTACAAAGAAGGTTTAAACTGACGCTCAACTGAACCAGGGTCAAAGTTAACAAAATCTCATCAAATTTTATTTATGAATGCATTAATTGCCATATGTCATTAAGATCCTATGCGAATTTGTTTACTTTGAACCTGGTTCAGTTGAGCATCTTATACTTTGTACAACTGGCCCTAATAGATATAAAGTCGTTCATTTATTGCAATAAGAACTCATAATAGACATAATACATTCTCTTTGTTTTCCATAGTCATCTTTTACGAAAAAACTTGATGGTATATACAAGCATACACGCTCGTTGATATACTTTGAAATACGTAAAAAATTTTAGGTTCCTTTTAGCACCCCTGCAAATTCATGAGTAGGTAGCAGGCGGTACCCAATTTTCTTTTCTATAACAGTATGAGTCTACTCTTTCTAAGGACATAGGACGACATGGGGAAAAATATTCAACTTCAGCAAACCATGTTTAAACTTTGACAATTTTAAAAGTCACGACTCCATAAAGTTCAGTAACATTCGTGTAAAATATGACAGAAATTAAGTAGGTTTTAATAGAATTTTTGACTTAAGTTAAAAGAACTGGGGCTGAGATTAAAAAAATTAGGAAATAATCGAAAAAAAGCAGGCAACAAAAATGATTCAAAATTGAATTGCCCAATAATAAAAGAGTTAACAGTTGGCAGAAGAGGCAGACTAGAAAAGAGATCTACATAATAATCTAATAGTTCACAAGCCCACCACAGCCAAGAAAAATATGCTTAACTTGTCAACCTCCTCCTGCTGAAACACTTCCTTCCATATCTTCCAGTTTTCCTCTAGATTCCACTCCCTACCAACTTTCTTTTTTCAGAACTCTTTTTCCTAGTGTTCTTTCTTGAAAGTTTCTATCTCCTTTCTGACCTCCATTATTTTTGACTAATTCCAATTTTCTTTTCCTACTTTAATTATTTAATGATAATTCTGTTTAGCGCCATCCTGGGCAAGTATCAAAACCATTTATTAGTTATTTGGTTTTTCATAATGGATATTTGTTCAACTTCATTTCTTATACCCTCGCCCTCTTTACTTTATTTTACCTGAGGTGCACATCTCTGTTATATCTTATGTTTCTCATCGACAAAGATTTATTCACCATAGTTTTAGGTACGTGTATGAAAATTGCATTATATACTCATGTCCTCATTTTAGAGCCTTCTTCCTTAATATCTTCCATTTATTTGATAATTAATTTTCGTTGATTCTTTTATTTTATTTACTTTGTCTTCTGCGCCTAAATATTCATAAGTTGGCTTTAACCTAATTGTCCCCCTTTGTATTCTTATTTGTAATTTGTTCATTTTTCTAATTATTTTCATAATTTTTTTATTAACCTCGTCTGTCCAGTCGTTTATAAAGCACTGTAGTTTCTCTTGCCCTTGACTTATTATTTAATTCTTGGTCAGGGCTGAAAGTAATGAGGAGACTGACATCCTGCTTATTGCCCAGTTTTTTTTTCAAACTCTTTTGATGTCTCACGTAAAAGCTTAATATGATGTTTTTTTTTTCCGATTGACAAAGATGCTTATACAAGGATTATTTAAAGCCCCGTTCAAGTATACAAAGGTAAGGGCATTTCTTACTTTAATGCCCTCTCTGTGACGTTTATAATTATTGTAAAGGCTATGTACTTGTTTTTCTTCTAATTTCTCATTCTTAACTTATTTGCCACAATTCTAATAATGAAAATCGTTGAAAAGCAAACGGTTGCTTACGTTTTCTTGCCTTTTTGTACTCTCCCAGTCTACACAATTCGACCCTCAATATGACCAGTGTTTCTAATCATCTTTTTGCCCATTTTCCTATGTGTATACTTCCTTGATCTTCTTCCTTCGCGTAAGTCGTTTTATGTGCCTTCTTTAGTATTAATAGTGCCAATAGAGGTGGAAAACTGAATAGAGTAACAGAAGAGGGGAAGGACTGCAAGCAGCCGAAAAGTAATGAATGAGAGAAGTGTAAGATGATATCAAAAAAGGAAAAGATTGGGAATTCTCGACTGTAAGGGAAGAACAAAAACGAAAGGTTGACAAGAACGTGGAAGAGCACAATAGAAAGACAAGGGATTCAAACCAAACAAACATCATAAGTAATGGTGGTATTAATTGATAATATTGTTACGATAAAGGGCAAGCCTTCATCATGTTACGATAAGGGCGGCTCCACCATGTTACGGGAAAGCCCAAGCCTCCACCATGTCACGGTATGGGCGTAGGTAGATGGTAGTAGATGGTAGAGCTTGAAAACACAGTTGTTTAAAAAAGAAATTAATACCTCTTTATTCACGAAAAAGAATTAAATAATTTCAGTTCGGGGGTTTGTCTTGAAATGTAGGAATGCGGTCCGGGTGGTTGCGGTGACGACTAGCTCACGTTGTTCCCTTTAGGACGGACGGCAATGTTGTTGGCGGCAGTGGCAGGTGATGGCTTCCAGCAATGTTGATGCTGGGGTGGCGACGACGACGTTGTGGGTGGCGGCGACGGCGTTGTTGGACGTTGGCGGCGGCAATGTTGCTGGGCGGCGATATTGGACGTTGGCGGCGGCAATGTTGCTGGACGGCGATGTTGGGCGTCCCCTCGTGGATTGGCACTAGTGCTGAGTCCGTCTGGTGGAAACGACTCCTTCCTAATTTTTTGGCCCGCGTTTTTATACACGGTTTTTGGCCAGTTTGCATGTTGTATCTTCTTTGTTCTTGCCTCGTGTTTCGCCCAGCGATTTCGTATGTTTGCGGTGTAAATTCCGCTGATTATGAAATATGAAGCCTTGCGTTATGTTGTATTTGTTACCTCCTTATTGTGTTTACATTTCGACACGTTTGCGGTGTCCCCGTTTACACAAGTTCGCGTGCCCTGATTACACAGATTCGCGTTTTAATTATTTGTTCGCGGAATATAACCCCAAAGTTCTTTGTGTTTTTTCTGAAAAATCCCTTTCGTGACAATATAAGGAGTGGATTATTTACGTTTATCAATTTGAAACCGTACCATAAATACATGCAACAATTTATTTTTCTTTTTTTGAAACTTTTGAAGTGTTAATTTCTGTAAATTTGGAACCAACAAATTTTCCCGAAAGTAAACACGATGCCTAAACTCTAGTATGAAGAACAATAATTCCTGGTCTAATATCTGGAGTGTGGTTATCCCAAAATAGTTAATTGTGTCCAACCTTAGTTTAATAATCCTGCGTTGTAACGAGCGTCTAAATAAAAACCTGGTAAAGTGGGTTGTGATCGAGAATTTTTCCATTGCATTTACATAGCAGAATTACTAAATGTAGCCTACTTGACCAGGTTTTTATTTAGACACGAGTTATAATCACACCAAATTTCGTCCTGTTTATATTTCCATGAACAAAATCTTGCTTTTAGTGTTGAAACTTGTACAAACGCTTAATGAATTCCGTTAAATCTAAAGAGACTCGCAACTAGTTTCGCATTACAAGGAAGAAAGCCTCGAATGGGGAATTTAATTTTGTTGTTGTCGACTAGCTCCGGCGATAAATAGAGTTGCACGTCCACCAGGTATTATCCTGCGTGCTTTGTCACTACATTCGGTTCAAAATGCCGGGGTTTTAACGTGAGATCAGCGCGCGTTACAATTAATTCTGTTTGTCGCCGCTTACCGAAGCGTCAATATCATATCTACTCGAACACGAAATTCACAACAAACACGAAACAATATTGCAACAAAAGTAGTTGATGCTTGTCGGGAATAAAAAGCGTGATTTTCGGATGACAATAAAATTTAATGGACGTTATTGTAAATCCATTATATCTTTTCGAACTTAAAATGAAAGAACAAATTCCTTAAAGATAACAGGAATTGAAGATAACATTCTAATTTAATTCAATCATGAATTATTTCTGGCATTTCATATTTGTTAAAACCTCAGTTAAGGTGGTATTAATACGTAACCGCAACGATTAATAATAACATTTCGCCGGAGGAATTTCATGAAATTTTATTAAACGGAATTACGTTCATAAATATTAATTTGAGTTTCACGCAACTAGTAAGCAAAATGCAGCAGCGAACGATCCATTCCCACGCTAGTACAGAAATGCGCCGAGTCCGGAAAAACTAAAATATTCTCGAATTATACAGTCGGATTTAATACGCCGTGTAAAATTCCGTTTTTCGGCCATCGCATTACGTTAAATTTCATTCGCCATTATCGCGGATAGAGGATATTAATTGTCAATTTCGTTTCAATTATACATTTGTTGTATGTTGTACGAACGGTCCGCCGGATAAAATATGTTATTGCTGCCGAGGGAAAAATATCGCGGACGCCCTGGTCTTGTTTTGACACGAATTTAATTACCGCACGATTACTATTAATATAATTAACAAACGAGGGTCATTATTCTCTTATTACCGTTACATTGTTACAGCAGACATTACCTTAATAAGCTTTACATACAACCTGACTCACATTATGTAAGGCTACAATTTCAACAATACAATGTATCTTTTGTCTGTGGAATAAGTTATGTACGTACATTTCAGAGAGTGAAACTATATAAGTATTTAATGAAAAAACGAAATACACAGTTAAGAGCTGTTCTGATGAAGTGAAAAATATCATTCACCCTGAGAAAATTTGAAATAAAAAAATTATTTCCTTCTTGTCTAAATTTGAAATATTGAATGAGGTACACATTGGGTTTATACTTCCACTGAAACGACATCTAACATACAAAGCCAAAACTCAATTTTTTTCCAAGGCATTCAACCTCTTGGAACACAAAATTCTATTATCTAAAGGCAGATGAAATAAGAAACATTCTCATTTTTATCGCAGTGGTATGTAGCTATTTGTATTCAGAGGCATCAGGGCATTGCGGTATGCCGCAGGGGTTTACATTAGGACCAACGCTCTTCCTAGTTTACGTCAATGATTTGCCCTCTTCATTAACATCGTAACTAAACGTTAAAAGTTAATTTTTTTTTAGTGCTTTTTCATTAGTTTTGGATTCACGAATAAAATGTACCTTTTCTAACATAAATAATGTATAAGTTCTCATATTATGACACTTTGTGATTTATTGCAAGTTGTATACCTACGTAATTGATTTTTATATGAAAGAAAGTGATGCCTCGTCTGTGTAGAAATGAAGGTGATGAATTAGTTACATGAAACGTAAATAGTTACAGAAATTACACATCTATAAGTTGTTCGATCAGCCCAATGAAATTTGCGGGTAAACGTTCGGCCGGGAACGTCGCAAAAACCGTGTCACTCTTTTTCCGATTTCTGAGGGAGAAAATGTTTCCAGCTGAAATGAAAAGAGTCCGGGGAATGAGAAATTACTCAGGTCGAAGTACCAATCGTTCAGCGTTTGATAAATGCGGTGGTCCGAGGGCTAATGGACCGAACCCATTGAATGCGAAAATTAATGAAGAGGTTCAACATCATTTACTGTTTCAAATGCGTAATTAACGTTATATTCATTAAGTAACCGGTGGAAATAAAAAGGGTTCACTTACATTTCGGCCGGCTGACTGGGTGGTGATTTTTTATGCCCTCTCCCCCCTCCCCGTCGCCCTATTTCCAGAGTGGAATTGAGTTTTTCTAAACGAACTATTCAATCGATGGAAAAGTGAATCGCTACATGGCGGAAAATTTGACGAAATAAAGCGTGATTAATTTTAATTATCGCTGAAAAATTTGTTTCCAAATCAATGTTGTCTATTTTAAAATAGGGAAATAATAGGACATTGGAAACTATATTTCAAATTCAACGAATTTTTCAGTGTATTTCTGTTTATGAATATATTAGATTCTTCGGATTTTTAATTCGTGTTTGTTAACCTTAAACCCTAATATTTTTCTAATGAGACTGAAGAGATTCAGTTTTACTTTGTTGCCTGTAATTAACTTTGAAAGTCTGCTTCTTTTTTAATTTACTTTGCATTTCTACTTGCATTGACGTCGATGGTATTTCTAGTGACGTGAATTCTCGAGATGATTACATAATTGGTAGCAAAATGACAAGCCAGAGAAGTTGAGCAATAAGAAGTATCTGAGGAAATAATATTGCTTGGTTGGAATCTTTTTATTGTTTTCTGGAGTTTGAAGGGCTTGTTGTATCAAGATTTTATTGAGGTGTGAATTTCGGCGGTACTCGCGTTTCTGCCATCGTCGTGTTAAGACAACGTTAGGGTTTCTAAAGGTTTCGGATATAAATCTAAGGAGGCGGTGGCACGACAATGCGGGCAAGAGAATTGATTTCGAGTAAGATCGAGGCGCTTAGATGCGATTTAATATATAGCCCTACTTTCCACTCTTGCCGGCTGCACCGTGCCAATTCATTACTCCTTTGTCTATGAGGCACTTTGGTTCTTGTATTCAAATTACCGGTTACGGCGGCGCTGTGCTACTACCTATTCTGCCGAAGATTAGTTCACGTTTCGCCGGTAATCATTATACATTTAATTTAATATTGATTGAACGCTCCTGCCACTTCGAATTTCATCCCCATTCTAATCTCACCCGGCCCGGGTTTCATCCCGTCTGCATTTCTAAAAACCCCCGAGATGAAACTGCATTTTTATTTTCAACTGGTACAATGATAAAACTGTAACTCAGCTTAACAAGGGATTTGGTAAAATTCATAATTACGCCTTTGTTATGAAACAAACGACCCAAAAGCGTTACAATGAAAACAGTTGGGGCAATCGTAAATGGGGTTGCAAAATACGTGACTCCCACGCACTGGATTTGTACATATCCATTATTTACCAATCACAAATATTTGTTTTGGACATAAAGGAAATATGTTTTCCATCGATTTGTCGAGGCTCTGTGAAGAGCGCATATTTCATATTCTGTTTGTTAATTGACAGCGACAGTGACGTAATATTTGATGTATTCAGCGCATAAGTAAATTCATAAACATGTCTCATAGTAAGCCTCGATGTATTTTGTCTTGAAAAGTTCACGGAATTAATTTTAATCCCATTAATATTTATAATTAGTGAGAAGCTATATCACTTTCCCTGGTGTTAAAGATTTTATATTTTACTTATTTTCATAATGTTGAAGTTAATTTATTTGCATTTTAATTTGAACATTAATCGATCTTGATTTTAATACCATGCGATTCGAATAAAAAATTACTCGCAGCAGAACAGAGCTGACAGCACTTGCTGTGATATTTACGTTAGGGTCAATAAAAATATTGAAAACGTTTTAAAATAATTTTAATTCTAAATAAATAAAAGAAATTTTATTTTTATTCATGAGTAGAAGAGTTAAAAAGACATTTCGTTAAAAGCAAACTCAAAATGAACAATACGGAGAACGATGAAGAAGAAATAAGTTTGGCAAACGATGATCTATGGTGGGTGGATGAGATCCTACTAGGCAGCTTGGCTAGAATTCTACGAGATAATGCAGAAGTACCACAAGAGGCCAAAATGCACCATTGACTGCAAGACACTGGCCGACCTAGGAGCTGAAGTCCGAGAAGAAAAGGAGGTTGACGACGGACGAAGAGTTCGACTGAAGGCATTATTATGTAAATAAAAGATTGTTAAAGAGCAAAGAAAAAAGGTGTTAAGAAGAACGTTGATTGTATTTTCTGCGAAGACGATGTCTTTCATGAAACATAAAGAGGAATACATGAGAAGAAATGAGAGAAAGACGAAAGAAATATTTTACGACCAGTTAAAGTAATAGGAAGTGAGTATACACAAAAATGAATCGCAAATACTGAAGAAAACAAATTGAAACCAACAGGAGATAGATCGAGAGGAGTGACCAAAATCCAAATGGCTGGACATGGTATTGTAGGCTCTGCAAGAAATGGAAGGAAGAAGCGAAAAGCGGCACAAAATGAAATAATAATAAAATAACTCAAAAAGTAGGTCATAAATAAAACTGAAAATGTTAAGTCAGTTTCTACAACTTTTGAGTCCAAGAACCTAGTCCTACGAAAAAGAAGTTTATACTCGCATAAAAAAAGAAATGTATCTTCCGTAAACTATATGAATAATAACGAAACTTCAACCTACACAATAGATAAAAAATTGAAATAAAAATATTTACAAGCTGACTTTGTTTTAGTAAATCCTGTACCAAAATTCAACCTAACAAGGAACGTCTCTGTGTAATCTAAATTTTAAACGAATGAACTACTTTCTTCTTAGTGTTCCCGTAAACAAGATTTAGCGCTTACTTTGCTTCGCGAAAATTACGCAATTAATTACACACACGCACACTTAACTAACTTATTAGCTATTGCGTGCGATAGGAACGCTTAATTCAGATCAAGAGAGAGTAAACCCATGTAGTTGAACCCTCTTGATAGAAGAGCAAGCTCTTGGAAGACAATTCAGAATCTGTTTCAGAAGGTTGCCGGAGATTATTAAGAAAAGAGACGTCCAGTTGTTTCTTTTTTATCAAAATTAAAATTATTACTTTGACAAGAAATGTATGTAAGAATATGGTGGTATACAAAGCACGACAAATAACAACAGTTTTTAAAAATGATGATGCAGTTTAGCGGAGCATAAGAAAAATTTATGGGAAGTTATATATGTCCAATTAATTTCTGGAGAAACGTGAGTAACCCAAGACATAATTCGTAAAAGATGGTCGAGCTTCTTGCGCCCAATCCTCGCCACTTCGCCGTTCGGAGCGGCCTCTAACGGTCGTCGCTAATTATCTCCATCGCCGAGATAACTTTAATTTGTGTGAACGCACTCCGACGTTAACGGAAGCCATTTTCGTTTCGCATAATCGCACGACGCCAGCTTCTCCTCCAGCACACACTCACGGCGCCGAGATAAAGAAAAAATTTACATAAAATGTGCCATTGTAGTATTAGCTGTAAAAAAAAACATGATTAATAGCGCGCAAATTTTGCTCGGCGCTTAGAAAAACGTCAATTTTTTTTTCGCCCCGAACGAGAAGTATTAACGCGCCTGAAAGTGTTCCTTAATACCATCTTGAATGGCACTTTTGTACGGGCGTATTATAAATACTCTTTAAATCGTGAATGAAATAAGATCCTGTTAAAATTCTCAAAGGAAAACTTTTCAAAAACTCAAAAGCACATATTACTATAAGATTGTCGGGATCTTAAACTAAACAAATTAATTAAACAAATTTCCCAGCGTAAGCAAGGCATATCCACTTTACAATCTTGTGAAACAACAATAACCACAGCAAAGGGTTACCCACAAGGTGGGGTTTTATCACCGCTGCTGTGGACTATTATCGTCGACGACCTACTCAGAGAAATGGCAAAATGACAAAGGTCGTCATGTTCCTGTTACTGGTTATGTGGATGACATAGTCATACATATCAGCGGAAAACATGAAGCCGTAATCTCTAACCTAAAGCAGAATTCTCTGAACATTATCAATAGATGATGCCATAAGGAGGAACCTTAAAGAAGAAACCATCATAGTACCATTTAAGAAACGTAGAAAGCTCCCCGTTTAAACGGACTAACTTCACAGCTCTCCAAAGAGGAGACTAACCCTGGATACGAAACTCAATAGGAAAGCACAATGGCATCTTTTTGGGCATGTCGCAAGCTCATTGATAAAACTTTGGGCCTGAAACCGCGAATGATTCAATGGTCATATACGACAGTAATAAGATCCATAGATACTTACGCCTTTTTAGTGTGGTGGGCAAAAACCACTGAGGGAACTATGCAAAATAAACTGCAATGATTAGCGTGTCTGGCAATAACAGGGACTATGAATGTACTACTTCAGCAGCGACCCTGGAAGTATTGCTAGACATCCTACCACTTCACTTACAAGTGCAGAGGAAGGACATGCTAGAGCTTCCTTGAGACTAACCCGGACTAGGAGATGCAAACCAAGTGATCGGACAGCTCATCTTAGAATATTGGATTTTTGGCAGCTAGAAAAACCTTCAGACATGATACTGAAAGTGTTTGACTTTGCATACCTTATGACGTGGATATTAGTAGCCGCAATATAGCTAAAAGCCAAATAGCACAGTTAAACAACAATGTCTCCATCTGGTGCACGAATGGGTCAAAGACTACAAAAGGAACAGGCACAGGTATTTATGGCACAAAGTACCTGGCATGAATAACCTTAGGTACTACCATAACGATTATGCAAGCTGAAACACATGCAATAAACCTATGTACCCAGAAGTGCCCGAGAAGGAACACAAAGGTCAAAAAGATATATAGTCTGTCCGATAGTCAGGCAACTATAATGGCACTCAAGGCATACCGCACTGAGTCCTTTTCCATACTAGCTAAGGGCAACAAAATTACCCTAAAATGGATACCCGGCCGTGGGAATATGAAGGCAGCGAAAAAGTCGACAATCTTGCTCGTACTGGTTCTGAGACTTCTCCCATAGGTCCTGAACCTTACTGTGGTCTGAGTAAGACACAGTATAGAAAGAAGACTGAAAGTTGGATAAAAAGGAAGAAAATATCCTAGTGGAAAAATGTTCCAAGTCAAAGATAGGCGAAGATATTTATTAATTATTCGCCTAAGACTACTCAAATACTTCTATTTTTAACAAAGAATGAATTGAAAACTATTACAGGACTTTTTACTGGCCACTGCCCGGTGAGGTATCACCTTAACAAAATGGGCTTGGCAGAAAGTGAAACGTGCAGATTATGTGAATCAGAAATCGAAACAGCTGAGCAGGTACTTTGCAAATGCTTGGAAATAGCTAAACTTCGGCTTAGTCACTTAAGCAGTGTGAGTCTGACACCTGGTGAAGCTAAAACTAATCCTCTCAGGACAATTCTGTACTTCGCTGAAAAGGTGTGGTTTCTTAGAAATTAATTACAGATAGGGTTCGAACCGCGTCAGTTTCAATTTCGTTGTTCCCTTTTACTTATTATCGTATCTCTTCCATTAGCAACCATGTGAGGGTTAAGCTGTGGAAAATCTGCGTCTCTTCTTCGTGACCTTGACGTAACCCTTTGGTCTTCCCCGAATGAGTTTTGTCGTGAATACCACCGTTTCCGAGAGCTTCTTCTAACATAACACCGTCGTTCACCACTATAGAACTCTAGAAAGAGCTGCCGATCTGTGTTGAACAAGTTTCGTGTGCCGCAGCCCTTCCAGGCCGAACGTAACGTAGAATTGGTGGGATTCGAGATTGGTATTGTACTCACCCTCTGTACCTTTTACGTACCTTATACAGGGGTGTCTGACAGACACATAGGTTCTGTAGGTTTTAAACCTGAGGGAATCTCGAGCGCTTTCAACAATGTCTGCAGGTGCAGTCCTAGTGGTGGCGTGTTCTTCACCGTACTACTTGGAACCTATTCGCTAGGTGACCCCTTTTTCTTTTACATCCAGGTATCGAGCGGAAAGTTAATTGAATTTGCCACAGAGAGCTCTTTAACAATTGTGAGTACATAATGTATTTCCCCCATAAAAATATTCATAAAGGAACATGGACCTCGCCGTATAGTAAGACAGTGAACCAAATAGACCATGTTTCAGGTATCCTCGGTGTTAGATGTAAAAGACGTGTAGGGGAGCAAATGCAGACACGGATCATTTCTTAGTGAGAGTTTGTATAAAACAGCAATTACCCAAAAGAAGAAAAGAAGCCCAGAAGTAAAAAGCGATAAATATGAAAATTAATTGGAATGAAGAAGTGAAACGGAAATATAGAAAATAAGTTGAGAGAGCCTTAGAAAATGGAATAACAGGAGAACTGATAAAGTATGGAGGTGATGGGATAAGTAGAATTATGTACGATATGAATTTGAGAGAGAGAAGAAATGCCACAAATACGGAAGGAAGCAATACTGTTCCCACTACATAAGAACGGAAATAAAGCACAATGTTCCAATTACAGGGGAATAGCCTTACTAGATGTAATGAGTGAAGTATTGGCTTCATGTATAAAGGAAAAAATTCGAAATATATGGAAAGTACAGTAGGAGACTATCGGGTAGGATTTCGAAAAAAGCAAATCGGTAGTAGACGAGTTGCATACTTTGAAGCAAGTCCGTGTCCACTGCCACGAGAATGATATAGCATTGCGGGCCATATTTATAGATTTTAAGCAGACGTATGACACTGTAGAAAGAACCCGATTATATCAGATCTTAGGAGTGCTTAATATTCCTGGTAAATTAATAGATCTGGTGAAGATGACGATGTGCGACACAATAGCAGCCTTAAAAATAATGGGGGCAACAACAATTCAGAATTGAGAAAGGGCTTAGGCAAGGTCACCCGTTGTCATCAATTCTCTTTAATCTGGTGCTGGAATATGTGATAAGAGAAAGTGGCATAAACACCAAGGAAACCATATATTACAAAAGCAGCCAATGTCTAGCCTTTGCGGATGACATAGTGCTAATGGCAAGGACATGGCATTAATTAGAGCATATAGTAGTGAGGCTACAGGAAGCTGCACAAAAAGTTGGACTGTAAATTAATACGGAGAAGGCGACAACCATGACATTGGTAGGAAAAACAAGATGAGAAGGAAGGTATTTTACAGTTCGAAGAGAAGAAGGGGGAATTTACAACTTCGGAAAAGGAGACAGTTTTAATTACTTAGAAGCAGTGGTAATGAACAATGGAGAAGAAATAAAAACGAGGATAAACAAAGCAAACCGGAAGGTGGCACCTTTATAGTTAAATCGCGTAAAGTGTCGCGGTCCGTAAGATTAAGGATTTATAAAACAATAATTAGACCGATAGTGCTTTATGGAAGTGAAACATGGGTGTTATGCCCGTTTTACACGGTCACATTTTTTGTACAAATTTATTACAATGTGAGAGAGATAAGCTACCACACTGAATGTTGATTGGTTGAAATGGCACTTCTCACTCACTTCGTAACAAATTTGTTACAAAAATGTGACCGTCTAATACGGGCATAAAACAAGGCTGAACAAGAAAAATTAGAAGTATGGGAAAGACGTTTATTGAGGAGAATTTTCGGAGGTAAAAAGATGGAAAGCTGTATGCCTTATACGCGGACCCACCCATCGTAAATCTTGTTAATGCCAGCAGGATACGTTGGATGGGACATATGGAACACATGGAAGATGAAAGGATAGCAAAGCAAGTACTAAGAAGAAGAGAGCTGACTAATAAATGAAAAGATAGATCCAGATCGAAATGGGAAGATCAAGTAGAAGCAGACTTAAGAAAATTAGGAGTAATAGAATGGAAACGAAAAGCGAAGGACAGAAAGGAATGAAGACGAATTGTCAACGACTTGTTGGCGCATATCGTACATACAACATTGTTGTTTGTCACATTATCATACATATTTCGACATTAATTTTATTTGTTGATTTTACTAACAGTTTTGGTGGAGTCGCCGGATATACATATCGGTACCTATTCATTTATAGATTCTTATATTCATTTATTAAGAGTCGAGAATTTATTATTCCTGTAGTTTTCTGTAGATATATTTCATATTCTATAAGGATTCAGATTATTTTTTTATGCCATTTTCCTCTTCGATATTTTATTCATCAGCGATTTTTCTTTAACTTTGACGACTTTCCCCCGGCGCGGCGTTCGCATCTTATACAGGGTCTACTAGGTAGGTAATAAAGATAGGTAGCAATACGTATTTTTTTAATGCATTTGTCCTGAACAGTAACAGAACAGTAACGCTACGTAAATTTTTAACTAATTATTGAATCTTGCAAAGCTAATAGGCGATCTAAAGGGTGGAGATTTTACTCCCGGTATATCATAAAATTTAGAAAGGCCTTACGTTATGTAGATAAATATCGATATGGATTTGTGAATCTTTTTTCCAATAAAACTTTATAATACACTTTAAGAGTGTCACGTGTCACTATTTCGTTCATCGTCTTCTATTGGTTCACCATGGAAGTATTTTCGTTTGTGGTACGATATTTCATTAATTTTTTCTGGAAATAATTAATAATTAATTATGAGGGTAAATTACGTTTATTTCTTTAAATCACTCTTATATTAAAAATATTATCCATTATATACCAGATAAATTAAAATATATTTTTTCTGAAGGAAATAGCCCTCCCAGAAGAAACAGAATCATTGAGTGTTTATATTTAGCATCAACGTAACCGAGTTACAACAGGAAATCGCCTGAAAGTTACTCTGATCCCTAAGAAACTTTCCAAGTTAGATGTGAAGAGATGATTATCGCCACTAGACTGATCCCCGGCTAAAATCGATGTCGTAATCTAAACAATTAATACCATTTATGGAAGACTGTTCGGCATAAACGTGGATGTTTATCGTTAAGAACTCAACCGTAAAGAGCAGATAAACGCTTCGCTTTTCTCCGGGGTTCTAGCGCTAAATCGAAGAGCTTTGCCCTTGTTGAGGATTGTTTCAGGATTAAATTGTTATTGTAAGAGGAAGCTCAAATTTTTTCGAGCAAATTACAAAGATTACATCGTCTATAAATAATTAATTAGGTTAATTTACTTGTTATTTTTAATGTAGTTGGTACTGTGAGAACAAAATATTATTACGATGTTGTTATATTTAGGCCCCGTTTCATCAACGCAAGTTAAATCTACTGTACAGTTTGACACCTTAGTAACAGCTGTAAAGTAAATATAAAACTGGACCTTAACCCGTCAAAATTAATAATATATTAAACTTAACGTTATTCACAAAATCCTATGACATTTGAGTGCACCTGATATTTTTTTAATAGAATCATTATTGACAGGGAATGTCGACAAACGAGAAGCGCACCGAATAGAATTTTATCTTGTCAATCGTATCCAATTAGCCGAAATAAATTGGTGTTCAACAATTAAAGCTACATAGCAGCGCAATGAATATTAAACCACAAATATTCCAGTACTCTAACGACTCGTTGAAACAAAAGAAAAAAGAACGTATTTATTTAGTTCCGGCCAAAAAAAATAAAAATTCACCCGCGCTCCATTTTTAACGCCAATATTTCGCGACGACTAATTTTCGTGCGGCGCATAAATGTGGAAGTACATGTTATTTTCAAATAAAATATGCGATACATTATTGGGATGCAGTGAATATTGTATTCGCGTAAATATGTTGTTTATGGCGCAATAAAATAAACGCGTATTAAATTTAGGAGAATGTTCCGTCGGGTTTTTCCCGGGACGCTTTTAAAAAATACAGACAGCTTAAAAATTGCCGCCTCAGAAATAAACTACTCTTTTCACTAGAGCGTGGCCTGAGATTGATGTCTCCGTTCCCGAAATTTGACAAACACAGCGTCCTCTTTTCATTACGGAAAACGCAATTTGTGTCGGTGCTTCCCTTCCTCCTTTAATATTTAATTTAGCAAAGGACTCTCGCTCTACTAACGTGATTCTGCGTGTCTTTTTTTTTGCTTGGCCTTGGTCTTTTTGCGGGTACCTATTCTTCGGCATTAATGGAAATGCGATGTACAGGTTGAATTAAACAAATTTCAAGGAGACCGAGGAGTCCTGAAAGCGCTCTGGAATTACACGTAACATCTAACCAAAATGATATGTAGAATCGTAGATATGTGTGTGTGAGTGTGTAAGGTCGCGTTTTAGAATGTGAAGCGAGAACACCACCAAAACGACTCAATTATCCATTAAAATCTATGGCCATGTTTTATAACGTTTATGTTAATGGCGGGTCCAAAGTTATACACGCCGCCCGCGTAAATTGAATCACTTCCACATTACACCCAAGCCGAACAGGCTTGAACCTAAAGTTTCAATCGATATTCTACTCGGAATATGTAGGTTACACAGCTGGACATTACTTGTTACTTTTGTCTTTTTATGTGTGCTTATTAGTTAACTTTTAACATAAAATACGCTGGGCCAGTTGTATAAAACGAGTTAATCACTCGATCAAGTTAATTGTGTGATTAAGCAATATCATTGGTGGAAACTCAAACTTTCCTCCAATGATATCGCTTAACCACACGATTAACTTGATCGTTTTATACAACTGACCCTCTAAGGATCAACAACAAATTACTCTTTCCATTCGCATTACCTGATTACACTAAACAACAGTAAAAAAAGTTTTCTCGAATCTGAGGGTAAAAATTTGCGAAGTAAGAAGAAATTTATTCTATACGAGGAAGTGTTGATATATGATTAGCCAAGGCCTTCTTGCTTGCAGGAATTGGTTACCATAACAATGGATGAATACATTTTCCAGCTATTTTTCAATAAGGTTTATGTGCTCTTGGAGCTTGGACGTTGCAATTATAGAATCTGAAAGTGTCTGTCTTTTTTTATTAATGGACATCGACTACATTGGTCATTGATCCCCTTCAGAATGTGGACATTAAAAGATATGGAATTTGTTGTAATTACCCTAGTAGTTGGTCGCCAGAGAAGTTTTTTTCTGAAGTTTTACATTTCTTTAACTGGTATATTGAACATTTTTATAATTGTATATATGTATAATATATAGAGCAGAGGTCCGAAAGGAACCCCCGATTGGATAAGTACCGTTAATTTAGAATGGTTTAAATAAATTTGTAAGGTCATCAGTTTTCTTTTAACGACCAGGCTTGGAAAGGAATAATACGCAGAGTAAGAAAAAGGTTTTTTTTTGAAGGTACAGAGAGGGGCCTTGCTTAGTTATAAATAATAATAAATAATAATAATAAATATAATTCATTAAGAGAAAGCTATTTACAAAAATGTTATTTTTATCGATCTTTTCTTTAACGTGAACAAACGGAAATAACAAATGCGAATTATTTTTCAGTTTCACTGAGAAACTCATGTAAACAACTGATTGAGGCAGGAACTTCCAATAAGTTTTTTTTTTTCATATATACATATACATTTTAACGACTAAAACACAATGAAATGTAAATCACAACGTAACAACACGATGAAAGCAAAAGTCTGGATGAAGTTGTGAACGAATAAATTTACAACTTGTAAACAAGAACGTCAAAAGTGATCGAATATGTTTTCCCCGGCAAGCGCATACATAAATTTCTGTAGGGTCAGTTTTCACAACTTTTTTTACGTTAATTTAAAAAAAGAAAGAAAAACACGTGTGAAAAATAATATCACTTCAAATACGTACGAAATTTATGTATTAAGTATGCAATTTCAGATTAAAATTGGGGTGGTTATTCGCTGAACATGTGCACATACATAAAGTTAAACGTACAATAATAATAATAACAAAATAAAAATTACTGCAGGAACACGTGTGCACCGGTAATAGCGTTTCACATTTCGCTGCAGACCAAACCGCCATTCGCAAATGAAAAATTCTACTAAACGTAAACGAACTGCGAATATATCAAAATTCAAATGCAGCGTTATTATAATGTGCAATTCGGAGTTCGTTTTAGTCGAGGTGGCACGTGTTGCAAATGAGTTTCAAAAACTGTTCCGGAACTTTTTAATCCGGCCAACAAGTATGACGTACACAATTCGACGATAAATCGGACCGACGAAGAGGCACACTTGCGTGAAATGAAACTCGGTAAGAATGCAATACGCGACAACTAATCTCCCATTTCTTTCTCTAATTTCGTAAAGCTCCGCTAAAGTCCTTTAAAGTCAAGCTTTGCATATAAAATATCCCCGAGTTTCAATTTCGAACCCATGCATCGTACTTACTACGCTGAAATTGCCATTATTGCAAATGATCAGAAACCCAATTACGAAAGAGATTTATGTAAGATATAAGCGTACAACAGTTTCGAATCTTAATAAGATTTACAATATTTGATGCATCTCGAATATAAAACGTATAATTATTAATTATCAACATCAAAAAAGAAATTCCGGCATAATTGAAATATTAAGTTGATTTATACCTCGCGCCGATGAAAAGGAACCTACGAAATTCGGATTCCCGAACGCGCCGGTATGCAAAATCGATGACGAGAAGTTCTTTTAATTAAAAATTAAGCTTTCTCGTGAAGTTGATACCTTCGCGCTGCTGCTGCTTCGTACTTTAAACTGTCCCGAAGTTCTAAGCGGACTTGTCAATCTAATGTTTTGTAATTATATTTTCGTTTCAGCTGCCTTAAATTAGTTTTGAAGTAGGGATGTTTTTATTGCCTTCTTTCCAAAACGCCCCGTTCATTTAAACGCTTCTTATGAATTCGCCAAAGTTTCTACCTTTACATTAAGTCTGTTCCGTAATACGATTACCAATTCATTTCTACTATTTTTTTTTATATTAATGAAGCAGAAGTCGCAATACGAGATACACAAATCGGAAAAATATCAGATAGACGACAGTTTAATAAATTATCTTTAATTGGAACGGAGCAAGCAGAAAGCAAGCAAAAGTTGACGAAACAAATAGCGTATCAAGGCAAAGAAGAAATAAGAAAACGTATCAAGTGTATACAGGGCGATTCTTCAAAATTATATAATCCGTTTTATATGTGCAAGTTCGTATCCTTTAGCACCAAGATACTTGGTTCGATCGACCTCTTCTTCTTTCCATTTTTACCTTTCGTCAATATTCCTATTCGTATTTCTACTATTTTGACATACGTAATTACATTTAAATAAGTCTTTTCGGAAAGAAACGCCCTGAATATCATACCATTTTAGGTGTGACAATCTAAGCTGATTAGTTTTCGAGTCGTTTAACTTCTCTCTTCTTCACCGTTGCAGTCCGTTTTATAAATGTTCAATTTTGTTTCCTTCAGTATCAAAATTCTGATTGAGTCTTAGTTTTACTCTGCTTTCTTCTTCTTCTCCTTTTACGTTTCGTCAATCTTATTCCAAATCGTTTTTTTAATTCTTCAATACATAATTACATTTAAGTAAGTCTTTTTTGGAAAGAAACGCCCTGTATATTATTGCATTTTTGAGTTTCAAGCCTGATTTGATGTGTCCAAATCTAAGGTGATTGCCTTCCTTCACTTGGCTTTTTTTATTTTGAAAACATTCATAATTAATTTTTTAACCTCATTTACATTTACAAAAAATAAATTATTGAGCAAGGCAGTTTATAGATATAACAATTTAAATTTCAAAACGAAAACTACTCTACATTGACTAGGTAATAACTAATAAGATTAGCTCTCGAGTTACTAACGATACTAGAAGAAAATGTTCATATTTACAAAAGAGACTGTTTTGTAGGAATTTGCATTCCGTTGTTTAAATCATTTATCTATAAATAAATGCGATTTTTTTTAATAAAAAGATGTACATGATATATGGCGTCCCGAGGCTTGGAGAAGTAGATGGTATACAACGAATGATTAACATTTAGCCTTCTCCTTTTGTTTCTTAAGTTTAATTTTGTTGTATTTTTTATACTATTTTGTTTCTTACTTAGTTTTTTATATCTTTTGTTTTCTTGCATTTATTATAAAACTATTTATTTGTGTGTTCACGTTTCCCGATCCTTAGAAGTTACTCTTCTCATTCTTCTTCAATATCTTCTTTATATTTTTCCATTTCACTTCCATGTTTTCCTTTCTATTATTAACTTTCTATTACATATTCAGTATTTCTATATTTGATTGACAAATATAATGTTTATGAATAGTGTAAAGACCAAAGTTGACTTCTTCGTGAACCAATGCGAATTGGTCAAGTTCAAAGTTTCAGTATTCCACTGGAAATTATTACTTAACACATTTATTCAGTATAGAACGTTTCAAATTATTTGAAACTCGTGAAATCTTTTGTAAAATTATTAAGATTATTAAGCGTTACAAGTCGCAATCTGTTTATAACCATCATGGCACGTTTTATGTTCTAAAATAAAACTTTTATAATATGCGAGGTTTTTGGTTTTAAACGAACTTCTTCTTTGATCTACGTGTACTGTTTTCTGAAGACCGATTTATAATAACTAAAAAAAATCAAAATGCTTTAGCAATTCATCAAAAGAATAAAATTTCTTATTAAATATTTGTTCTTTTAGAAAAAATTAAAGACTTTAAGCTAATCTGGTTTACAGTTCGATTTTCAATTTGTAGACTTTCACAAATTTGATAAATGATGTTTAATACACCTTCGAATTTCAGAATTTTGGTGTACATTAAGCGCCGTCATTATTTTTAAATATGTTCAGTGAAGAGATGTCAGAAAATATAAAAGGACATCAATTGATTGAATGATACCCGATGGGGCAAGGGCTCTCCACCGATAGAACAGTGATTTATTTCCTGTTCCATATTCAGGAGCGCGGACTCTTTGTGTTTTGGCGTCGACGTCGCGACGCGCCGCTGGTCTCGAGCTCCTTTTAAAAGCGAATTTGCTTGTAGGTGATCTTTGAAAGTGATTTATTAAGGCGCCTTTTTGGCTGCTTTCTCAAATTCTAAAGTTATTTATTCCCGGCCAATCTCCTCTGTAACCACCATCTCTGCCTCATAACTCAACCAACTCATAGACAAATGCAACGCCGAGTTTTAAAAACGTCCGTACGCGGTCACGTGATCAATTAATTACCGGCACAAAAATATTTCAGGGCGAGCATGTACTAATTAAAAATAACGATGTGGATCGGCGGGAATAGAATGAAGTGGGGCGTGTCCGTTCCACTTTCGCGAGGCCATTTTAAGAGCAAAATGCAGCACGAAACGAATTTGGGTGTTCGTTAAAACGAAAATAGAGGTACACAACTTGGTGTTTTTCCTACGACGACGTTCACTATTAATTAGCAAACTGGAGGGAATGAGGAATCATTTCGCGTCCTATTCAAACTGGAAAATAATATTGTCACGCGGAATACGTAATAGGGATGTTCGAATTGTCTTGTCACGTTGAATGACTTGAATCACTATTGATTTATGAATCGGATCGATGCGTAATTAGGCTCTGCAGACAGCTCGAAGAACCCCAACAATGCGTTCGTAACATTCCTGGATTGCACCACACAATTCGGCTCAGTTTGTTACTCTCAGATCTTCCGACGTTTCCTCGCATAGACGCCAAGGAATTCCTTTAATAGACGTCTGTATAATTGATTCGGACTTTGTACTTCCCTCTGTATTCATTTCCACACTGGTTAAGATGTTTATCTTAAGGGAAGTCGCTCTTAAAAGGATTTTTCTTACTTCGTAGAATATAAACGAAATTTTAACTGCAAATTAAGTACTCATTTACTTTAGTCGGATAGTAAAGTCGAAATTCAGTGCTGTTCGTTAGGATGATTTCCTATGGTAGTAAATTGAATCGCCAACGAAAATATATCCGCCGCGCAAATTCACCGTAAAATAACAAAAATATGTAGCCCCAATCAATCATCTGTGAAATCTGAAGTAATTCGAGTTCAAAATGAAATTTCCGGAGTGTATTTTCTGAAATATCGGTTGTAGAGTTCGCCCTACGTCAATTACCGCGCCGTAAAACTTAAATTTGCCGGTGAAAGACCGGCGCATACAGCGCGGATCTCTCACGAATAAAAAAGCCATATCAGACTTGATGACTCTTGTGAAAGGTGGAAGGTTCGAAAATAGGAAAAGTTCGACCTGGCAGAAACTACACGAAATTTATACTTCCAGTTTTAATAATTTATCTTCTGCGTTTTCTGATCAGTTCAGTTCATTACATGATGTATATTTATTTACGAATTGTACTGCGGCTCAGATGGAAACAAATAATTAAAGCAAAACAATCTCTCCAAAAGTTTATACATTATGGCAACAAAAAATCGTCTGCCTAGAAACTTACCAGACGAAAACAGTTACGTAAATAATTGGAAACATCAGCATTCAGTTTTTACCCTTGCTACAACATTCATTTATTTTTTTGATTTATTTCACGCTACAGTCATAATAACCTTAATCCAAATGTTTTCTTTTAGCTTCTACTGTAAAGCAACCGACCTCAAAATACATTGACGAGATCAGAAAAGTCTTTGATGTATTTTAGATTTAAAGACTAGGTACAAAGGTAAAGAAAATACAAATTGGTTTTACGGTCTTCCGAGCAATCACTGGCTCTTAGACTAATACTGTTTTGCATGTAAGTTATTTGTGAAAACTTCGAAAGCTTTTCCTGAAAAAAGCAACTCTGAACAAATGGGCGAAACAAAAAGATGTCGTAACGGAAACTGGACAATCGTATCATTATTAACACGATTAAGAAGGTCGGGCGGAATTTTTCTCGAACTCGATTTCAACAGCAAAAAATTAGATCATGTCTGCGAAGAATTTGCGAAAAGAAGAATACATCTGCGAAAAGAAGAAAGTTACCCAACAAAGATGTTACTGGAAAACTAGGAACGACAATAGAACCCCCCCCCCCAATACTAAACAAAAATATAATTTAAAGGCACATCAAAAACAGAGACGATCCAAACGGAATGCAACGCAGGCAACACCTGTGAAAACTCGAGTTCAAAAACTGTATGGCATGTGTATTTAAAACATAGTGCCAATACAATTAGAAATCAGTAAATTTAATTTGTATTGTTTGTGCCAAAACGGTTTTATTCTTTTCTTATGTGTCGTTCTTAGAAACAATTAAAAACAGAGGCTCAAAATGCGTTAGTATCAAGCGACCCTATTAAGGACCAGTTGGTCCATAACTTGGTTCTATTACCTTGTCAATATTTGTAAAGGCATATGATGCTATAGTGATAGAACCAAGTTCAGAGTTGAACGATGTTTGAGCAATTGGCCCTTAAAGTCATCCTCAGTAGATTATGTAATCAAAAATCTAGAGTCTGCTACCTACCTGGTTGCAAATGTAGAGATGGGTAAATTGAAATCACCTCTTGATTTATGGGTCGTACGTAACCCCAAAAGTAAAGAGACTGAATTTACTAATAAAATAAAATTTACCAGTACAGCACACTTGCCTTTATTTGTGGAGATAAGGAAGCACGAGTAACAAGCAAACCCAGAAGGGGTTAAAGATTTAAATAAAGAAAATGTAATACTACTTTATCAAATAAATATGCCGAAAATTCGGATGTGACTTTCCGTTTACAAAAACAAAAATAAGTCTCAAATGTTAATTACTTAATTAATCTCGTGCCACAAAAGGTAGCTTAATTTAAAAGTAACATGAACGTAACACTTGAAATATCACAAATTCAAAATAAAATTCAACCTGTTACGAGTGAAAATTTCCTTCAATTTATTTTCTAACTTTCGAAGACCCCCATGTATTAACGAAAGTGTAACTACGCCGAAAGTTTAACTTCGTAACTTGGACTGATCCTAAAATCTCGCATATAAACGTTATACGAGTCTGAAAGACCCTATTCTTTTAAAATGAGACTGGCCCATGTCGAAAGTAGGAAGCATTACCGGCCTGTCATTGGCCAATAGATCTCTCCCCTCTTTCCCGCGAACCGTTAGCGTTGATCGACGCTTCGAGATTCCTTTCAGTCAATGGTCAATCGTTTGGTACGCTGAACGGTTAATGGTTACTCGTGTTGACTGCCAACAGTTCTCGAATTTACTCACCAAATGAGTCATTTGTTTATTCTGTCCATAGATTCTAACCTCTTTTGAATTGCTGGGTTTTCAGTTTTCTCTTGTTTAAGCGCAACATAAATGTTACGATTTGGCTGTCTTTAATATCCCGTACGGACTAATAAGATTATCTTACTTATCGTGGTCAAAATTTATTTTAATATTTTCATTACAATTCAAAATGTAAATCTTGTCTAATGTAACAAAACTCAACTGTCTCCTTTTTTGTTTTCTTGCCTACTCCATCATAACAATAAATGAAACACGTTTCTGGTTTTAGTCAACTGTTGTGTCCGCTGAATACGCCCAATGTGACGATTTGATTGCAAGCGGACCATACGGAGGGTTCCTCTCAATTTGTGCAAACTTTTCATTAAACATAGCTGTTTTGAAAATGAAAAGTAAACGAGCTTTTGGGCTCGGTTGTGAGATTGTTTGAGGCAAAGAAAACGGAAGCCTCCTTCGAGGCTTGTCTAAGCCTGTTCCGTTGTATCTACGGCAGGTATGATTTTATTTAGCGTTACTCGTGCGGCGAATTGTTCGAAATTTATGTTCTCTAGTATCTACGCTTTTATTCTTGGTTTTATATACTCTCGATTGGTTCCCCCATTTGTACCGAATGTTTCTCGGAATTCCGGCGGCTTGACGATCGTCTTCGTGGTATGCCTTCCATGCCTTCGTGGTAGGCCATTGTGGAATTTTGTGTCATCGAGTTAGAAATCGCAGGAGGGCGCCCTTCGTGCCAACGAACTAGAGGCACCCTATTCCGATTTCGTTGCCCTGAAGCCAAGTTGACATTCGGAGTGACACGGTGGTCCTGTTATACCTAACCTCAACGGACGATACTTTGACGTTTGCACTCAGGATACTCAAAGGTTTGGGACCTAAATCTTTATTATTTCAATTTTTCATGTATTTTTTTGTATCGTATTTTGATATTTAATATTTAAATCATAAACGGCGTTGATACAAGGACCTACTTTCGAATTGTTGCGACTATTTTAATGGGTCTTGTAAACGGATGCGTAAAGTGCATTTTTAGTTAATTTTTAACACGATACGTGTGGTGTGTTAATTTAATTTTTGTTTTTGAGTCATAAATAATAATAGTAGTATGCACTACTTGTGGCTCTTATTTCTTTCAGATTAGTGATTTGTCCCTGTACTTTTGGGGTTACGCACGACCCAGCCGTCTCTCCTCGAGTTTAGCCGGACCTCTACTTTTGTAACCAGGTGAGGACGCAACACGTCAGCTGTCAAGTCGACGACGATGTCTAACGGGAGTCGTATTCGGCGTAGGGGTTGTGAAGCCAAGAAGGTGTGTCACTATTTCCAGCGACCTCTCCCGCTGAGGGCTACCACTAGCGTTGGACGAATTCAAATCGAAAGGGACAGGGGAGTTTGGTGGCGAAGTAACCGTCTCGTTGACAAAAACGACCTTGCGATAATTCAAGGCTGGTTGGCTCCAGATATCACCACGAAGGGTAGAGTGGACAGGGGAGGTAATAGTAGAAAAGCCTAAGTAGGAAAAGAAAAGAATGCTTAGGGTCGGAATCACGCCAAAAGTACTTGCCATATTTACCTAATCGAATTTGGTTGGGATTAGACTTCGAGAAGCATTACCAATACTTGTAGATGCAGGGGGTGACAATTTCATCTTGTTTACCGTAGATAATTCACTTAGGCAATTCTTCAGAATTCTTCAAAAGCAGACACAAGCACAAACAAAACAAAGTGCACCCAAAGCATTCTAAGTTCTCACGGACTCCGTGCGTATCAAGATCGACGGAGGAGTTAAAGATGGGGGTTGGTAAAAGAAGACAGTCAACTTATGGTGGGGTATGAGAATATTACTGTGAGGCGTAGGTAACGGCTTTTGTTTTCTGATGCAATATGTTGAAACGTGAAGAAGAGCACGTAGGCATAATGGACCTTTCGTGTTCCCACGCAATACAGGGTGACCCGCAATACTGAAAATGATTTAAATAAATTTTTCACCCGTAACAAGTCATGCTAAACGCCCCGGTAGGGGCTACTCCGCTTCTTTAGAAACTCTCTAAATCCTTGTTCAGGATAGATCGATCTCCATTAGATTTTTTCCATATTTCTTATCGTGAGTCCTTTACTTGCTGATGCCTGCCCTATTCAGATCTTCTTTAGCCACGTCGTTCTAGGCCTGTCTCGTCTCGCTAGGTTCCCATGTCATTAACAATTTGATTGTTGCTTCTGTTCCTGTTCTCCACACATGCCTGAACTAGTCTCTGTTGTTTAATATTTGTTACTATAGTTTCTTATAGCTCATTGTAGAATTCGTGAATCATTGTTGTTCTAAATTCATTTTCTGATATCTTCGTCATATTACCGCTGGAGGGCTTATAACAGTTTTATCTTCATTTTGCTGCCATTATCTTTTCTTTAATTTCTCCATCTCTGCTTCCATCACTATATCTTAATACCCAAATATCTAAATCTATTCACTTGAAATGTATGTTCCCCTATGTATTTTCCCCTAATTTGAATCAAAAACTATCTGAAAAAATAGAATATGTTCTATCTCCAAACCACATTTACAGTCCAAACATTTCTGGTTACAAATATTTTTCTACAAGAAATGGGGTAGTCTAAAAAGGCCTTAAGACATGATTTTTAATTCCACAGCCTACTGATGATGACTTTAAAGTGAATCAGTTGATAGCATTAATGAATGATATTAGATATGAAAAATATATCAAAAGAGAAAGATGACCATCCGTGTATAATGTGAAAATGGGCAAGAGTAAGATACTTACAACAAAATGTAATAGAACTGGACACGCCAGGAATAAATTAAGTCTCATCGACAGTAAATTTTATGCACTTAACGTAGCGCTCAAATAATAACGCCCTAATACGCATACGTACGTTATGATATCATATTTAATCCTTGGCAATCGCCGCGAAGTAATGCATTATATCCTGAACACGCCGGCACAATGCAAGAGTATGCACGATAATATGTAAATGTGCTCGGAGTAATTTAAGTTTCCTGCGTAAATAGTAGAAACGGAATTTGTTTTACTAATGCTAGAAGTTGCTCTAAACCGCAGATATTCTCGCTGCGAATTGATATTAAAGTTTTGAATTTATGTTCCTTGCCATTATTATTTGATTGCTTGACATTAACATGTATATCAGTTAATAGAACGCAGGAATTGAAAGACTTAATATCTTAACGTTATTTATTATGTTCCGTGCTAGGTATATTATAATATTATAATGAAACCTTATTTCCCCTTATTTTGAATTCAAGAACTTCAAGTTATTTCTACTTACTCAAATCACTGACACTTTAAATTCAAGTTATCGCAGTTTTAAGGAAAAACAATTTTGAGAATGATAAGAACTACTACTGTTTTGTTTTGTTATCAAATCATGACTTCATAACCACCACATGTTGTGACTTATCGATTGTAAATTTCCAAACCATAATTACGAAATTGTTCAGTTTCCTCAAACGGTCGTATTCGAAATAGATAAAATATTATTAGCAGTCAAGTGAGGTCGTAAACATAAACTAAGTAGTTCTAGCAAGTAAGAAACTCAACAATAAAAGGAATATAGAAAGTTACAAGTAATATTTTTGCGTTTGTATGTGCTAGTAGCACCGGGGCACCCATTACCCTGAGTTATGAACAAAGTGCGTCAGAAGTTCTATTAACATCAGAAGCGGCTGCGGCGATAATCCGGCGAATAAAAATCATTCCGGCGAATTTATGGCCGCGAAAGAAATATTATATGCACTTAATTTAGCACTTAACGCCAGAAAAACTTAAAACAGACGGCCGCGAATAATGCCCGTGTTGTACCTATAACACTTTATGGATGATATCAGCCGGAATTATGGGCAGGTTCTTTTGCCTCGTATTACATCAACTTCAAACGTTGTAAGCTTGATGATGTTATGGAAAATCTTCGTGCTTTTCATTTTTTAACCTCATAAAATATTTAATAGTTGCCGTCGTTCTTACAACAGTAAACACATTTTTGTTTTTATTAATACCAAAAGTCAGTTTTCTTTAATTAATTAATTAAATATCGGTGTGGTGTATAACTGTATAATTATTGGGAGTTGTAAAAAAAGAACCAAATTCAGCAAAGCTTCCCCTGAAAACTGAAAACCGATTAAAGTTTAAACTAGTAGACGTAACTAGCGATAAGCTCTGCGGGCGCTAATGAAACACAAAAGTTGATGTCGAGCACAGAGGAGGAGGCTATTAGAGTCCGTTCGGGCAATCCGGGGCGAAAGTTGCGAAAACCGATTAGGGTCAATAAATAATCCGCGCGGGCATTAAATTCAAACGAATATTAATAGACAGCTCCGACTCCGATTTTAATGCGAACAAGGATTTCCCATCAGCCGGTCCGGACCCACAATAATAAAAGCGAAAGCAAGAACGTCATCTCCTGCTTTCGTTGGTGCAGATAACGTCTCCATATTTTAATCACCTTTCAAGATGAGGGCACTTTCAATTTAATCGATTGCTTCAACTAAATTATCGATTGCAAAGCTGAGTTGGTGAAGTCCGACTGCGACCCCTTCCAACTACGTTTCCCCAGTTTCTAAGGCGAATGCCAGAGAAAAAAAGATCTAATAAACAGGCAATACAATAACAACCAGCCTTAACGCCTCCCCAGGAAGCTCATAGAACTTCGAATGGGGACGTCGAATGGTATGAAATAATAACAACGCATGGCAATGGTGGAAGATACTTTGATATTTTCACCAAATTAACTGAGAAGAAGCTATTGAATAAAAAAGTCATACTAAACCCTTAAGAAAACGAAAACAAAAAGAAATGAGCCAAAAGATGAAAGCAGCCGTAATAAAGTATTGAAGCACCCTCATACTTGGATGCTCCAAAGCAGAAAGAAGTGTTAATTTCCGTAGATATTCTAAATACTCTGGTCTTATTTACTTGACTTGTAATAGGTATGTGCTATTTCAAATTATACACAGTGGTTTTCACTGATTTTCTTGGGTTACCTCTTCTTTACCAAAATGCGGGCCGGGGTATGAATATTATACCAACAGTAATTAACTGTACCATCAATAGAATTACGATACGACATAAACCAAAAAATAATTCTACTTCCGTTTTATTCATCGATACAAAAAAATTCTTCAGAATGGTTGTTGCTGATGATTGTAGAAAACAGTGACATGGTTTGAACCATGTCACATCTCACAACCAAGAGCCCCGATGCAGTTAGACAAGTTTTCCAATTAATCTCAATTAATTAACATATAAATATTTATTGATGGTCATCAAAGTTAATCTTTTTGGCCCACGGGAATGATCGTCAGTTCGGTTATCTAGAATGCAAGTGCAATTAAATATACTACCGATTTTTTTTTATTATAATCTACCGACCTGAACATGTGGTGGGACGGTTATGACGTATTTAATAGCGTTTACTATATCTTCGCAATCCAAACCACCAACAGGGAAGAATTCTTCAAAAATCTCCGGATATCTTGTACGAGTATTTCGAACGGCTTCTGTCTCAACTAAACCCGGACTTAAGTTCTACAATCGAGAATTTTGTAATAAGACTTCTGAGTGCTTAAAAGACTTTGGCTTACAGTCACTTTAATCTTGCTGCCCAGTCTTATCAGTTCTAGTCGAAGGGTTTCCGTTAAGGCTCGAAGTGCGAATTTCGAGGCCGGATAGACGTTTTGATTTGGAAAATCGGACACTTTATGGCCGGCCACGCTGTTTATGTTGATGATTTGGCCGTCGATGTTGTTGGCCCTCATGATTTTGATGGATTCCCTCGCCGCGATGGCTACTCCGAGGACGTTCAAATCTAAAGTGAATTTCCATAATTTTGCGTCTCCCTCAATTAAGCTCGTAGGTAATAGAGCACCGGCGTTGTTTATCAAAACTTCGACGGGCCCCAGATTGTCACTGGTCCATCGAAAAGCTTACAGGATGTCTTCTTCCACGCACATGTCTGCCTTTAGGGCATGCAATTTTCCCTGGGAATTTTTTACTTGCTTCGACAGTTCTTCAACTTTTTCTTTACGTCTGGCCAAACCGACGACCTGCGGTATTCAGAATGCAAATGGAAAATCGGATGTTAAAGACGTTGCAATGAAATACTTACAATCAGACCAGCTTCCGCTAAAGCTTTTGCAGTAGCTGCGCCGATACCTGAGCTTGCGCCGGTTACTATGGCAACTTTTCCTTGTAGCTTTTCCATGGTCACTTTCGAAGAATTCACGCGAACGAGCTCTTGGCTCTTACTAAATATTCTGCTCCGTTTGAGATTCGATACTTCGTTATCTGAACTTGGATTATAAAATGACTTGACAGTTTTTATCATGTTTGCACTTGAACCTGTCGTGTTGTAAATACTTAACAAGAGCAAAAAATCATGCAAATCAAGATTGTGAGCATTCTCAAATAATAAAAGGCAAATATAAAGATGAATCTTTTTCCACGAAATGATTTTTATTATTAAGCTTAGGCCCTTAACTGGTTACATTGTGCTTGGTTCTTGGTGTTTGATGGTATTGATTGAGCTTATTTACATTAAAAATAATGGTGAATGTGGAAAAAAGAATGGACTGAAAATTAATGAACATAGAACAGATTATATGGACGAAGACGTGAATGAAACTCAAAACAGTAAAACGGAATTGGTTATGGAAAATGGATAGCGGTAGTTACAAATGGCAGCAGCGAAAGAGAAGGATACATTGTAAGCCTGGGATATATTAAGAAGAAAGTAGGAAGAAGAAAAATGAAAGAGCTGACAGGAATATATGAGCAACCCTCCATTGGAAGGAGAAGAGGAATGCCACGAACACAAAGGATAGAAACAATAGAAAGAGACTTTGGAGAAGTGGAAGTAAAAAACTGGAAACGGCTGACAGGAAATAAAAACGAATTTAAGAACTATTATGAATTAAATTATTTTCAATTAAAAAAAAACAATGAATAATAAAGCTGTTATTCATTGTATGTATAAATATAAGGAGAATGACAAGGGAAAATAAATTTTCGTACATTAATAAAACTAATTTCAATTTCTTGATGCTTTTCTTTTAAGGTTTGGAAAATTGCATCCGCCTTACGTAATGAATAATTCCTAAACGAACGCCTCAATTTCACCGAGTTTGTATTGAAACTGCACTTATATTTTCTTTTTGAAAAAAAAAATAACAAAACCAATTACAAGAGTCGAAAATAATCCCACAATCGATAGCAGTATTACATTGTTGAGAAAGGAATTAGAACAACAAGACGTCCAACCGAAATCAAATTACACCCGCCGTCATTTTTCTAATTTTCTCCGACCGAGACATGAATTAAAGAACAAGATCGAACACTATTCCATGTATTAATTGATTCTAAGATGAAACATTACACGAGGGACACGTCTATTCAATACCTCTAGAATTTTTATTCCGCGCGCGCCATCTGAAAATAAGCTTCGTGACCAATTGTATATCGGGGAATACCGCTGAATATATTACGGCATTTCTGTCCTTATACATCTCCGGCATTAATTAATCGCGCCGGGGCTAAAAATCGATAAGGTCCTATAAAATACGTGTTTTATGAGGGCGATTCACCTTAGCCTTTATTAAAGTACGTGCTCGTCGATGATTTACGTGGGATTTAATTTTTCGCAGGGAATTTTTACACTCAATACCTTTCACTCTTCTAAACAATGGAAAACGATGATTTTAAATGATGAAGTCTATTATCAATTTTTGACACCTGCATTAAAATTAAATAGAAAAAGAAAATGAAGTGGCTCAAAATTATAACAAAAGGAAAGCGTAATGCTTTAGGATTATTTTCGAATGCTAGGTCATTTATTTTTTCCTAGTGTATTTTTGAAAAAAAAATAGAAGTATGATTGAATAAATACGAAATTTCTAAAGACAATTAACATTTATTGAAGAAGTTTTATATCTTGCAGTTTCCTTCGAACTTTCTACTGTAAAAATATTAAGGAAAGTCGTTTGTAGGAGTTCACTGGCCACATTGATCGACCAGTCCATCGGGATTAGACTGATAGCCCCGCGGTGCAATCCAAAACCACTGTTATTGCTCAAGAAACTTTCCATAACCGAAAAAAAAAAGAAAAACTTTTTCTTGCGCAGCGCGCTGTCGAGGGACAGGAACGAATTTAATTTAGGAACACCCTCCATGCACACGCGTAACAAGAAATTAAGATTACACGGTATTTTGCCTGAATAGCAATTAAACGTCGAGTGAGTGCGCAGGGGAGTGCAAGTCAAACAAAAACGGCGACCTAAAACTGCGTAGTTTTTGCCGGAATCGAGTAATTTGCAAAGTGTTATGAAAGGGGGCGTTGAATCATAATTTAGGCTGTAGATTAATTGGATTAGAAACTCGGTACGCTTTCGTAACTTCTAAATTTGATAGATGGGCTTAAAGAAACGTTTAGTTTAGGTCAGCTTAAACTAACTGACAAGGCAATTAACTGGCCGGGCATTGAAATATCTGACTAATGCTAGTAATTTGAGGGTTGCAGGGGAAGATGCAAATGTCTAGTTTTGGTGGATTAATGTATATTGGTTTATTCAGGAGATTGGTCTGTCTGCCGCGGTATTTAATTACGAGCAGAGGGCAACGGGTAACAAATAACACTGGAAAACTACCTAACCCCCCCCCCCACACACACACAACAAACGTATCACTACAACAAACGTTTAAAAAAAAATCTTCCGCATTTTTTTAACCAAAAAAATTTTTTTTTTGCCAAAAAAGATAGGTATACATAATTTATGCGAACCACGAAGAAACGCACACCACCACATTCGCGTTCTTTTGAGGGTGGGAAATTAATGTAACTTTCTAAACACAATAAATTACCCGTAAGAGAAAGATTAAATTTATCGATCGGCGGAGAGTTTGCGTGCGGCAAAATTGTAACACGTATATGAGGTTTTTGAAAAGATGAAGAAATATCAAAGGGAACACAATGTTCAGCAAAGACATCAAGGGGTGCTTTACACGCAAAGTAAAGATTTATCTACTGTGAATGTAGAAGATGGTATCTCTTCCACGGTACGTCTCTCTAAAGGGAAACCCGTGTTTATGGTGCCTTTAAACTACCCTCACTACGCCGAGATTCTTAATACAAATACAGACTCATTTGAATTACGTACTTAATGCATTTAACGCCCGGCAAAAAACGTCACGTAATCTCTTAACTAATTCAATACGGGGAATTTATTAGAACGAGAAAGAAAAACATAAACAAGTAAATCCAGAATGTGGGGCGCTTTGAAGCTTTACGCCGTTCAGGATAAACGCATATGAAAGTTCACCGGGGGTGGCTAGCTTCGTTGGGCGCAATGTAGCGAGCGAAACTGATGACTGAATTTCAAGTTTCCTACGTCTTAATGCAACAATTCATCACTTCTGCTATGTCTGCCCATTATTACAGGACCCCGGTTCACCCCCTGCATACACCATATTGGACACGTTTATAACCCTGGATTACCTTCACCCGAAAAATTGCTACTCTGCATACAAATTTCACTCGATATTTTCGGCGAAGCACCCTCGTCGCTGATAAAAAATTAAAAACACGTTTTGAAACAACTTTATCTATTAATTATATTTTGTTAAAGTTTTTAAAACTAAAAAAAAAGTAACAGGTTTTATCCGACTGTGAGTGTGAAATATTTTTAGTTGTTTTAATGTGTTCAGCTTAGGGCTGGGTTAAGTAAGCGATCAACTTGCATAAAATCGTATAAATTGACCATTAACTTAACACACCCTGTCAAATTGAATCGAAACGTCAGTTTAGCAACGGACGTATAAGACAGAATTGTTAAAGGAGTTGAGGATTTGATTAAGTTTTGAGAAGGACATTCTTAAATCATTTACTGTAGTAAGGTGCGATTTTATCGTTCATGTTTAACAGAACAAAACGTTTATTGTTTAATTCACGTATAAATCACTATTTGCTTTCAGAATATTAAATGATAAACTACGTCTAATAATTAAAATCAAAACACTTGGAGTGTCGTAATCAACTGGCATTGAGAACAGGCGTACCCAGTACCTTCGCGATCTTTCGGAATTTTGTTTGTTTAGTCTGAACGTAACAAAATACCATGAATTAAGGGATGACGAGTTCGGCGTGCTTTTTATTCCAATAGTAGTTTTAGAATGTCACCTCAATTGAATTACCTTTTTACTTATTGTTATTCATTTAAGATCAAGCGCGAATGTCAGGGACAAATAATAAGAAACCTTTTTTATATCAGAAAGTAATTCGCGTCTTCAAAAGAAAATTGTTGACCAGTCAGTATTCATCGTTGTATGACGTGTCCATTTTTCTCAAAGCCAGTTTATAAGTAGGACCATAGTTCAGTTGGGGTGGAATCGAATTAAAACGTGCAAGGTGAAACGTATCGATCTATTATCGCGATTCAATCTATGCAAAGTGAAGTGTGAATAAACATTAGTTGATGTACATATAAAACCGTAAAACACTGTACGGATTATTTATCTAATTGTTATAATTAATCTTTTAAAATTGCTTTCATCAATAAATAATTACGTCTTTTGAACGGATTACGTATATTAGATTCAACTAAAACAAACAAATAGTCACTATTGTTGCATTGAAAGATATTGTTAATAACAAATTTTAAGTTGACTAGAGTTATTTTAATTTATTTATGAGCATAAGAGATAATTTAGGAGAAGTTGGTCGGTATAAGGACAAAAATTTGAATTGAACGAATTGATTTATTGTTCAATCAGCTGACAAGTTTCGAACACATTTGTGTTCTTCTTCAGAGCCTAAAATTAATTAAGGTTGTAAAATATATTTAAAAGAATTTGAAAAACATTTTTTACCTCTGAACTAAATTATTGTGACATGACAGTTTAACAAAGCAAAACGCTACCGAAGGTAGTGGTGCAAAAATTCATTAAGTAACCTAAAACCAAAAAACACACTGTCAGTAAACACTGGTAGGTACAAAAGTTTTTTTCCAATTACAGGTTAGATATCAAAGAAATACATGAAAACAATGTTGGAATATTACAGTAAGCTTGGTAGAACAAAACACATTCAAATTGTAAACAGACGACAGGCCTTAAGCACCACAACGGTAAAAATTAACAATAAAAATTTAGCAATAAAATTTAACGAGCCATGTGGTTGGCAAATGACAGGAAATACAGAAACTGTTCTGACTTAAGTTATTTACACTAATGCCAACCCAACCATAGAATGATCAACAGAAATATTAGCGCGAAAATTCCACATTTATCAAATTATGGTATATGACACTTAAATTTTGAGAATCGTTTTTTAAATTTACTGAGTTCTTCGATTTGTTAATGAAAATCATTTCAGAAATAAGCCTTTTTGGTAAACTCTTTTCACAATCAAGAATACGTACATTTTCAAAGTCAAAATTATGTCCAGTTTTAAAATGATGTAAAGCTAATGCAGTTTTTCCAGACTTATCTTTATTAGATAGTTTACAATCGTAAATATGATTTTTTATTCTATTGATTATTTTCTGTTTGGTCTGGCTTATATAAGACGAATTACAATCCGAGCAAATTATGAGATAAATTGGGAACGAAAGGTATTTTGAAGAATTTTTTATTTTCACCAACTATTGTACTTGAGTTATGCATTTTCTTGGGTGTGTCACTCAAAAGATGGTCGATGAGTTTCCTGGGGTAGCCATTATCACGTGCCAGGTGTTTGATGATATTAAAATTCTTATCCCAAAGTGAAGGATGAGACAGATTGTTGACTCTATGTTTAAGTGATTTTATGGTGGCTATTTTTTGTTTTAAAGGGTGTACTGAATGATAGTTAATGATTCTACCAGCATTAGTGGGTTTTATGTACCAATCAGTAATGATGGTACCATCATCCCTCCTTTCAAGTAACACATCCAGAAAAGGGAGTTTCTTATCTTGTTCTAATTCTATGGTAAAATTTAAATTATTGTGAAAATTGTTGAAAGTAGTTAGAACCAATTCTTGGGAATCCTTTGGAATTGCCGTGACAATATCGTCAACATAACAAAACAAAAATGGAACATTAAACGGAAGTTTCGGAATGACAGTATTTAAAAGTTTATTCATAACAATGTTGGCTAAAATTGGTGAAGCTGGATTACCCATTACTGTACCAAAAATTTGGTTATAAAATTTGTTGTCATAAACAAAGAAACTACTATAAATAAAAAATTGACAATGTTAATAAAATTGTTTTTAGATAAATTAGTATGTGACTCAACGTACTCCCAATCTTCAACCAAGATTTCCAAAACAAGCTGTTTAGAGATATTAGTAAACAGTGAAGTAACATCAAGTGAAATCAAAACAAAATCATCAGGAATGATAGTGTCTTTAATTTTTTCGACAAAACTAAAAGAATTTTTTATGTTATAACTGAATTGGGGAACTAGTTTAGACAAGATATCTATTATGAATTTGGAAAGCTGATAAGTAGATGAATCAACACATGATACTATGGGTCGAAGTGGGACCTGTTCTTTATGTATCTTTGGAAGGCCATAAATCTTCGGTGGGGTTGCACTGTATGTTCTCAGTAGTTTGGAAGTGGTATTGTCGATTAATTCTTGTTGAAGTAGATGTTTAACAATATTATTATTGGCCGTTTGGACTTACTGTTGAGTAACTTGTAAGTGTTGTTATCAGCCAATAAATTATTCATTTTTTCTTTGTAATCTTCTTTGTTCATCAGTACAGTCGCACCCCTTTATCGGCCGAGGTTACAAATACGTTGGAGTGATTCTTTTTGTTTGATTGTACCACTTATCAACTTGTGCAAGCTCATTATTAGTGGTATAATGTAAAAAATTAGTAATGACATTGGTGCAAGAAGCCCTAAGAGCATCCTTATCAGCATCATCATCTTGGTTTTGAATGCAAAACTCAATATCTTTGATTAGGGGTAATATCGGTGTTTCTTTTTTGTTAAGATTAAGATTGAATTTGGGGCCTAGAGACAAAATATGACTGACATTATCAGGCAAATCCAAAGATGTTAAATTAACTAGAGATAAGATAAGAGATAATCAACGAGCGTGCCAAGAACCCGAAAGCGTTCATAGGTTTTGTTAAATTAAAACAAAAGAAAAAGATTACTCCCTGAATCTGAAAGTATTTCATGTTATCGAAGAATATGTATGTTATTGAGAAATAAACAAATTAATTTCTCAATATCGAATAACGTAACAGTATGTCATACTTCACTTTTTCTCTTGCATATTAATAGTGGTTAAAGTATGTGAAACTTAATTGATTACACCCTGTATTTTAATAACTCACATAGCGTGTCTGAAATTTTCAGTTTTTACAATAAATACAGTTATCTCAGAGGATTACTTCTAAACTTTTAATAAATGTCACCCTTGCATATGTTGAACGCGACGGCGAATTTTGCACACACTTTTAGGAGCATATTTTGCGAACGTAGAAACTTGCCAAGTTCGTAGTTTCCCCCTTTTTGTATTTTTTGCCAGCTCGCAGAAACTTTTTGTCCGACTATTAAATACATATTTATTAAATTATTCGGTAGCTTCAACGGAACGCGCCATCCACCTATTTGTTTACTCCTTTCATCTGCATGTGTTTATTTATTTATTTAATTCCGAGCTGCAGCAAAGGTAAGCGCATAATATATGACGTGTGCATATACGTAAAGTAAAATTAAAGTCTTAATTAATTTCAGACGTTTTCTCCGAGGGCATGAGGTGGAGATGTGTTGCAGTGTTGGAGGATAACGTTTGTAATCTTCTTTCAAGTCTGGAAGATTCTAATCTCTTAAGAACAATCGCTACTTTTTCCATGAAATCATGTTTGAATGTTGCAATTACACAACTGTAAACAAATAAAATTTTATTTCTGTTTTAATGTATATAAATGTGCAATGTGAATCACGCAAAAATCCGTCGAACTCGGCAATTCCAAACATAATTATGCCATGTATTTCTCAAAACAATTGATAACTTGGGAATCTCAGTTATACATTACCTTGAAACTTACTGTATTTTTAAACAGCGCTAATTTCTTTGTTAGAACCAGTTCGTGCAATTGGATGCGTTGTTTGCGTATATAAATCGTGTCGTCAGCGTCGCTTGGTACAATTGCAGTCGCAGACTACACCCAAACAAGTCAAAATGTTTAGGAAATTCGTGGTAGTTTTATTTGTCAATTATGTAAGTGCTGTAGAGTTTCAAATAAAGAACAACATACCAGGCCCCATCTGGGTGGGAATTCTAGGTAACGGTGGCAAACCACCTTTAAACAATGGTGGAATTGCCCTAAACCAAGGAGAACAGGTAAGCGCTGGAATTACATCCTCGATTAATTCACTTAAAATTTTAAACTAATTGCTTTTCAGAAATCCGTTCATTCCGCGGACGATTGGGCAGGCAGGTTCTGGGCGAGGACCTGGTGTAATCCAAATAGCCAGCACTGTGAAACCGGGGATTGTGGTAACAGATTCGAATGCGCCGGGGCCGGAGGCGTTCCCCCGGTCACTCTTGTCGAAATCACCCTTAAAGGACATGAGGGACAGGACTTTTACGATATATCCCTCGTCGATGGATTCAACGTACCTGCTTCGGTAAATAACCCGCAAAAATTGAATCGCCGCCGTGAAATTTGATTTCATGAGATCACCTCACTGACAACCAGAGAAGGGTTCATTCAAGCTATACTATTCCATAAGTCCATCAACACAATCAAATTATCATACTTTGGAAAGACGAAATAGAGACGTGGAAAACTGAAAAAAAAATCAAACAATCATTTCGCAAACTCTTCTCTAATACCTAATCTTCTTTAGCTTTACATGAATTAAGGTTTTAATTAAATTGGGCAAAATTTTAGCCGAGCAACCAAGAAGAGCGGAATAAATTTATTGTATTCTGAATATTTTTATTTTAGATAGCACCAGTAGGTGGTAGAGGCGATTGCCGTAATGCTGCGTGTCCTCGTGATCTAAACCCGGGATGTCCCGATCAATTAAGGGTGCAAGGAAGCGCCGGTTATACCATCGCTTGCAACAGCGCCTGCAACAAATTCAACACCGACCAGTACTGTTGTCGAGGGGCTTATGGTCAACCATCTACATGTCACCCAAGAGACTGGCCCGTAAATTCGGCGGACTACTTCAAAAGGAACTGCCCCGATGCCTACAGTTATGCCTACGATGATGCCACCAGTACTTTCACGTGTTCGTCAGGCACTTACAGAATTACTTTTGGGTAAATACAATAAACAATGTAACACTTTGTATGTGTAAGTCACTAACAAAAATAATAAATGAAACATTCCAGAAGTAAATAGTTTTCTTATTTCCATTTCGAGTATCCGAAAGAATGCAGTTGGAAAAATTTTATCTAGGAATTTTCAGTAAACTATGAAAAAAAAACATAGTTAGGAACTTGAGAAACTTGCCTATTACTAGTAAGAAAATTGCGCAGAATTCCAGAAAGTTATTCAGACGAGTACGAAATGAAAAATAAAAAAATTAATCAGCAGCCAAAATAACTCACAGTAATTTCCTTTTTCAATTTTTAGCTCACTGATGGCGGATTTCACCAACGTTACTTAAATTTATTCATCCGTTAAAAGTAAACGTTACCATAGTTACATGTGTTGAAGGTATAATAATTCTTAATCGATGATTAAAGTGAAGTGACGTTGGTGAAATCCAGCATCAATCATTTCTTTTTATATGTATTAATTTTTGGAGCAAACATTATAATTTCTTTTTTCTTTTAAGTAACCTCTTTGGTTTTGCTGTTTTGTTTTTTACGTGGTTCTTAAAATTCCCTTTTCCTCATGGCATGCTTTCTTAAAATCTTTTATTTAAATCACCACAGCCGTAAGTACCTCTGTCATTCAAGCGAAAGTCAACCTTAAGGACAATCCATTTACATCATATTTGCTGTTTACCAATAAGGTTGGAATTTGTAGCTTTTCGTTTCGATTTCAGTGCCGGCGATAGTACCTACATCTGCATCCACATAAGAATTTATCTTACTTCCATTTATTTCAAACCACTTTTCGTAAGCTGTATGGTATCAATAAGCCAAATTATTATCCGTATAGATCTATCATTTTTAATCACTTTTTAACAGACAGTGGGCCCGTATTCTCATCTTATGATTCATTTAATAACGGGTTTATTTCCGAATTATGTGTTGACTTGTCATGTGACCACTCACAGGTGTTACTAACAATTTATTCCGAAATCGTAAAGAAAGAAAAGCAACCTTCACTGATTGGTCATTATTCAGAGAAAAACTAGACAGCCTGATTGCACTAAATCTGTCCTTAAAAATTGAGCTGAAGATTGAAACAGCAGTAATGACCTTAATAGTAAACACATAAGATGCTGCATGGTATGCGACTCCCAACTATGCCGCACCAATAAGAGAAAATGACGTCTCTCTCTCAATTAAGCAAAAAATTACAGAGAAGATAGTTACGAAAAAATTAGCCCAAAGCAAGAACGGAAGAAAACTGAATAAGGCAACAAGAAAGATAAAAAACTTAATCCATGGAGAACAAAATCAAGGAATTCGAGAATGCCTGGAAAGTCTATCCTCAACCGAAGCAATGGATTACTCGCTTTGGAAAGCCACAAGGAAACTTAAAAGACCTCAAATACCGAATCCACCAATCAAAAAAGGCGACAGTACTTGGGCCAGGAACAAGGAGAAAGTTGAAGTTTTCTCCAAACATTTAGAAAACATATTTACCCCTTTTCCTTCTGCACTATCCATGATGAAGAAAATGAAATAACCGATTTCCTAAATGTACCATTCCAAATGGACCAAAGAAATCAACAATAAAAAAGTACCCGGATTTGACCGAATATCTGGCAAAATTCTTCAGGAACTCTCAGAAAAGTGTATAAATCTATAACCCTCATATTTAATGCAATGTTGTGTATAAACTACTTCCCTGGTACTTGAAAAGTGGCCCAAATTATCATGGTTCTGAAACCCGGGAAAAAGTGTCTCCTCCTACCAGCCAATAAGCCTCCTACCTATGTTGTCGAAAGTATTCGAAGCTGTATGTTAAAAGACTCAAAAATATAACAGACGAAAGAAAGATAATCTCTGAATTTGGATTCCGCAATAAGCACGGTACAATAGAACAAGTGCACAGGTTGGTCAACCAGATAAACAAAGATCTAGGCCTTCGATAAGGTGTGGCACGTTGGATTGCAAGTCAAACTGAAGAGATTCCTTTCTTACCCCCACTTTTAATTATTAAAATCTTATCTAAAAGACAGACACTTTATGGATAAACAAGGTAGTGAATACACCGAATTGCATCCAATATATTCCTCAAAGCAGCGTACTTGGCCCAATATTATACCTCTTGTATACAGCTGATCTCCCGACAAAAAGAAGCACCACTATTGGTACATACGCTGACGACACACCAGTCTTAGCATCCCACACTCCATCATCAACCTCAAGAAACCTTCAAATAAATTTAAATAAAATTCAGCAATGGTAAAAACATGACACGTCAAAGCTAATGAAACCAAGTCCACGCATATAACATTTACATTGGGAAGAGAAACATGTTCTCCTGTGAAGATTAATAACTGCCAACGTCCTCAAGTCGAAGATGGAAGATGCTAAGTATCTCGGCATGCATTTGGACTGACGCACAGTGAGACGAAATCGAAAAAATCTGGCCAAAAACCAAGATTTTGGTAGATTTATGTGAAACTTGGTACAGAAGGATTTCAGAGATCGTTAAGTACAAATATGAGGTCAGAAATTTGAAAGACAAAATGACGCAGTCAATATGGCGGCCGTGTATACTAAAGGTTATTGGATTTTTATGAAATTTGAAACAAGGGAACTTTCGAGGTCGCAGATTACAAATCCTAAGTCAAAATTTCAGAAAAACTGGTGGATCCAATATGGCAAACGATAATGATAAAAAGTTCTTGGATTTGACACATCGAATTACTTCAAAAGGAGGAGGTTCGAGCAGCTATTTTTTCTTGATTCTGGTAGATATGAATATCTATTAGAACTGTATAAAGGCCATTTAGCTGAACTCGGTTGCAATCAAACTGTAGCACTTCATTTTTAAAAGCCTTATACATAATTTTTTTCTGTTATTTTCTTGCCCGAAAAGTTAACACGCTTTACGTTTTAATTTTGATTTCTTAAATGGATATATAAACTGTACTTACCTCCAGAAGCAGCTTCCACTTTTCGAATTAAAAATTGATGCAATTTCCCCAAACTTATGCTATTTTAAAATTAGCGATATCTGTCAGGTCATTTCAACGTCAATTACGACTTAATCGAAGGTAGCTTTTGAAGTAAATCGTAGACCAGGGTAGAAACATTTGAAACCCCTACCTTCCGGCATTTAATTATTATTTAATTATCTGTAGATCCCACGAAATGATTGATAACTTTAAATTTAAAACTTCATTTTTCGATTTTTGACCGCCTTTTTATGATTCCGTCCCACTGTGTGACGCCTTACATTTAAAAACATATATTCACCAAACGTAAGCAGCTAGGACTTAGACTAAGTCAGATGTATTGGTTCATAGGCCGTAAATCTAAATTATCGTTGGACAACAAGGTCCATTTTTAAGTCCGTTTGGACTTCCGGAATTCAGCTGTAGGGTACCGCCAGTATCTCCAACATTAACATCCTGCGAAGGTTCCACAACAAGGCATTGCGTGCCGTCGTCGACGCACCTTACTACCTCCCCAACAAAGAGATTCAGCATGACATCCCTCTGGAATCCATCAAGGAATCCATACAACGATTCAATGAGAAATACAGTGAAATAGTGTTAGTGCATCCTAATGTGTTAACCAATCAGTTAAATGTGCGTAATATCAGTGAAGAGCGCTGGCTAAAACGTCTGCTGCTACTCGACTTGATTATAAGACTCAGATAAGTTTAGAGTTAACATAGACAAATAGCACTAGATCTAAGATTTAGATTAATTATAAAGGAGATCGTTCATTGGAGTGATACTCTACATGACATTACATTCTAGCCACAAAAAAACGCTTATTGCCCACCAGGCAGATTGCAGATCTCTCAGGGAACTATAAAAAAAATTAATCATGACTTTAGTTAAACACAACCTTAATCATAAGGTGAGATTCGGGTATAAGAAGTATAAGAATGTATATAAAGCGTAAGAACAAAGAAAAACAGGAAGAAAAAGGAACCTTGAAATAAATGAAACAAGCACAACTACACAAATTTAAATAGAGATTAAAATTCTTGAATGAAGCAGGAATACAAAAATTGATACAATCAAAAAAATAATACATTTAATTTAGGATTTTATGCACCCCTAGATGAACCTTCCAAAAAATAATTGCTGCATTTATTTAGTACTAAACATCGGGAGGGAAAAATTAGGTCGCAACTTCCTGTTTACAAGCAGAGTTTATTTTTTGAAACTTTTTTCTGGCACTTCTGATTTCGCTTTTGTTTGCCGTATTTAGAACAAAATAAACATTTCCATGGTTTTAGTTTAACAACCACTTCACACGCGAGGACATCTTTGCAATGTAATTTAATTGTCTTTTCAGATATAATGAAGCCACAACCTTCAATATATGTCGAAAGCGTACAATTATTTTGTCGCGTTATTAATTGTGCGAATCATCATTTGCCTTCCTTTACAGTATGATGTTACAATACTCTCTCCTCTTGAGTAAAAAACAATGACCACAGCTCATACAGTACCATCAGGATTGGGATTCGAGGCAATTTGAAAAGTATTCGTATTTAAGAATGAGAATTGCGAAATTTTAATATACCTATTGAATTAAATGGATGTTTGGATATAGAATTCAAAACTATCCCCCCCCACTTGACTAACCTTGTATCTTGTAACAATAACCAAGAGAGCAATTGTATGTACCCCTAGTTTAGGGTGAGTCTGAATGTACGTATTATCTTCTGTTAAGGTATACGATAGCAGAACTTTAGCCGATCGTAGCATTTCTCGAGCAGTCCTGCGTTTCATAAAAGATGAGGGAGCATAATCTAGAGTTTCCTAAATTTCGACCAGAGATGGAAACTTAGAAATTCAGGAAGGTGCGAAAAGTGTCGTGTGTATAATTTATCGGCAGCCTATCAAGACGGGCAATGATAAAGAAGAGAAGAAGAGGGTGGCGGCGTGCGGTTGGCAGGCCAGACACGAGCCTGTAGTGAGATTTATGCGACCGTTGGTTACTGCTTGCTGTCGCTGGAGGTGCTGTATTTTATCGCCGCCGTATTAAACAGCCAATACAATCTCTCGGCGCCTTAGTTTAGATCAACACCGTGGAGACCGCAAGGGCCTTATCGCTTCTATTAGACGGACGTCGCCAATTTAATTCCCACTGCACTTGCCCGCCCAACATGATAGATCTACTCCAGGCAACATTACCCCCCAACGACTCGTACTGCACAATAGTTAACTGCGTCGGGGCGCATCACATATGACGCCAAATTGCCATCATTTTCTCTTTATGGTGCACTCGTTTGCATCAAATCGGTTACTTTTCCTTCGATGACTTCCACCATCTTTTTTTTCGGCAAAAATGAAACGATATATCCTAACTCTTGATGAGGGGACGTTAACTTCGAATCCATTAAGTTATTGATCCACTAAATTCATATGTAACCAAGCCAAAGGGTTTTGTTTCTAATGAAGATTCCTCCTTGTAAAGAGAAGCTTAGAGAAAAATTATATACCCAATTTGCACTGTCAGAGATAAAAGGGATTAAATCGTATTTCTATTATTTTTCCCCAAAAAAATTTACTTAAGCTCAGATTAAAGATGTATTTAAATTTAAATAATCTGGGCATGATAATAAAAATGAAAATCGTACAGCCCCGTTATAATAAAGTCCAATCCGATGTCGATAAAACGGGTTGATAGAGAGCAGAGATAAAGAATGGAGGGGTGGTTTTGATGTGATCTGGTTAAATAGGTCTGAAGAGCTCACTGCTTCGCCATTCTTTCAATGGGGGCGCACGCAAATGAGTGTGCACTAAATCTCCCAACTCCTTGTTACCCTGCACGGCCGGATGCAAAGACGTTATTTTTATTCCTCAAATCTCTTGCTCGGAATCGGAATTTGTTTTTGATGCGGAGCGATCATTCGACTTCGCCGCCTTTATTTTTATCAAATCAATGTCCTAAGTACACCGAATTTAATTCCGGCTCCGTTTCGAGTGTCTGTTTTTATTATGCGGGGCAATTTTTGCACACTTTCTTTGATTGGATGCTTAGGGAAACGTTCGATTCAAAATGAAGCGACTTACCCGTCGCAAATCCATCAAGGCTCAAAATGTAAAACTTTAGAAAAAATCGCGCTTTTATTTATTAAAGACAACCGGAATAAAAGTGCTTTAACAGCGTTTCTATTTCCTACAATTTCATGGCTTTTACAGAAAGAACATTTATCTCGAACATCTTCTTCATTATTTACTTTCCCCCGTAAGAAAATTCCGGAGCTTCCGGTCGTTTAAAAGGAACATATGGAAGGGCATAGAAAATTGTTGCACTTCCTGTACAGACCGGAAGCGAGTCAGATGTGTCCGGCGGGAGGACATAATGGTAGCGTAGTTTTACACCTTAATCCCCAGGAGCTCGACAAATGGAGCAAATTGTCCCCTGACACGTATAAGCGCAATGAAGCAGCCTGTCCCGGTTAACTGCCCTTATCTTATACACACACCTACCCCTAAACACACAATTACAAGAAGTTCTTATTAGATGCGATGCCATGAACGCCGCTGAACCTCCTTAATGATATGCATGAATTTTTGTTGATAAACATTCTGCTGAAACAGAGCCATCTTGTTTTCAAATACACAAATAACTTAAGGGCAGTTGCAAATTATATCTTCAAGTTGTTTATCTGCTAAACTTGCACGTTATTAACATTGTGTTTAAATATGATAATTTCGAAATGCGGAAATGCACATGTGCTGGTCTGCCGAATTATTATTGCAGAGGAGATCTGCGAGTCAATTAGTAGATGTCGTTGTTACTCTACTTGTCGCAATAAGTCACGCTCCATATTACGTACGTGATCCACGAACATGTGAGGGACGCTCAATTTCGTTAGCAACATTGCTGAAACTAAAGTCACCCTTAGACAATGTAACCAGATGACAATATACATATTATCAAAACTCTATTACAATTTGCAAAGTTGCTAGAAGCCTTTTCCAATGTAAATTTTGTTCGTAACTAGTATTTAGTATTTTAAAATAACTCGTCTCTTTAATATTTTGCCAAAAATAATTCATTTATTAAATGTTATTACTTTATTATCACCACCCTTCTTAAAAAACCAATTCATAGAATTAAACTATTTTCTGTAGTTAATGAATCAAACAAAATTTCTGAAAGTAAGAAAAGTGCAATTATGTAAATCCAATTATATAAATTTGTATTTACAACACGTAATGATAGAAAGCAAGTTATATTTAAAGTTGTCCAAATAACTTAGGTTTTCATTAAAGGGAGAATTGTGAATGGAATTAATGAAATCAAAATCCGCTTAAAATTTTCGAAGGTAGGTGGAGTAGACTGCTGCCACCGTGTGGGTGTTTAAGGTTGTTAACACTGAGATTTGTTTCGAATTATTTTCCCTCCGTAAATCGATTTTAATTTTAAATATACATCCTACATGTTTAATGCCACTCAAAATTAAATTCGGCGAAACAGTGCATGTCTCAGTTGTTTGCAATTAATTTATCAAAATTTTAAAATGTGAACAACTTTCTAAATTAATTCTTTTAGAAAATTAGAAGAACTTTAAATTTAATAAATTTCGTTGGTGATTTTCAACGATTATTGCCCAACTTTGGATAGAAGTAGGTATATTTCTTCGACGTCTCACCGACTCCTTCAGGAAATTCCTTTTTGTCATTGCAAATTACAATTTAGTAGAACAACAAGAGACGACAAACTTTTTAAAAATAGAACCTACCTGTTTCCACTTAATAATGGTTTGATCTTCAAGAAACTTTACTGAATTAATTAATTAATTAAATGGGATAAGCGCAGAAAAACGTCGCGTGTTAAAAAATGCACATAACACAGTAATCATCTGTATAATTTATGACGTAACTTGAAGGCACCTAGAATTGTTATTAGTCACAACTGTTATTAGCAAATGTACATAACAGATAACAGCGATTGCTGCGTATTTCAAAAGAACGCAAGAACTTCGAATATTTTAATTTTGTGATTTGAAGCATGTTCGTAAGTATTTTTTTTAATTTCTAAGGATTATATGCATTCTTTGAACGAGTCCTTCAAATAAACGTCAAAAAAGCTTGCATGTCAGGTGTACCTCAAGACTCCTTTCTGAGTCCTTCGTTTTCAATATCAATGATGTGCTTGCAAATTTTAATTTTGAACACAAAACATCGCAATTGTAGTTATTTTTCTACATAGTTTGCTCTCTCTTTCTTTGTCTTTTTTTACGAATTAAATAGTCAATACATTCAATGCTGACTTCCTTCATAGCAAAAGAAGAAAGCGGTGTTCGTGATACATCAATTACACGTTTTCTGTCGGTTTTCATTCCAAAATTAGGCGACATGAACTGTTTATGTTTAACTTACAAAAAAGGATATTCTATTGGTTTCTAGCAATCATGATTTATGTAATATAATAAAATGGGAAACGGTCTAAGGGGTTTTGGGAAAATTATAAAAACCCATCTTTTTTGAGAACTTTATAAGAATACAAAAGCCATTTTCGTACGTTTCTCCACCACCACTTATTACCAACTGCTCCCTCTCCATCCCTCTTTCTCTCAAAATAGTTCCTCCTGGCGCTCCCTCTACTTTGTTTGGTGGAAAACCCAAAAATGGCTTTTCGGATTCCCACAATACTTGTAGCCCTCGTAATTAGCTCAACTTTGCAATGCATACACATATTTTGACTAGAAGTGTCACCTTGATGGTTTATATTTTAATTCGACACAAGTATTATGTCAGTAAACACAGATTAAATCGACACACAAAACTAATTTTAGAGCCCACCGTTTGCTGTTTGCACGATCTAATTTTTTTAAATTTTCTTCGAGTCATTATTTGCCGGGGTATAATCCGATTCTGCTTCCACATCCAAAACATATTTTTATCGCCATATTCGCTGTTATATTTATTCTTTTATGGTGCAATTAAAAAGGCTATAAAAATAAATCGTCTAATTTAGTTATTCGCTATATAAGGAAGGTAGGCATTTTTCTTTAACAATTTTCGCAAATATGTTGCTGGTGCAGCAATTGGTTTATCTTGTAGCGGGGCTCGTTCAAATCCGGGTCCAAAATAATCTATCCCGTCCTATTTGGGTGGTGGTCGATAGTTTTGACAATTCCATATCAGGGCAGAGTAATAGTTTCGGTTTGAAACCAGGAGAGAAGGTTTTATTTCACTTTATTTCTCAAGTATTCTTTGTATTAATTCACACGATATTGCAGAGGACCTTTCACCAAGCCGTTGACTGGTCGGGAAGAATATGGGCTAGAGCATGGGACGGTATTATTCAGAATGTTTGCGAAAACGGTTACTGCACCTACCCCAACGAATATTACGACCCATATAACCCCGGCTATCCCGGCTATCCTGGCTATCCTCAACAAAAAGTGGCTTTGACTGTTGCTGAGATTAAGCTTCAAGCACGTAACGGTCTAGATCAATACGACATTTCCCTTGTCGATGGTTTCAATGTACCAATTGCGGTAAGTAAGCTAATTCAACTAAAGCCCAGTTTAAATTTAAGTTGAAGGCTAAACCCATAACCCAATATTGTTTTGAGGGTTTAAGCTTTGGCTTGAAATTGAAAAAATTGGGCCCAATAATGGTATCTTGTCCATCAGATAACCCCAGACGGTGGAAAAGGAGAGTGCAGGACAATCACGTGCGACTACTACGTTGTGCTAGAATGTCCGCCTGACTTGAACTCATTTACGGAGTTTCGCGGCTGCGATAGTTACTGTAACAGGTTTAATAACGACGAGTACTGTTGCAGAGGGCCTTATGATCAACCGTTTAGTTGCAATCCTTACAATTGGCCCACAAACACTGCAATGCACTTCAAAAAAGAGTGCCCCGACGCGTACACTTACAAATACGACCTAACCAAAGGGCAAAATACTTGCTCCAAGGCTGTTCAGTATACAGTTACGTTCGGTTGAAATACACACAACGAATGAATGTTGAATAATATAAAATTTTAGCTTAGAATCAATAAATCAGTTGATTTGAATTGTTTTCTTTCACTAAACAATTAAGTAAGCTTTCTGATTTATGGTTAGGAATTAATGTAGTCTTAAGCACTTGGTTTTTCTCATTTTCTGATTTGTTGGATCTCCTACTTACAATTACTTTACTTTACTTTATCTGCAACCTCTTGTAACGTAGGTGTCGAGGTTATGAACTTTCTCCATTCTTTTCTGTCCAGTGCTTGTGCTTTCATCTTTGCTTGGGTCTCCTTTAATATATTGGTCATGTTATTGTTCCATGTTTTTTTAGTTTACCTCTTCTTCTTTTCTTGTCAACGCCCATTTCCCATATTGTTTTTATTGTTCTACTGTTGTCAACCTAAGCACATGCCTTATATTGTGTTTTTATTTATTCTAGGATTCCTTTCACTGTCAACAAACTTCTAACTTCTTGTTACCCCTTCTATCTTCCTTAGGATCGTCACCTCACAAACTTGGATTTTACTTCCACTTTGTCGTTTAGGATCCAATATTCATAACCATACATTAGCTGCGACGTCTTTGTTTGCTTAGACACAATTTAAAAAAAAATGTTCTGTGTATAATTACGAGTGGAATGTGTAATGTAATCGCCAAATTGTTTATTTGCAAGAGGATAACTTAGAATCTTCTTAATAGCACATAAAATTCAGCCCAGAACTAGAGGATTCCATTACCGATAACTTAGTACCTTTCGCTTTGTATTGTCCAAATTAACTCCGACTTCATTCGCCCTAAAATCCACTAGAATCGTCTCTTTCTGCTTGTCCTAAGTTTTATTAAGCGTCTGTTTTTGCCATAGTGGGGCCGCGTGTTTTCTGTCACTTACACCGAATCTCCATCTCCGGGCATTCCGGCGTGTTCCGCCGGAGATAAATTCGATTTAATTTCCAATTAATTCGAGCTGCGTTCTCCGTTTCCGGACGCTCCGAAAATATTGTAAAAAAAAACACCTTTTAGTGTCGCCTTGCGTAGAAATTAACGGCGCCTTTTCTGCGCAATATTGCTTTGCAATTTTTATGTTATGAGAGTTACTTAATCACGTATTCTATGAATTTTTGGGTTGAGGATAATGGAAACAATGCATTTCGTGTATGTACGAGGAGATTCAGTTTATACATGCTTTTTATTTATACAGCTTGTAATTATTACATAGACAAAGTCAGTCTCTATAAATCACTAAAAATAAGGAAACAAAATATATTCATATTTACAGGTATGGTATTGAAGGACTCTTTTTTTTGTTTACAGGTATGTATATACAGGTGTCCCAATCAAAACTGTCCGTCCTGAATAATTTTAGATTAAATTAAACTTTAGATTTTTCGAAACACATAAATACTTTTATGTTGGACATATGTAAATTCATTCAAGATTGCATTTGCACCATCGAATCTTCGCGATGCGAAGATGAAAGACTTGCATCTACAATTGCTTGGTCTGAAATATTGGATTTCTGGATTTATACTGTACAAATGTCGTAAAACCGAAGTTCCTCCTCTGATAAATAGTTATTTGAAGTCTTATTTCACATCGTGAAACCGTGCAGACACATTTCAGTGACAATGCGAAGCACAGGATGCGTACCTACCGCAAAAACAAAACCTTGGCAGTAATTTACGCCCTATTCCTTCCGCTCTTCTAATAAATAAAACACCTAATCTGCAGCCCTCCTTTTTCATGTTGATTCATAGTAGAAAGCAATAATCTACAGATAGCAAATAAATACAACCGTCATATTTCATGCGGCGGAGATCCGACTTAATATTCCATCCGAGCACCGCAGCCACAATGCAGGCTTTGTTTTTGTCGCTGCTAACGTATTCCGCGTCGAGTTTTGCTCGTATTTTTGCTGCATTTTCAAAGTGTGCTAGGAAATCTGAAATCAAATCGTAAGACGTCGTTTATAATCCTGATTTATGCGAGGGCTTAAACTGGAAATCAAATTTTTACAACTTACTTACACAAGTGGTTTTTTTTTATTAAATTCTATTTTTCACTAGCTTAATAGTTACTCGAAATAACTTTGAAGTTACATTTTTTGGTAATAAGAAAATCTTTAATCATTTTGTGCCTTTCCGAATACAGAAGATCGTTCTGCTAGTAACATCAAGAACTAGGCCATCAATTCAAGAAGCCTGCTGAACCATATTTTCACGAATGAGACAAAAATTTGTCGAAAAACAAAAGTATAACAAATGGAAACGAAAGAAAATTCAAGACACTCACATTAGCACAACAAAAAAAAAAGTCAGTCGATGAAAGTAAATTAATGAACTGAAAATTGAAGAGAATTGATAAAAGGGAAACGACACATGTAGAAAATTAAAAATACCAAAAAAGAATACCCATTAGTAGGTAAGATAACGACAGAAAACTAACAATAAATTAATCTACTCTAAAGTAATGAACGCCCCAATACATTTAACACCAAACCAGTCTTCTTAAAAAGTTAACTAATTACATTTATGTAAAATGAACTTTTAAAAATGTTCCTGAGCTTATACACTTTAACTTGGGAACAATAAGGAATGAGAATGGAGACACAGAAAGAGAAATTAATAACCAAATAAGTAAAACTACAGGAAAATAATAATAATAATAAATTGCCTTTATTGTACTAACAATTTTAACCATACATATAATAATGTGGTACACAACAATGTAGAGTACAATCTCAAGGTGAGATTCAGAATGTAGATTGATCTACACCTTTTCTACCATCTAAGCCTTGACGTTAACGCGTATAAACAAAAACATGAGCTCATACCTATAATAAGTTAAGCCTAAAATTCTGCGATGAATGGTAATTAATTACATAACAAACAAATATACTTAAAAATGATAATAATAATAATAATAATAATAATAATAATACTCTGAGGAAGAAAGAAAAACAGACGCTGCACTATCAGTTGGCATTATCGAGTTGGCATTATCGAGTGGTACATTGTTTGGACTGTTCAATGAATAGCAGGTTCCGTAAGGTGGACTTAAAAGCGATTAATTTTAAATTTTTTACATGTTCAGACAGATTGTTGTATTTTTGATAGATTTGGAAGGAGAAAGATCTTTCGAAGAGCGCGGTGACATGAGCAGGTGGAGAGATTAAGCCTCTAAATCTTGTAGTGATATTGTGGATATCGGAACGGAACCTGATTTTATTATAAAGATATGGCGGATGACGTAATGATAATATTTTGTGATAGAGACAAACAGTTTGTAGTTCTCTGCGATTATACATATTCAACCAACGAGCATCTACAAGTTTATGTGAGATGCGTTCAAATTTCTTGATGCCATATATAAATCTTAGGCAAGCATTTTGTAGTTTTTGAATGCGATTAATTGTTATGCAATCGATTGCAGCATGATAAACAGGGGCGCAAAAGGTGAAATGAGATAAAACAAAGGCCTCGCATAGTTTCTTTTTTAAGTCGATACTAAGATAAGTTCTGTGGGGATATAATTTTTTTAGATTTATGTATGCATTGCTCACGTATTTAGTAACCTGGTCCCTATATCTGAAAGAGTTATCTAAAATCAAGCCGAGACTTTTTGCTTTATTTGCAATTGGGACTTTAATATCGTTAATTTTTATATTGATTAGGTCAGATAGAGCATTGCAAATTTCAGTATTACCAAGCAGTAAAACTGAAGATTTATCAGAATTAATTTTAAGACTATGCTTAAGGGAGAACTCTGATACGCGACCAAGGTCAGAATTTATTTCTGTCTCTGCATGTTGCCAGTTAGTAGGAGAGAAACTGATGTGCAGTTGACTATCATCTGCGTACATGTGAGGCTCGGAATGTTTAAAACAATTTGAAAATTTTGATGTATAGATAGAGAATAAAGTAGGGCCAAGTATTGAACCTTGTGGAACCCCTTGTGGAACGCAAAGAGAATTGGAAACAAAAGAATCAAGTTTGACGACTTGGGTTCTGTCCCGAAGGTAACTATTCATTAGGCAAACTGCATTAGAGCTGAGACCAATATGTGCTAATAAAGACATAAGGGTGTCGTGATTCACGGTGTCAAAAGCTTTGCTGTAATCCAGGAGAACGAGAGCTGAGATGTTGCCCCGATCGCGAGAAGCTAGAATATCATCAGTGATGTTCAGCAAAGCAGTTGCACAACTGTAACCTGCTCGGAACCCTGATTGATTGGGAGGTAATATACCGGATTTGTCAATGAAATCGGTAAGTTGCTTATTAACAACCTTTTCAAATAGTTTGGAGAGTACTGGAAGCAAACTGATTGGACGCAGGTCTGGGAATTGCCGCGGTTGGCTAACTTTGGGAAGAGGACGTACCACAGCTTGTTTCCAAAGAGAAGGAAAAATATTTTCAGCTATACAATAATTAATTACATGTGTGACATAAGGAATTATAAATGGTGAACACAGTCGGATCATGTTGATGTCAATTCCGTCCCAACCAGCAGCGTTAGATTTGAACTGGTAAATTAATTTAAAGACGGTATCTGTGTTCGTAGGATGAAAATTAAAGTTAGAAGCTTTATTATCTACATCAGTAGCGTATAAAAAGGGTTTCTGTTGAAGATTAGTGTTGGAGATACTGTTAATATAATAATTATTGATAGCGTTGGCATCATTTAAATGACTGGGAATGGGTGCTCGCGCTTTGGGTAGCTTTAATAAGTTCAATTCTTTCCATAGCGATTTGCTATATATATGGCCCTATCAAATCACGCTTCAACAAAAAAGAAGTATTAAAGAAAACACAGACCAGAGTATATATACCAAGCAGTCCTAGCGCCGATGCTAACTTATGAGTGTGAATCCTGGGTCCTAAGCGACAAACTGGAAAGCAAAATTCCTAAGGAATGATAGAAGGGGTGGCAAAACTAGACAAATTAAAAAGTAAGGATATTAGAAGTTCATTAAAAGTGAAAGGAATCCTAGAAAAAATGAAAACACAACAATGGAGATGGTTTGGACATGTGGTTAGGATGGATAAGAATAGAACAACGAGAACAATATGGGAAATGGGCGTAGATGAGAAAAGAAGAAGAGGCAGACCAAAAAAAAAACATGGAACAATAAAATGGCCAATATATTGAAAGAGCTCAATTGGATCCACGCAAAGAGGAAAGCACTGGACAGAAAAGAATGGAGAAAGTTTATCACCTCGACACCTATGCAGATAAGATAAGTTGCATATTACAAACCAAAGGTATTGAGGAACCTTTAAACCAAATTAAAAATTATGTTATTGACTACGTAAACGCTACTTAAATGCATGCATTAAAGTAAACTGAGATTTTTTTTTAAGCCAAGCGAAAGAAGAAAACCCAGATTGTAAAGGCGGTATATTTTCGTTGTGGCAGAATTTTTCTATGAAATTAGAAACACTGAATAGCAGCATTTACGTTGTTTGTCACACACGAATTTCACTTAGATCCGCCGGCATGCGTAATATTTTTCTCAAACAGAAAGTTCGTCTGCGAGATAAAATTGAATCTTCACGATCTCACGAGCGGCGGCGTTTGCGCCGACTAAACTTTATATCTTCAGAGTGGTAATTCAATGAAGAACCCAGGTGAGCGGAAAACTAGGATGTTGCTACACTTTTATGCCCAGTAATGACGTTTGCGCCTTCATTTCAAACTTTGATTATACTTTTATTACACCACTGTACTTAGTTTCATAACGGTTTATTGACGGACGATTCCTGAATTTCTTTCCGGGTTTCGGTATGGATTTTCAATATCGGAAAGCCTTTTACGACGCCCGCCGCCACTACGCCTCTATTGGCCAAACTTAGACGTTTATATCAACTAAACTGTATGTATGCATTTTTATGTACATACATACTACCGCTCGCGCTCCGGTTTGCTTTCGGAAGCGAAAATACATACATAAATACATGCACATCTGCTTTTATAAAATAATAACATAATTTAATTCACAACGAATTTTACTAATGTATCATTTACTTCAATCGCTTTAGATTTTTTTATACAAGTTAGAATCTGTATGGCGTATCTTTTTACTCAGGTAAATTGTTTGATATAAATCTAACTAGTTTAAAAGTCTTATTAAAGCAAACTAATTGAATTTGAGCATGTAACGGAAGAACTAGTTACAATAAACTGTTCGAAACACACACATTCATCGTCTTGGTGGTATTACCCCCAGAAAATGCACTTTTGCGAATCTGTCCCATTCAAGGGAACACTTTACGACTTTAATTATTTTTATTATAAAACGCCGCGATAAAATTCCCACGGAGTACAACAAAATCGTTTCTATATATCACAACGCGCCACGGCAAGTACAAACAAACAACAAGGTCATAATTAAAAGGAAAGAGAAACGGAATTACAATGGGGGTTATTTACTACTGAAAATTCGCATTGTCTCGGTAATTGCTAATTTTCTAACACTTTTGTATATAATTTTATGCCCGGCCTGTACGCGCAGCTAATAAAACCTTACCACTTCACACAATAAAACGTCACCGTACTATAAAATATCTTGTCGCCCATTAAAATTTGTTGCTAATTTATATCCGGAATTAACCGTTTCTCCTTTTCCCCTGCTCGATGTAATAAGTTGCTTTAATCTACGGGCCATTCGTATATTGCCAAAAATTCATAAATTCAGTTACTGTATTGGGGTCGTTAATTTAACAATTTGTAGGGAATGTTTTAAAAAATTAATTACTGCAGAATTAACAAAATTGAGAGTAAAAGAAATATCAGCGAATCAAATGAACCATAATATAAGTAATTTCAGGAAAAAAAAGGAAATGATAAAATCGATTTAAAAAATCAGATATGATCGGAAAACACCTCAAATTTGAGACAGAAATGAAAATGTTAATGATAAACTGATGAAAGAGATGGGATTATCAAAATTCATTTTTGCTGACGATTTAGTGATTTGTACCAGAAGAAATCCATAAATATGAGAACAAGAATTGACAAATAAGGAAATGAAGATTAATATCAGAAAAAAGATAAATGTATTAAAAAAATAGAATAAGATGCATACACTTGAGTGTTCGTTACAGAATAAAAACAATACGAAATGAAAGGAAAAGTACAAAGACTACGAAACATTTCATCGTCAAATAATTACATATACAGGAAAAGAAACGAAAAAAGAAGGCAAAATGGCAGTACTAGAGGAGCATTCTCTACTCACACTTTGTTGTGAATAAAAGACAAAATAAAAAAAGAAAAATAAAAGATAAATAGTTTGGAATTTCGTCAGAATACTAAAGTCTGAAGAAATATACCTACTTCTATCCAAATTTGGGCAATAATCGTTGAAAATCACTAACGAAATTTATTAAATTTAAAGTTATTTCGGTTCTTCTAATTTTCTAAAAGAATTAATTTAGAAAGTTGTTCACATTTAAAAATTTTGATAAATTATTTGCAAACAACCGAGACATTCACTATTTCGCCGAATTTAATTTTGAGTGGCATTAAACATGTAGGATGTGTGTTTAAAATTAAAATCGATTTACGGAGGGAAAATAATTCGAAACAAATCTCAGTGTTAACAACCTTAAACACCCACACGGTGGCAGCAGTCTGCTCCACCTACCTTCGAAAATTTTAAGCGGATTTTGATTTCATTAATTCCATTCACAATTCTCCCTTTAATGAAAACCTAAGTTATTTGGACAACTTTGAATATAACTTGCACTCTATCATTACATGTTGTAGATACAAATTTATATAATTTTATAATTGGATTTACATAACTGTACTTTTCTTACTTTCAGAAATCTTGTTTGTTTAATTCTATGAATTGGTATTTTAGGAAGGGTGGTGGTAATAAAGTAATAACATTTAATAAATGAATTATTTTTGGCAAAATATTAAAGAGACGAGTTATTTTAAAATACTAAATACTAGTTACGAACAAAATTTACATTGGAAAGGGCTACTAGCAACTTTTCAAATTGTAATAGAGTTTTGATAATATGCATATTGTCATCTGGTTACATTGTCTAAGGGTGACTTTAGTTTCAGCAATGTTGCTAACAAAATTGAGCGTCCCTCACATGTTCGTGGATCACGTACGTAATATGGAGCGTGACTTATTGCGACAAGTAGAGTAACAACGACATCTACTAATTGACTCGCAGATCTCCTCTGCAATAATAATTCGGCAGACCAGCACATGTGCATTTCCGCATTTCGAAATTATCATATTTAAACACAATGTTAATAACGTGCAAGTTTAGTAGATAAACAACTTGAAGATATAATTTGCAACTGCCCTTAAGTTATTTGTGTATTTGGAAACAAGATGGCTCTGTTTCAGCAAAATGTTTATCTGTAAAGTCTGTAAACCACTGAGAAGCAAAAATACAAAAAATAAGCAGAAGAGATAGACATAATAAGACGCAGAACGATAAAATGCCAAGAATCCTGAAGAAGCGAGAATTAAATTGGATCCAAACCAAAAGGATGCCAAAAAGGGGCGAAACTAAATTATTTTATTAATTTTTATTTATAATTTAACAAATTTATTTTGAAACCATGATTGACATGGCAATTTCAACTAAATTTGACTTGCTAATAATTATTTGCAAGTGATGAAAGAAAAGAGTGTAAACTGAATGGTGGTTACGTCTGCCAACTTTATATAAAAATAACTTGGGTTCGAATTCCTTCCACTTCTTCGTTTTTTGAAGGAAACATTCTGGTAATTTCGCAACAAACTAAGAAAGTCGTTAGGAAAATAGTCTTATGGTAAATTACCTTCTGCTAGATCAGTGTAGGTAAAGAAGATTCCTAAACGCGATTAGGGGCAAGAAATAAATTATATTTTCAGGTGTCCAAATTCGAGTAAGATGTAGAAGAACTAATCTTTCTATAACTGATATAATTTGAGGCAGAAGTCCGAAGTGATGATAATGTTAAAAATATCCAAAATTAAGACCCGCAAAGACTATTTGACCAATATTTCTTTAGGACTGAAAGCCTCTAATTTCGTTTTAGTAAAACCATTATTTTTGATCTGTTTAATAAGTCAAATTCCCCTGTGTACAACCGAAATCACATTTGATTTTCAGACAAATAATTGATTGACGGATGCATCAATTGATTATTGTAAAATAATTTAATTTCCTCCATTCAACTTATATCCAATAAAAGTTTTGAATGGCATTAGGGGTATGTAGTTCCATAAGTCGTGGTTATGATTGCGGCAGCTTATAATCTCGCCCGCTTTAATTTATTTTTAATTAACGACGCTGCGAGTATGGCAAGGAGCCAGGAGCGTGTCCGGAGTTCGACGCTTCCCGGAAAACTAACACTTTGACGCGACTCCACCTACCGGAGAGAACTTTAGTAATTACACTAGAAGGTCCGTAGTCGAAAACTTGTTTTTAGAAGGACGTGTCAACACGAATGCCGCCTATCGAATTAGATGGATTCTTGTGATTAAAGACAGCGCAGCAAAAAATAGGAATCGAACGTAGGACGCAGGATCAACTGCGACGCGCCGGAATTGCCGGTATTCAATTAACTTGAAAAATATTTGGCCGTGCCGCCCTCAACTCACGTCTCAACAACATCCGAATGGCAGTACTCAAATTTGCAGTTGCAGTTTTAATCGAATGTCTAAGGAAATAATTAAACTTTAACGTTATTACGTGGAACACATTCGGCTTGTTACGGAGTAGCGGAGCTTAACGAAAGAATGCAATTAAATCCAATGTATTTGAAATCGTTTTTGAATTCGAGTTGCTAACGCGTGCACGGATGAGCATTTGCGAACTGCGGAATGTCTTTATTAAGTTTTTTTTTTCCTACAAATCGGATTTCGAAGTACCTACAACGTATGTAAATCAAGCTCAAAAATTTAATAACATTGAAACGTCGGCGTCGCGTCGGTTTTATAAATATTCCGATCTAGAGCTTTTGAAAACCAATAGCAAATAACTGATGACAAATTAGCAATGTTCGTGTTTATTTTGCTCTGACCAAACATATTCGAAAAGAAAACTCAATTGTCTTTCAAATAGAACAGTATACGGGGTAATTCAAGTTGAGTGTTACAAGGAAGTGACTCGTAAATGGGGAGTATAATTTGTACAACGTTAACAAAGACGTCACTTTTTTCTCGTTGGTGAGGGATGTTCCAAATAATCGCAGAAACATGGTACTCCTTACATCCCCCTTTTTCAATTTGTAATGTCTTTTTGTCGTAGGAAATGAATGTTCTAAATATTCGTAAAAACATGATATACATATACATATTTTATTTAATCTTTTTTTTAAATATTACATCGGACTCTCCATTACTTCAGGACAAAATTTAACAAAAATTATTTGCTTTTTATAGAGAATTCAAAGGAAGAAACGGAAAGGGTCTCAAGTTTTAATCACTATGGCTTAGACATCTTGTCTTCACCAAAAATGACACCACATGCGAACAACTTTCAAGTTGTTTTTATGAAACTCTTACTTGCGCCACCTGTATGTGATAATATTTGAAAATATGGAAATACTAGCGATTACTACCAATTTGTGCAAATTGGGGAAGAAACTGAAACCTTTTTGATCAATCGTATTTTGCAATAAATCTGTAGATCGACATGAAAAGGGACCATGGCATTAGCAAATGTCTGGAATGTGTCATATGTCCTATTTCATCCAATTTATAGAATTTTGTAAAACACTTTGTGACACAAACTATACATTTTCGTAGTCACTCCTGTTCACACTTCATTATTCTAATGGATTAATTCACATATTCTACTTCATTTCTACTCATTTAGGTCTGTTTTTAGTTAATCCATATCTTCCTCCTTTCTTCCCTATCGTTAATTAACCTTTTCCAGCTTTTTATTGTCATTTTACATATGTACTTTCCATCTTGCCTCGAATTGAGTTCCCCTCTCGATTTTCACTGTGCTGAATTCCGTTCCGTAAAAATTCTTACATCTTTCCTCTTTCTTCCCTATCATGAATCTTTTCCAGCTTTCCATTGTCATTTTCCGTTTGTTCTTTCCATCTTCTCCTTCAAGTGTTTCCCTCTCGATATTTCCTTGCCGATATTTCTTGCCTCGAATTGAGTTCCCCTCTCGATTTTCACTGTGCTGAATTCCATTCCGTAAAAATTCTTACATCTTTCCTCTTTCTTCCCTATCATGAATCTCTTCCAGCTTTCCATTGTCATTTTCCGTTTGTTCTTTCCATCTTCTCCTTCAAGTGTTTCCCTCTCGATATTTCCTGTATTTAATTCCATTCTGTAAAAGTTCCTACTATGGTCTTCGTTTCGAAATGTGTACCGACACCATCTGATTCTTTGCAAATTAAATATTTTCGTGTTTTAATAGTACATTGGTTTCTTACTTCGTTTTCACCTCATTATGATTCCAACTAGTTTCTTTCGAATATTTTAAACCGTTCTTCCTCTTTCTGTAATAAATTTGATGACGTACATAATGACAAAACATTAACTAACTGTAAGTTAATCCTACTTAATTTTCAAATTAATAAAGTCTGTAACTTTGTATGCCCTAATATGATATTAAAATGACTTAACATCAACACAAAAGTACTTCATCGATAAAAGCACTCTCCAATTTATAAAGGAAAAGGATGCTCTGTAAAGAACATGTATGTTTATTTCGTTTTACTAAATTATCCAATTTGCATTTTTATAAAATATATTTTCGCGGTGATTATGGGTTAATTTCTTTATTTCCCTCGTTATTCTGAAACGTAGTATGGCAGACATTCATTAAAACGCAGCAAAACAAAATAAACTCCCCCTCGATACTTACATTTCAATTTAGAATCCAGAAATACACCTAGGCCAGGGAAGGGCATTTTTCATTCTCCCATTCGTCTGGTATACGTCTGCACAATTAGTACATGTTTACATCTTGCACTTCGTCGAACATTTTTCATCCGCGAGGCCCTGCGCTCGCTCCATCAATCATCTTTTATCTCATTTCCGTTGCTCAGTGTCTCATATTTTCGTCCCCCTCCAAGGGCGCCGCGGAATGCCTGTTTTTATACGTTTCGAGCTTTTTCGGTACCTACGCATGAAACGCTAACGTCGTTACATTTGTCATAATTTCTCCTCTTCCTCGGAGCCCCTGAACCGTTCGAACCGAAGCCGAACGAGTCCTCCTGAACTCTCCTCTATAATCGATGATGGGCTCCTTTTCATTTTCGAACGCCCGAACGCAAAGTGCAAAAAATCAAATCATGTATGCAAATTTTTCCGAGGTAATATCATTTAGGTGATAAGAGGGGCGATTGAGAATTTCTGATTTCATTTTCGTTATTGGAATCCCGTTTTAAACGTCCTTTCCGGAGGACGTTTTACTAATCGATTGACTTTTCTAAATCTGGTTAGTGCTTTGCAAAGAACTTTTATATGAATCAGTATGATTCAGTTGTTACAAGAACAGATTCGGTAGTTTTTTTTTTTTTTTAATATAATGATGTTGAACTGGGTAGACTTTGTAATGTAAAATTATAAAGTGAACTCGAGTTCAATCAAAAATACACATACATATTCGCAAAAGTTATTAAAATAAAGTGCAGTTTTAAAAAATATATCGTTGTTTATTCGGGTTTCTTTGAGAGCTTTCATCGCAGCTTTCAACAGTGTAGCCACAATGTAGCCGATGCAGGCGAAATACACTGCACGTATAACCCAAGTTAATATCCACTTATTTATGCCGCGAGCTGCAAAAGGACGCCCCAGAAAAACGTCCGTAAATAAGTTTCTGACTGGAAAAATTTACGTTACAAGCTTTGTCGGGCATGAGATGATATCGAGATATATAACACGCCAACAATGGGGGATCCCCGCGCGGAGTTCCGCTTTCAGCGCAAATCCTGTGACCCTGTCACGGCCGCAGTTTCACGATTTTGCATGTTGTATGCATTCGAAATAAATTGCTTCGCCACATAGTGGACAATTTTACAAGATGGACTTTATATTATTATCTATTTGAACATCTACGATAAACTTTAAAGTCCGACAAAAATACGGATGAAATTAAAATAAATTTTTACTAACAATAACAATAATCCTTGCATGAAATATTACAGCAACTTTTGGAAGTTTGTTGGCATTAGTATGAACTGAGAGAAAGCTTTAATAGCATTGTTAAGCTGATACGAAGACCTTAATGCGCTGTTACGTAAACTAATAGCGTAAATACGATATGATGTAATTTGATTCGAACACGCAGCCGCCGGAAGTAAGCACAGCCGAACGCAAAATATGCGCAGCTCGCGATATCGCACCTCCAACCAATTAATCGCCTAAATTAATTACCGATAGGTAGCTAAATATGGTCGCTATTACCAAGCGCCAGTCAGCATCTAGCGTTTTAGATTGCAATTACTTGCGTCACGTAATTGCGTTACTAGTACGGCACAAAGCTACGCTATGGCGTCCCATAATTCAATTATAGACTGAGTATGACACTAAAAGGTTGCCGTTACGTAGTACATCAGTTGCATACCGACAACATTATGACGAGGAGACCGGAAAAGGAACCATCTTTGTACGTACTATGAAGTTACTTCTTCTTCAAAAAAAAAACGCGACGTCGGAAAAGCTCGACAGTCTTAATTGCTGCCACGATAATGAACTAGCTTTCCCACTAATGCAAGCTTTTAGAAACTCTTTTTTTTAATTTCTGTGTCGAAACGTGCATGATAAAACACAGGATCACAATCAGTTAAAAAAAAATACTCCAAATCATGTACTAACCGACGTTTCGCTGTATCAAAATCATAATTTTCAACGAACAGTACAATGAATTACAACTAAGTAGCGAAAGAATTATATTTTCCAAGGTTATCGGTTACCGAAACGCTTGCAAAGTGCCATGTATCATGTCGGTGAGGGGCGTCGTAAAAAGCAACTAAACTAGAGCACGCGCAATTCAGTACGTCTCTAACCGATAACCTTGAAAAATATAATACTTCTGCCCATTAATTAGAACACTTTAACCATTCCATTCTACCTATCAATTGAAATTCTTTTTCATCGTTCCCCTTAACATGTAAATGAAAGGCGAAAATCTAATGAACGTCAGGACTTAATCGCATTCGTAATTTGAAGGTTGTATTTCACTGAGCGACGCGATGAGACCGTCTCATTTACACGTTTCTCAACTGCCTGAATGTTAGCCAAGAGAAACGGCGGTATTATCGAGATTTATAACAAAATCTAGACTTAAACTATGAGATACAGTGTTAGGGGTCTTAAGTTGAATTAAAGTTGGCACGGCGAAAGATTTAAAACCGCATGAATTTATGTATGTATGTCATTTGGTAAGGCGAAGCGAGCGAAAAATTAAATTAAAATTCGTCGCCCTACTTTACACCAATTAACGAAACGTCTTGACTATGTACAGAAGTTACTTTTTTGTAATATAAAAGCGCTCACGTAAAAAGGATGTGGGTGAAGAGACAAAGTGCGATGAAATAAAGATAAGTCTTATCTAAAGTTTGAAGAGATTGTGTACAATTGCTTAATGTAAGTGACTGAATGTAAGGGAGCATCATAGTAAAACCCCTTTCGCAGAGCATTTCCACCCACTTAGATTTATTTATAAAAGTTCGGCCGGTCGTTGTAAACTAAGGAAGCGCAAGCTCTCCGTCGTTTTCCTCCTCAACTTACTCAAAATTTAAAGTTTTTTAAAAGAAGGCGGTAGATGTAAACAGCACGGACGGGAAATGACGGTCTGGTTTGCGATCGATTAACGCCGGCTTTTATAGTGCAATGAAACTTGCAAACTGTGAACAGTAGACCGAAAGAATGCTTTGATCTTTTTATTAAATTTTTTCCTCTTTACACAAGTGTGGTCTATATTTGAAAACAATCACAGAAGATTCTATAATTACATTCGTTTATTAAAACGGCAAAGATTATTCTAGCATCAAAAATGAATGTACATATATGTATTTCAACGTAAAAACGTCTAAGAACATTTTCGAGGTTAAATATTTGTCAATGCCTCCTCGTATATGTTGGATTCTCTTCAAGCAACTGTGTGAAACAAACAAGAAAAGAGGAAAAAGACACAAGGAAAGGGAGAGCTTTCTTATATGCTTCAACGCCCATGGTGAAATATTTATTAATGTTCCCTCGTATATATCGGATCCTCCCCAAGCAATAGTTTTAACTGGTGTCGCTGTTCGTTAATAAAATTGGATTCTGCATCGATCTGGACCGTTCGCAATAAATTCAAACTAACGACCTTTAAAATGGCTGTATTGGTAACAATGTTACAAATATACTGTGTTCATCGCTTCTTCTTTTTCAGGTTCACCGCCTCAACAAAATTCAACGCCATTAAAACCACAGAGCAAGATAAAAATCATCGGCCTTATAATTAATTCCCCAACAATTAAGTGATGAAGGAACCTCGGAGTAGTGAAATATGAGGAACGACGAGTTCAGAAGGATTTTACGATGGAATTACACGCCGAAGAAGGAAAATCTAACATGCACAATGAACGACGCGAGGAACATTTTTCAGCGGAAATGCGACCCGAGCGTTGTTTGCTTTAGTCTGAAATATTGCCGCAAAGAAAGATGTACAAGAAAAATGATATCCGTAACCCAGATTTCACTGGAAATATGCTTAAATTGCATGAATTACTGAAATATGTTGCCCTCTGACACTCGTACAAATTCGCAACATTTTTACGGAATCCCCAAAATCGCCTCAAATTTTCGGCCGAAAATTTGAGAACTAATTAATTCCTGAAATGTCCTCTTTATGAGGAAAATGAAACCGTTCCATAAACAGCGTGAATTTCGCGCGGAATAAAATCTGCTAAGTTAACGTTAACTAAGTATTAAGTAGAGACGGGTATTCGGAGATGTTAAAACGGGCCATTAGTCTTCAACTCTTTGTGTTAAACAAGAAAACGTACCAAGATTTCCGGGAGTTAATTAAGTATCTTTCTCATGAATAACGTGTCATTAAACCGACTTCAAAAACGGCGAGCACGTTCTTAACTTAATCAATCTCGTCGTGTGCTGCTTGAATTTCGCAGGAGGACTACGCAGAAATTTCAATTTGTTTCGCCGGAATTAATTCATAATCCTGATTTTAATTTATAAACCCCAATTAATTATTTTATTTTAAGGTTTCGCATTATTTTACTTAACGATAATCCCGCTGTTGCAGTTACAATCTTACCCAAATCCCTGTTCAATTATCCACTGAAAATGATAGCTGACTTTTAAATTATTGTTTAATAATTAAAAACGCATAACGTATACTGGCTGTTGAATTAAATTGAGGTCATAGAAATTCTACGAGAGACAATAGATAATTGGCTATCGAAGCGCCAGATTGCAGTAATCCAATAAATGGTGGTAATAGCAAAGAAGCGAGTGCAAAAGCAAAGGCACGAAATAGTCAACTTCGAGGCAGTACTGCACAGTGAAACTGTAATATGAATTACTCCTGAATTATTTACTTTGATCGGTAACAAGTCTGCGCTGAATCTTTCATCAGCTTTTCCTCGTCTAGCAACAGTGAAGAATGGATGGGGGTAAATAAATGTTAAAGTAGGCGCCAGGGTGAACAAAATAGGCCTCGACAGTGTTCCCGATATATCTCGGTCTTGCAGTTGATCGTTTGCAACAATGACAGGAGATTTTATTTACACTCACTCATACGTTGAAGGTAGTTGTTACGTTTATGGAATATCATAATAAACTCATATTCATTACTAGATATGTTTATTGATTGATTCACTGTGCATGGTACAAAGGATGGTGACCGAATGTGTGGTGGCGTGCGTCCCCACTCCTTAATTGTTTTTATGCAACCAAACATGCTGCAATGTCTGCAATGTATATACTACATAATTTCTATTACAACATCTCCCTTTTTTTCTTCTACAACTAAAACAACATACTTTATAAACACAACTTATTTTAACTTATAATCTTTTAGGTATGCCGGAGTTTTGCGCACACGATTAGACTTTCTAATTATTATTGTTTTGCTTTTTGATGCATCTTCATTTACCGAGTCCCTAACTACACTTTCCCTTGCACTTTCACTTTCACTTGTAGTTGGCTCTACTCTCATGTTTTGACTATAATAATGCTCAAATACTTCATTAAACAATTCATTATCAATTTTATTAGTAACATTACCTTCAAATTTTCTCAAAAATTTCCTATTTCTGTAAAACGGTCTTTGACTTGAATCATATGCTACTAAATAAGATCTTGGCCTATTTCTATCTTTTTTTATTACTTTTCCTGCTTTCCAATTTTCATCATCTTCCTGTATTAAAATTTTGTCGTTTTCAAAAGGTCGTTTTCAAAAGGTCTTTAGCATGTCTGTCGAAATATTTCTTATGTAACGTTTGATTGGATTTAAACTTTGAATAATATTTTTTTACCTTTAAATTGGGGTTTAATAATTTCTCACAAATTGGTATATGACCTTTAATTTTTCTTCCAAACAGAATTTCTGCAGGAGAAGGCACATTTGTTTCGATTGGTGTCGATCTATATTCAAGTAGGACTAAATACATATCTTTTCCTTCCTCCAACGCCTTTTTCAATATTTTTTTTATGGTTTGAATATGTCTTTCTATGAACCCGTTAGACTGTGGATAACGAGGTGTACTTGTTTTGTGAGTTATTTCCCAATTTTTCAAAAAATTTTGAAAATCTTGATTAACAAATTGTGGGCCATTGTCTGTATATAACAGATCAGGTTTACCATGTCGCGATAGTATTGATTTGAAATGATGTATTACAAAATTACTAGTAGTATTATTATTTAAACAAGCAATTTCCGGATATTTCGAAAATGTATCTACCACAATTAAGTATTCTTTGTTATTAAAATGAAAGAAATCAGCCGCAATAATTTGCCATGGTCGCACTGCTACTTTTTTATTAATTAGGGTTTCTTTCTTATTTGAATTTTGAAATTTTCCGCACGTATAACACTTTTTTATAACTTCTGTAATTTGTTGGTTCATAAATGGCCAATAAATTAGGTCTCTTGCTTTTAAAATAGTTTTATTTATTCCCATGTGACTATAATGCAGTCTTTCAATCATTTCATTTCTTAACATTTTTGGTATTATTATTTGAGTACCTTTAAATAATATTCCTTTAATTTCATTTATTTCTTCTCTAACTGACCAATAAGGTTTTATTAAATTGTTTAATTCGCTTTTTCTATCTGGCCAACCTTCTTTGATAATTTTAGATAAGGCTCTTAATTCAAGGTCTTTTGTTGTTTCTATTTTTATTTGGTCAAATATTTCAGGACTAATGTTTATATAATTTATTAAATTTAACTGAAATTCAATTTCTTTTTCCAAAAGTTGAAAGTTTTTATCGTCATAACTACTTCTTGACAGCGTGTCAGCTAAGTATAAGCTTTTACCTGGCTTATATTTTACTATTTGTAAATAGGTTAATATTCTTTGTAGTCTTAAGGGGCATTTATTTAGAGGTTTTTTAAATATTATTTCAAGTGGTTTGTGGTCTGTTTCGACCAAAAATTTTTTCCCATACAGATATTGGTGAAATCTTTGGCAACCAAAGAGAATTGCTAAAGCTTCTTTTTCGATCTGGGCATAATTTATTTGTGCTTCAGTTAAAGTTTTCGATGCATAAGCTACAGGTTTATTGCTTTGTAAAATTACCGCTCCCATGCCAAATTTTGAACTGTCTACCGATAATGTTATAAATTTTGTTTCATCAAAATATTCTAAAATTACAACAGTAGTGGCACAAATAAATATACAAGAACCAACTGCGAGAGGCACCTCCTTTCGCAGTCGGTTGCGTTTTCTAATTCGGTAGTACGAGACAGTGGGACACAAATGCAGAGTTTTAATAGCAGCAACTCCCAAGATAAATACTAGAGTATCAAAAGAGTGCCAAACAGATAATAATTCCAAGCGGAAAAGTACCAATATAGGTATCCCAAAAAGCCTGAGTTAAAGCAATATAATTAGTCATGCCGTTAGCCTAACATTAGGTGCCTGCAATTTACATAAACCAGGCACTGGCAGGGTAGAGGAAATCATCCCTAATCTCGTTTGGTGATGCACTAATGAAAATTGCGATCACATCGAATGTGACTTTCTCTAAACTTACGATAATAAACTGTAATCACAACGACACAAGCATCACGAAAGTTAAACGAGTAATGAAAAGACCCGAGATGATCGCAGATGCCATCAGCTCTGACCAATCAGAAACCATTGTTATCGAAAATGCCCATATTAGGACATGTCAAGGGGCGAACAAGTTATCAGGTTTGCCACAATAAATCCTAAGCTGACTAAAAATTTCCAAATATTGCCAACCCATTCCTTACGTCATTTTGGAACTGTAACAATCATCCTGTACAGTTAGTAAAATTGGCACCCACACTATCGTGTGTTTAATAAAAGGAAACTGAAAGAAATTCTTGAACTAATCTACACATTAATGGAGAAAATATTTTCTCGTATAACTGAGCACAAACTTTTCTCAAAAAGAAAGTTATATTAATAATAAACTATGCGATCTATTAAGTGACGCGCTCGTTAGCGACAAACCAAAATGAAGATTAATGCATTTGGTCAAGTTGCATAAGAAAGATGAGCATAATTATGGTAATAACAGGCAGCAAGGATGCACGTCGCAGACGTCGGCATGAGCAAACACCCACGGGAAGCATTTAAGCTTTGTTTACTTTATCAAAGTCTTAACTCCGAGCGTTTTTAGTTTTCTTTCTTGATTTGAGAGACGCAGGCGGAATTCAAATCCGCGCCCCCGCACCCTCCTCCCCAAACAACCCAGACCTTCAGCAGAAAAGGAAGAGCGCGTCAAAAACTGCCGGCGCGTTTTCTAATGCTGTTTTGTTGTTTCGAATCGAGAGCGCCTTAGAACAACTTCTGGCATTTTATTTTCGCTGCACCACCACCGTCGGGAAAATCGATGGCGGCCGCCCTTAAAAATGATGTGCAATTCTCACTTGGCGAACCCTCCTAAATTAATTTAAGAGGTCGCCCGCGGTACACCGATTATAAATCAAAAGGAACTGTTTACTATAAAACAAGAGATCCGAAATAGATTATTATATGCTTGCAATTTGACATATATTATACCACCGGCTTGCGTTCAGGGATACTCATTTATCATTTTTTATGGCCGTTCATATAAACAGGTCACATGGTAGTCATGTAACTTCTAGTAATACAGAAGTTAATTTTACACATATTTTTAAAGGACGAAAGGAAGCTAAAGTTTATAACATTCTTTAAAAAAAAAGAACCAATTAGATCTTGTTTTTAGATGCACCGTATTAAGAGAACAAATCTAAAATAAATGAATAAGAGTCTTGATTAGAGATTGATAATAGAGAGTAATAAAAATACTGATTGATTAGAACTGCCAAGCGGCACATAAATATAAACCGTTTAAAGGTTGGAAGTTAATGTGCCGCACAGCGGTGATAGTGTACTAACTGCACCTGCAGTGTAAAGGGAGGTTTCCACTGGTGCAATTCCTTGCAGGGATTTTGAAGCAGCAATGAATTGCATGGATGCTCGCGTTTACACTATGCAATTCTTCACGTTTTATCGTGCAATTTTGAAGCACGCGAGGAATTGCATGCTTTAGATTTAGAACAAGCTCTAATTCTGTGCAACTTTTCCGTGCAATTCTGGTAAGTTTCACCGTACCAACTGAGTTCGTGACACTTGACAGTTGACACTACCATGCGTTTCAATTATTCACTAGAAAAGTTGTTTTTAGTGAGTGTTCTGAAAGGTTAACTGTTAATTATTCAGTTCATGCTTTGTTTTGAATTGTTGTGTATAGTTCGATTATCGAGCAATTCAAAACAATCGAACTTCGATTGTAGTGAACAAGATTCATGATGAGCGTAAACACCAAATTTTGTTGGAGCAAAGAAATGACTTTAGATTTAATAGAATTGTATAAAAATTACCCAGTATTATACTTAACACACGACGTGAATTACAAAAATAAAAACAAGAGATATGAAGCACTGGAGGCAATGCAACTGAGTTTGGTTCAGAAACGACCATTTGCAGCCAATCAATGTTTAACCGTGGATGATATAAAACAAAAAATTCATGGTCTCCGCACCCAATATTTTAAAGAATTAGGAAAAGTGAGCAAAAGTAAATCTGCTAGTGGGTCCTCGACAGATGAGGTTGTCCAACCAAAACTCTGGTGTTATACAAATTTAAACTTTTTACGTGACAGTGATCCTGTTAGGCCATCTGCTTCGAATGCTGATGTAAATTTACAGTACGCAAAAATTACGTTGTTTTCTAAACAGTTTTATAATGGAATTTAAAGGAGACTTTAAATGTAAAGTCACTTTGAAATATAAAGCAACTGTGTAAACACATATGTTTACACATCTGAATGTGGCTTTAATTTTAAAGTCTCTTTTAAATTCCATTATAATACTGACCCAGTGAATGAATTTAATGCTTGTGGGAAACAGACATTAAATACTGTTTGTGTGAATAAAGAAGTTTTACTTATTAATTTCATTTATGTGGTTACTTTATAGGATGCAGTTACTACACAACTAATGGTAGATCTAGATGTGGAACAGGATATTGTATTTGATGGTCCAGTGGAAGAAATTTGTAACGTAGACTTACGTTCACCAAAAAGTTCATGTTTTAATAATAGCAGTGTGCGAAAACGCAAAACACATTCAAGTAAATCTGAAGTAGCAGATTTAATATCTTCTGCGTCACAAGCATTAAAAGAATGCAACAAACCAATTGAAATTGATGATTTGCATATTTTTGGGAAGTTAGTAATATATTTTTTTAAGTTTTCAATAATTTTACATATTTAGTCAGTATACTTATTTGTAAGTACTGTTTGTTTAACAAAGATTATTTTTATAGAACAGTGGAAGCAGAATTACGCTTAATTAAGAAGGCAAAAATAATCATTCAAACAAAGAGGAAAATATTTAATATTTTGCAGGATGCTCGGGATGAGGATATGCAAGACTATTACAATATAGTTAATTGAAGTGAGATATATATTATAAATATTATTTAATAAAGTAATCTGTTGTAATTTTTCATTTGAAATTTCTAATAATAAACAAATTCATTTTGCCAATCAACTGCTCCAATACCGTTTACATATTCCACAAATTCCAATCGGTTATCTAATGCAGAATGGGTAGCTCTATTCCCAGACTGCCGACTTAATCCGTATTTAAAAGTATATCTGCGATCCAAACTTACTTCACTGCATGTTCTTGTCCGCAAATAATTGTGTAAAGTTACACAAGCCAGTGCAATAGTTTCTACTTTGTCCGGACAGAGATTGACAGTATTCAATAATACTCGAAACCGTGTTGTCAAAATTCCAAATGCGTTCTACACTACTCTTCGTGCTCTGCTTAGTCTGTAGTATAGATTCTTTGTACCTGGGTCATATTCCTAAATGGAAATGGTTTGAGAATATGCTGACATAAAGGGAATGCAGCATCAGCAACTATCACAAATGGAACTGACTTAGTTCGACCAGGTAAAGGTGCATCTTCTGGAGTGTTCAATAAATTTTGAGCAATTAAATTGGCCAACTTGCTTCTTTTATAAACACCACCATCCGAAACTCTACCGTTGGTGCCAATGTCGACATAAATAAATTTATAATTTGCATCTGATATTGCCAACAAAACAATGCTATGACTTCCTTTATAATTGTAATATGCCAACCCTTGAGCTTGTGGAGCTTTCATTAAAATGTGTTTTCTATCTAATGCTCCGATGGTTTTTGGAAAATTCCACTTTTCAAGAAAATCTTGACTAATGTTTAGACATTCAGCAGCAGTATCAGGCACCTAACTAAACATGTGTATTATTACAAATGAAATAGCGTTTTTTTATGTTTACCTTCAAATATGTCGACTTTAAATTTTTATAAATTATGGCACAAACTTCAGGCACTATCTTAGAAATAGTACAATGACCAATTCTAAACGAGTAACTTAAACTTTTATAAGATTCACCTGTAGCTAGATATCTTAAAGTAATAATAATCTCTTGCAGAAATTGAATCTCTCAAACGTGTATCTTGTTTTCTTATATCTGCTTCTACCATGTTCAGTAATGTTTCAAACGTAGTTTCATCCATCCTTAAAAAATTCTGATAACTACGTGGATCGTTATGAACTTCATAATTTATCAGATTTAAATTGCCTTTTTGACGTTCCTTGAGCCATGGTTTCACCCACCATTTCCTTTTTACTTCCAACATTGCGGCAGCTGCACCAATTATCAACGCTATTATTGCCACACGGTCTTTCATATCATACATATCCAAATAGTAAATGTCAATACACAGACAGAACACGTAAATAAATATATGTAGGTTATGTTAACACGACAGCAATACCATAATTAAGAAGAAAGTTGGTATAACATTAAATGTCTTAAATGGCTTTTAAACTATAGGTGACAAGTTGCATGAGTGGAAACATACCATGCAATTCTATTGCCATGCAGCAAAATCGCAGCGATTCTAGAATTGCATGAAACAAGAATTGCAGGGACGAATTGCACCAGTGGAAACCACCCTTAATACATACAAATACTATTCCAAGGTAATCTGAAAATAAATAAGTTTGTGTCACTGTGTGAATGATTGAAAAGAAAAGGCAGAGTCAATAAAGAAAAAAGCCTTGCGAATTTAATCCGGCAGAAAACAAACAGCTAGATTTGAAATGCATGAAGCCGTCCGTATTCTAAGGAAATTAATTTTCTGTAAAGATATTGTCCGCGCCCCGCTGAACGTTAAATATTTTTAAACGTTCCGGAGAGTAATCTCCAGCTTTTTTCGCACTTGAAATTTTAATTACGGTTATTAAGTTTGCGTGTTAAATGGAATAAGTTTGTTTCGCTCATAAATATTTTTCTTCGGAGCGGACGGTGGAAGTTTGCGTTTCGTTTTAAAGTCGACTTTTTTTTGATACGCAAGCAACGACTACATAAAAAAGAAAGTAGTTGCACACTTTTTTTCCCGTCATTCGGCATTGTGGTGGAATACTAAAAATATGAAATTAAGTTTGCAGATTCATAAAAGAAATTATGATTTCATTTAGTTGAATTTTCTTTCCCCAATTTAAGTCCTCCCTAATCCACACTTTTTCCATTATCACATAAATTAACGTTATACACATATTCGATATGAATTTATAGGCGCTAAAGGCTCAGACCTGACGGGGCTATGTTTTACAGGGGGCAAGAGGTTGAACAAATAGGGCGCTTGTTTGCATTATGTATTAACGCGAACAACACGTGCAAATAACCACATCCTCCTGCAAGCAGCTGACAACCGAGTAATGTGTGTATGTAGAGAGAACGTCAGACGCTCCACTTCGTCAATACCATACGAAATACATGACGCAAGGACTTCAATCAAACTACGTTAATGGATAAATTGACATCTAGACCAGATGCATTTGGCATTTGTATTTTAATAGGATACATATACCAGACTGTTTCAAAGCAGGGTTCTCCAAAAAAAAGTCTTTCTTGATCTATACTATGATCAACCATTGTTGATTGAAGGTTTGCATCTGAAATAATGATGATCACACTGAATTTGCATCATCTTATCTTAGGGATTTCAAAATTTTTTCTATACCACATCAAATAAATTCAATTAAAAAGTTACGTCTCTCCTTGGCTACCTTCAGATATATTTAGTTCTTAATTTTCAGTAGCACGAGTGTTTATTATTTAATCACATTTTCTTTCTCTCTCCGTTTACCTATCATACTTAACGTCTTTCTTAACGACCGGAAATGTGTAATATTTTTAATTTCGAAACCAAATCGAATCCTGACCGCAAAAACGTCGTCGCCGGAGCTTAATAAACGTCGGCGTGAAGGAGAGCGGGCTCGGTTAGGCGCGCATGTCAATTTCGTTTTAAAACTTCAATAAAATTTCCAAATCGAATTAGGGCGAAAAAATTAAATTGCTAACCTTTTCGCCGTCACGTTCCCGGAGACAGAGTCAATAGTCGGGTTAAGTTAATCACGTCCGTTCTTTAAATTCGCGGTTAATAAAATATGCAAAATAAACAGTGCCTCCTCCTCCTCGGAAAGCCGCCGAAAAGAACAGATTGCGGTTCGCGAGGAAAGGGCGTAATTAAGACCTGGAAAAAATCGCTTAAGAAGTTTCTTTTATCCCAGTTAACGTTTCTGGTTTTTTTTAAATTTTGCTAAACTTTCAACACAGAATTATCTCTTTAGATTTTGTATTACTACATATTCGTTAAAATGTCATCAATATTACTAGGTATGCAGGGTGATTCAAGTTTTATCTATGTAACTTCAGGAATCGTTAGAACTAAGTGTGCTTAACAAGCTCAAGTGTTCAATTTCTTTTATACGAGAGAAAAACACCGAATTTGAATCCACACCTTAGTTATACTTCTCCCAATTTAACGTTCTACTAAAACATTTTACTATGGGGCATGAGGGGCATACGTCAAGGTTTGCACTACCAAGAAGCTCAAGAAAAGAATTATGTGTGTGGTAACCCCTATTCAGGAATAAGCGTTAAATTCGACTTTTCATTGTTTTGTGTATTAATAAATCTTAGTTAATTTAATATAGGGTGCTGAAGGAAGACCAGTCCGTGTCTCATCGAGACCGCTGATTCAGAACCCATTGACCAATGTAATTTAATTTAAGTTTGCTAATGAGGTGCATGTACCTTTTTTTTTGTTGTACTTAACTATGGTCAATAAATTATTATTATTATTATCGAGGATAATGAAAAACAGTTTGAAAAAGTTAGATAAATACAGTTCCACATATAATACATTCATAATAGAATTGACCAAATCTGCAATACATATTCATAAACGAAGTAACATGTCAATTTTTAAAATCGAAGGTTTCTGAGGAAATTAGTTTGTTTAAACTATATACCTATAAAAAAAAATGACCAACAAAAGAGCATTTGCATGTTTTTTTTTGCAACTTGCTTTCATGCCGTTATTGAAATTTCATCGGTCCTCTCGACGCCGCGCCGCCGCTTAATAATTAATTAAATCGTTAAAGACTCTATCGTACACTTGAACAAAAGCAATGGGCGGGTTGAATTTCAATTTTAAATTCCATCACGGGCGTCAAAAGAAGGCCTTTAACTTCTCCAATGATTTTAATTACTTAAATTTCATAATGAAATCTCGGAATTAATGAGATTTGATGCATTATCTAATAAAACAGGCCCGGGGGGCCCTCTCCTACCTTTTGAACTATGAAGTCCGGATTAATCCCGAGCTCTGAAAAATAAATCAAAGAAAACACTGAGTGGATCGCAATTAAACGCCGCCTTAAAACTACACAAATAACAAATGCTTTCATCCGGATTTCAAATTTGCTTAAGATTATTAGGAATCAAGTCACAAAGTCTGTTTGAAGATTTTCAACAATTATTATTCATTAATAAACTAACATTCAGAATTATTTCATTTTAAACTATTATGAAATGAGTTTTGAGATTACACAATATTGAAGTATGAACAAGAAGCAATTAATTTATGCAAATGCTTTATCGGTTTGCATTCAAAAAACGGAACGAACGAATTATTGCAGCAGTATTTGCATCGATTATTAATTAACACGAATGCCATTAAATAGATTATTTGATTGTTAACAGTATTTATTTCTCAAATTAATAAAATAATGTTCGCGCGTTAATATAAATAATTTATTACATTAATAGTTAATGTTTCGTTCGTTTAAAAATAGAATACACTCAGTGAGTACACAAACACAAACCAAATAATATTAAAAAAAAAAATGAATAGGTCGCTTCCAATTCGATTAATATATTAATGTATGTACTTTTAAAAAATTAAATATGTGGTATCCTACATAGATTATAAATTTGAAAAGAACGGGAAACTAATAGCGTTCTCGATTCGTTGCTTTAGACTCTGACTATACAGTGACCGCCAAAAAGTTCGCACCATATGGGAAAAATTTTTATTATTGATTTTTCTAAAAAACTTTTTGCGTCAATAGTTTGTGCATGTTCAATAACCAAATATAAACAGTACAGATCCGGTAAGCAATTCTTAGAGTGGCTAGAAATGGTACCTATTTAAAATACGAAAATTAAAAAATGCTATAATTTGGAATTGTTGACATATTAGGCAAAATTTTAGTAGGATCCGATATAAGTTATTAAAAAATGTGCAGTTTGGTACTCATACAAAATTTTCTGAGGCATAATATTTCAAGAAAAAGAAGATTTTTCATTTTCTCAGTTTTGTTCAAGAAGTGAAGCGGTAAATGGGTATTTGGTATTTATATCTCAGGAGTAGCTAGCTTACTCATTTATATCCATAAAAAAATTTTGCTCTTAGATTCTTAACTGTTGCAAGCACAAGAATCTGAGACGATTTTTCGCAACCAGTTACCAAAGTAACAAAACTTTTAATATTAAAGCTTTGTATAGTTTTACAGTGGAATTAACTGTATGTATAATTTCGGAAGGTAAATACATAATTACCATGGCGTTTGTTTTCATAAGACACACTAAAAGTGAACGTTAACTACTTTATTCTGTCACGTTTACCGTAGGTTATTTCAAAGTTTATAGATGAGAGAATCTCTCTTGCATTTAGCGCGATGGAAGTCTGTGACGGTGTAATTATAAATATATTCCATTAGGCAAATCTCGTTTGTTGCTGCTAGAGCGTTATTAGGAAGCCTTCCGCACAAACACGCCGTGTTGTAAATTAAACTGGAAAGTCGGAGGCCCCCGTTTGCCTAGATGCACATAATAAAATCGTTTGTATAGAAACTTTTACTATGGCAGGGCGGAAGATTAAGGTCGAACGTTAAATGGTTTGTTTTGTTAGTTGTAAATCCGCTCCACCAGTGCTGAAAACAGGATAAGGCAGCGGGATACATCTAATGCAGTGGATTTACTTCTTAACTTTAAGCCACCTTAATCTGACCTAAATTAATCATTTCGCAGTGCTATGTAGCACTGAGGACATGATATTCCCATTTGCATTAGACTATGTATTTTCCAAGTTATCAGTTTCTACAGACAATCCTGATTATTTTATTTTCTTGGAAGTTACATTGACTTTGAAACTAAGTAACTTTTCTTGCATAATTTTCACATATTCTCGAGGACATTTATTAAAAGGCAGTACCAATGGAAAATATGTAGAAAGGTTTCATTATTACGCCTAACTCATAGGGTATGATTAATTAATTAACAACAAAAGGAATTACCTTCGAGTAACGGCGGTTCGTCCTCAAATTCATTTCCTGAGTCGTTGAATTTCTGTTGGACATCCGTTGGAGTGAAAATATTTCCTGCAACATTTCCACCCTGAGCACCACTTAAATAAGGGTTGTTTCCATACAAATTCTGATTCTGGTAATCGGCAGGCGAAGTGACGTCGAACGATTGGAACGACCTAAAATTAGGAAGGGACCGTAATCACAAACGCTGCAGAATCTCAAGAGCCGCCCCGCAATTACCGCCGAAGTACATCGCCGTAAGACGATGATTACTTTAAATTGTGTACTTACAGTTCTTGAGTAAACTCCTGCTGAGCGGGCATTTCGAAGTTAAAACTGTCCTGCCACCCCTGCTGCTGCGGAACTTGCTGGGGGTTTTGGCTCCAATAATCCTGCCCGTTTACGTTAACCGCCATTGTCCTGAAATTTTATGGCAATAACTCAATCGATTCCTGCAAGCGCGGACTAAGGAACACATGCCGCAAACGAAGTCAACTTTTTTGCGTTCTTGCTGTGCAAGAAAGTCGATACCATCCGGTTTCGAATAATTCATATTTAATACCAAACGCACCACCTGTTAACTATCCGAACAAAAGAAGAGGAAATATGTGTTTTCATTCTTAAACTCTTTCTAAGGCCAAGATTACACTATAAAAGATCTTTGACAAAGATCATTCATAAAATGTTTTATTTTATTTTGGAAATAAAATAAAACGTTGTATATACCACGTGCATAATTGTAGATAATAGCCCTCGAGCATTTAAAATCACTCCGCTTCGCGTCGTGCTTTAAACATACTCTCGGCCTATAATCTCCTAATTACGCCCTTGATACATAAATAACTATTATAAAATATGGTTAATTTATTTAAATTTAATGTTTATATATATTTATAGAATATAATTAACAATTTTGTTGCAGGAAACACACCAGAGAAATTTACCTTCCGCCATATTGTTGTAAAACTATCGAATCTTTTATAAAAGGTAATCACTTGTTGTTACTTTTTATAAAATATCTTTTATAAAAGATCTTTATCAAACATCTTTTATAGTGTAATACTGTCCTTAAAAGTGAATTTTAGCATTAAAGTTGATTAGAGGATAAAATATAAACATAAATTCCTTGATTTTGGTAAGGTCTTGGGCCAGTATTACACTATAAAAGATCCTTTACAAAGATCTTTCACAAACGTCTTTTATAAAAGATATTTTATAAAAAATATGGCAATGTAATAGGCATTCTTTTGTAAAATATTTTATAAAAGTAGAAATATTTTATAAAAGATTGCCTATTAGACTGTCATATTTTTTTATAAATTATCTTTTACAGTATAATACTGGTCTTAGAACTTAAAAAACATAAAAGATCTGAAAATCATTCGATATCCCTATTATTAGTAAAATTAATACTAATTAATATTAACTAAAATCAACAAATGGCGCTCTTATATTTAATTTTTCCTATTCATCAACAGATGGCCTCTCGAATCGCTCATTAGAAGATACTAGGATTCAATAAAACACTCTTTCTTTTATTCAATATCTCCATTGTGATATGAAGTTCTCAAAACAGTTGCACATAAAAGTTGTACAGCATAAGAAAATCTGTGTTGTAAACTATATTTGTGCAAGAGGAAACAAATGTACCATCGTGATCATAAAAATCGACTACAGCGAACTGAAATCGACACTTCCATTTTCAAAAAATTTAATTGTGTAACATACACAGACACAGTTAATAGATCTGACGACGAAATAGGAACGAATGGACGCTCCAAAAATAGTTTGTTAAATACTCAATAGATGTTACTTGTTACATAATTAAAGAAAACTGAATATTTGTCACAAACCATTTGCTAATTCCGAAGATCAATTGGCTCATTTACCGCCAGATGTCGCTTTTAAGTAACAGAGAAATAAGTTTAAAGTGGAGCCACGACACGATACTGTAACGTATGGTTATAATGTGCTGTTAATTTTCCTTTTAAACTTTGCATCACACCTCTTAGTAATAGGATTGGTTTAAATGTTACTTATATTTACAGGTTTCGGTTTTCCACTTCGCTAGTGTAACAGTAGCGCCACCACATATTTGTCTCCAAACTAAACAAAGTTTGTCTTCTAATTAGGGCGTCAAATTTAGAACATTGGATAAGCCATCTATCTAGTTCTATTATCTGTGATACAGGCTGTCTTACAAAAGAATGACCCAACGAATTTTTTAGACAGCCTGTATATTTTTACGTTTTCGAACTTTGCGTTAAGTAAGGTATATAATGGGAAAAAATGGATGCAGTGTATTAAAGAAAAGGTGAAAATTTCAAAGATTTCACGTTACAACAAAATGCATCAGAGAAGGCCTTAATATTTTGTCTAGGAAACTAAAATTTGGGGGTTCTGTAGTACAAAAGGTGTCGTAGTACGTCGTAGTGAATGCAGAGTTGAATTATTTTATGCTTGGTGTTCTCCTCATGTAATCAAAGTTGGATATTTTTGTTGGTTTATTTCTTTGAAATTGCAAATGGAACACCTGTAAATTATGACTTTTATTAGTTAGTTATTTAGTTAGTTAGTTATTTGTACCTGTCTTGTATCTCATTAAAAATAAGGAGGTTGATGTTAATTTTGACTATCGGGAATACTATCTTAAAAATTTGATTTATTTTCGACACTTTATACTTTTTTTTATCTGTGGTGGTTGCCCAACGGGGTCCTAAGTCAATACTTTATTGGTAAGTATAACTTATTTAAATTATTTAGTTAAAAAAAATGGGATATTTACCTGAAATATTTTCATTTCTGGAATTAAAACTAACGTTTTGATTGACAGTGTCGACCAAAATTTAATGCTCGCGACTGTACTTAATGTTTTTTTTTCCTTTTTTTATCTGTGGTAGTTGCCCAACGGCGTCCTAAGTCATAGATTTGTCAGGACCTCAGGAGCGGGAGTGTATTTTGAGTGTGTGTAAAGTGTTCCATGGCTTTATTACTTCCAAACCTACTCGCCGTTTAAGGGGAAACGGTGTCGAATTTTATCCCCAACGCTGAAGGTCGGTCGCTGTAGTCGGTTTTTCTGATTACGATGGTACTTGCCATAAACTGCGTGAGCTTGACATCCTTGACATTAATTGAAAATTGCGCTGTGAAATGACGTTCAGGGGTGCGTTCAGAATAAACGTCGGGCGTGCAACTTTTTACCCCTCGCGTTCATAATAACCTCAAGGTAAAAAGTTATTCCGTTCATAATAAACGCACCATTTCGTCCGGTAAACAACTTTTTACCTATAATACTAATACTATACATATAATACTAACAATGTAATCCATTGCTCTGGTTTCAGGACGTTTTCAATATTTCAATCTTCACTATTTGACCATTTTGACAGCTCGTTTTAAAGCGTTCATAATAGCCTGTTGTCCGGGCAATCATCCTGCCAGGGTAAACACACTTTGTCGGGCGTTTATTCTGAACGCACCCCAGGATATAATTCGTTTCCGATTTTTTAGGTAAGTGGAGCCAGCGGAGGGACACTTAAACTAATAACTTGCGCAAGCCGGATAGACATGCTGTTTCGTAAAATCTAGTAGGGATGCATTCAATTGAGCACGGCCGCCTAGTTTAATGAAGTGCCAGTGCTTTATCCGGCCGGTCGCGTTTTAAAAAGTCTGTTCTACGAAAACTCTCGTTAGTGTGGCTTCCTCTACATAATTTTGAATTGAACTTCCGCCGTTGCCATAGTTACTGCGTTTAATGTTAGATTTTCATTCGAATTTTGTACATTTTATGACAGTTTGAATAATAAATCGCATTCTTATCATCCTAAATGCTGTACTTTAACAAATTATGCGCTAGTTTGCTGACAAATAACTTTTCTGGAATTAGAAAAATGTCCTGTAGTGTGGCTCCCTCTTTGGCACAGAGAAATAACTCTGAACTAAGAACACGACTGGCCGGATAAGAACTTTGTTCTTTATTAATCGAGGAAACCGTGCAATTGAGAAAATAAAATTCTTTACTCACCAACAGTTGGCGCTTTATATCTATCAATAATTTTAAAAAGTAACAAAAAAAGATTTTCTCTTGCTATCTTATGACAATTGAATATATAATTTATTATAAAATATCTTTGAATGAAAGACTTACCTATTAATTAAAAATGACGTTCTAGGTCCATCAAATTGAGAAACAATAATTTTGCATTTCATTAAAAATAAAGTAATCGCAGGATGTCGCGATGGAAACATTTCATTAAAAATAAACTTTGTCAAATTTCCAATGTGGCATAAATTTTTGGTTCCTTTTCTTTTTGGTTCCGTTTCCTTCTCTTCTGATTCTTCATTTTCATTTTTTGTTTTGATATCAATTGAAGTGTAATAAAATTCAGAGGAAAATATTTTCATTATTAGTCAACAGGTGGCGTTTCAAAACTTCAATAACACTATTATATTTTTTATTCCAGCTATAATTATTACTCTAGTACACCAAATTATTTTTGACGCAAGGAAATTAGTGGATATTTCGAAAAGTATTTTACACTCTAAAAGCATTTTATAAAGTAACCAAAAAACTACTGTAAAGTAAAAGTTCCCCTGCCATTCGGTAATAAATTAAAGGGATTAAATTAAAATCAATTATAATTAATGAAAAAGTTTGACCCAATAAATTCTTAAAATGTTTAAGTTTAGCTTGTAAAGTACATATATACTTAAAAAGTAAATTACTGCTTTCAGTATAAAACTGTCTAACTTTAACAAGAACAAAATCGTTGAATATTTTATGTGAAGGCAAAATATATGTTAGCATCTGGTTCAAATCATTTTAAATCACAATCTACTTCCGGATTCGCCATCTGACGAGTAATAGCGCCTACACTTATAAAGTAAACTGTATAACAACTCCCATTTATGATTACTCATCTTCGATAACCTAACACAAAATTATTTGGTTTTTTAAATAAAAACGTGAGTTTACGATGAATTTTGTTAAGTATTAACTTACTTATTCTTTTTTTAATGTAATTAAATCGAAGACGAAGAGCACTCAACTATACTTATTTTTAAAACACGATCCACACAACAAAACCAACTTAATTATGTTTGAAGACGTCACTACTAAAAAAGAGGCCACGTGTCCTTTGAAATTTTTATTGTATTTTACATTCATTTCGATTTAAAAAAAAGCGTAAGCCTACAAAACTACTAGTACTCTGTGTATATTTAAAAAAAATCACTGTATAAAATTGCGAATTAAATACCTCCAACGCAGAGGATGAAAATAAGAAGCAAAAAACATACTTACAAATACGTTTTGGGGCGCTCGCACGTATTCTTTACCTAAAATTATGCTACCTTAATATCGGACACTATTTTTGATAATAATCTGCGGTAGTAACTTAAAATAAGCTGCTTTAAAAAATACAAATACTGTCGCTTTATAAAAAATCTTAAAAGTAGTATTGCATTCTAAATTTAGAGATCACAATTGATTTTTTTGTACAACAAAAACAAATTATAATCATATTACAAATGGGATTTAAACAATTTTTTTTTTCTTTTGAGTTTCTTTGAGTTAATTTCACGAGCCGAATCAAATCAGAAAAGCAATATCTTCAATAATATTTAAAATCAAATAGTACTAATTTAAAGCTCAGATTCATGACAATACATATACATGATTTGCCACTCATATCAAAAATATATTTATTTTTAAACAACATATTCTGAATACGTCTGTTTAAAACCCATTTCGTCCTAACAAAACCTAAAATAATTACGCAGTCTTTTTCAAAGGCATTATTAAAAACCTACATGCTAGTTTCAGAAACAAACGAAGCGTAAAATTAGTATTGCAAAGAAACGAAATATTTACAAATTAATATATTTTTTGTGTTTCTTATTATGAGCAGATAAGTCGGAAGATGTAGTAAATCTACGATCACATATCGTACACGAATATGGTTTCTCTCCTGTATGGATGCGAATATGAACCTTAAGGGATGAAGACTGGGTGAATTTCTTGCCACATGTGAAGCAAGTGTAGGGTTTCTCCCCGGTGTGAGTCCGCATGTGTTTCTCCAAATACTGATGCCTAGTAAACTGTCTATCGCAAATAGTACACGTCGACAGGTTTTCCCCGGTGTGAGTCCGTGTGTGTTCTTGCAAATATGCAGCCGTTGTGAATTTTTTATCACAAGTGACGCAAGTAAATTTCTCCCCTGTATGTTTCATCATGTGCGTTTGCAACTCAGAAGCATAATTGCAAATTTTATCACACATCGTACATTTATAAGGTTGCTTCCCTGTGTGCTCTCGCATATGAACCGTTAGCTGAGACGAATGAGTAAATTTCGCTAAACAGATTTTACAGCTAACTTTTTCCCCAGTGTGTTTACGCATATGAACGTTGAGGTGAGACGACTGAGTGAAGGTTTTATCACACACCGTGCAGGAATAGGGACGTTCGCCCGTGTGTGTTTTTATATGCGAGTTTAAGATGTACGTGCTTGCAAATTTCTTTCCGCAGGTCACACAACTGAATGGTTTTTCCCCCGTATGCGTTCGCATATGTACCTTCAAATCCGCTGCAGTTAAACACCGTCGATCACAGCAAGTACATGCATATGGTTTTTCTCCTGTGTGTGACTTCATATGCATTGTTAACTCACCTTTGATTGTAAATCGCTTGTTGCAAACGGCACATTGAAAAGGTTTTTCGCCCGTATGCCTGCGAATGTGTTCTCGTAGATGTGATGAATGATAAAAGCGTTTCTCGCAATATTTACACTCAAAGGGTTTTTCCCCTGTGTGGGTCCTCATGTGTATCCTTAAATTAGCGTTTTTTCTATAGTGTTTACCACAAACAGTGCAACTAAAGGGTTTTGATTCTGGGCCATCCGGATCTACTGACGTTGGAGTTGGGGGGCGGACTTGAATCCCTGTCGTTCTTTTAATAACCTGCCTTGGTTGAACTTGAATTGGTTGTTGCTGTTGTTGTTGATGTTGTTGGAGCTGAGGCTGGTGGAATGTCTGGACTTGCTGCACCTGTTGGAGTTGATGGGTTTGAATCTGTTGTTGTGTTTGCATTGGCTGCATTTGCTGCAGTTGATGATTCTGATTTAAATAATTAGCAGCATTGTTCTGATCCGGTGTCGTACTCCTCGACGTAGCCGTATCCACCAACTGTTCGGATTTCGTCAGATCCTCATCATTATCTAAAAAATGCTTCAAGTGTAGATACTCTGCATTTTGGGGCTCTTCAATTATGCAAGGTAGACTATCCTGGGTGGGTTGTGGAATTCCGAAATCGAACTTCGTCGGGGTCGTCAGTGGTCTGCCGTTCATGTTCTGTTTCGCTTCCTCCTGCAAATGGCTTATATATCTATGGAGGGTCTGATCCGATTGCAAGCAGACATTTCTAAAATCATAAGCAATTCGAACCCTCTCTATACACGTCGAACAGATCAACGAAGGCAATCCTTCTTTTAACCAAATCTAAAATGAAAAATGTGAGCAACTTAAAACTATTTGGATATGTAAAAATATTAGATAATTATCGTAAAATGGATAAATCTAAATAAGCCGAAAGCGAACTTACAACTTCTGATACACAGGCAAGCAACTTGTCACAGAATTTGATAGAATCCGTGTCTTGTGCGCTGGTTGGCGTCAGGGAACATTCGATTCGTAAGCAAGCTCTGCAGCAGTCAGCCACATGGAACATGTTTTCCATGGACAGGCCATTTGGGCTGTTTCTGTCCTGAAAAACTATTTGATTTGACATACGAATAACCTTATTTCGCACTATTTACGGACAGAAAAAAACATCAAGTCGTGCCAACGTAAAAAAAAAAGAATACACACCATGACGTAGGTAGCTTCGTTGGGCGGAAAATTTAAACTCAAGTGCAGTAGCTCCATCTTTAATAAAATTCTCCTAACATAACAATAACACTGAAATTGTTATGAACTTTATAATTTAATTAAAGTACCTAACTTGTTTCTGCTTAGAAAATTCATGTAATCACGCTTTTATTTTAGAACATTCTACAAATCATGAAGAAAACATAAATAAAAACTTGATTTATACAGGGTGAGTTTTTAAACGCCCTTTCTTCCATAGCTCATTTATAGAACGAGATAGAATTTTTTTCTTTCACAAGGACATTCTACCTATTAGCACTACAACCTAAAATTATTTTGATATATACAGAGTGGTACGTAAAATATTGGCAGCATGCAGCGGGACTTTTTTTAATGGAACACCCTGAATATTTTCTTATAGAAAGACATAACACTTGATCCTCTAAACACTGGCACCTAAAATATTTATATTTATTTAACCAACTAAAAGTAAATTAATGTTTTGTTGAAAACGGTCTGATTTTCTACTTCTATTGAAATATTTACTGTAAACGTATTGTTTGTCGTACAGCAATAATAATCGGTAGTGTTATAAATTAAAGTATAAGGAATAACTTAGATATAAATTCTTTTAGTTTTATTTGTTTTTTCACATGTTCAAGCCTGTGCAATTGTCAGATTTTGAAACTGCAGTTATTCAATTTTTTTAAGTGCAACCCCCCCATCTCTTTTCACGAATAAACAGTGTTCATGTTCCCCTTCAATTCTGTTATAGGTTTTCTGTATCTAATCCTTACAGTATAATAAATAATATAATATACTATAATAAACTTTTTATATTTTACTCTAAAATCAATATTAAAAAAGTTATTTAATGTACCGTATTTAATTTCTTTAACCCAGCGCCCTCTATTTCATAAAATAGATAGATAATATCAATGTTTACAACTGATTATAGACTCATTATATTCGTATTTTTGTTGTAATACTGTTCTTTTACTTTGTTGTAATTAACAATGTTTTAAAATTGATTCGATGTAGTTCCTAAGCTTCAGTTGTCTTAATTAACATTTGATTTAATAAGATTTGAATATGCTAACGGTATTAGGGCCAGTAATAAGTAATGGGTCTAATCGAAAAATCGTAAAGGAACTTTTTATTGTTTTTATTGCATATTGTCATCGTAGTTGCGTGAATATCGAAACACCCCGTACAGGAAAAATCAGTATTCCTACATACTGATTTTAAAAAGGAATCAATCAAAGCTGAGTTCTATAATCTTTATGTTTAAAAACCTAAAATCTATGGTAACCACGGACATATTATTAAAAGCATATTTCGGTTTAGCGCAACCAATAATTTCATACGCGATCATTCTATGGGGAAGTAGCAGATTCATCAATGAGATATTTGTGAAACAAAAAAAAATAATAAGAATAATTGCCGGTGTTAAGCCTGATACAAGTTGTAGAAATCTGTTTTCTAATTACAAAATAATGACAGTATACTCACTATACATATACCAATTATCTGTACTGATCCACAATACAAATACAAAAAGAAACTGCGATTTCCATACTTATTTCACCAGAGGACAAGAAGACATCAGACCAGATTTCCACCGTCTAAATGTTGGACAAAACAACGCGGAATACATCGGTGCAAAGTGCTACAATGTGTTACCTTCCGAAATAAAAAATGAACAGAACTTAAAAACTTTTAAAAATAAGTGTCGTGATTATCTTCTTAAAAGATGTACTCGGTTGATGAATATTTAATGAACACTTAGTGAATAACTAACCAATGAACAATATTTGTTACTTACCTATTTTCTTTTCTTTTTTATACACTAGTAATTATATAGCTAACACTTGTATCACTTGTAATGCATCACTGGTAATGTATCACTTGTAATGTTTCATTTTATTTCATTTTTATTTTTTGCTTATGTATTATTTTTTGCTTATGTATTGCTTTTGATTTATAATGTTTTGATTTATAATGTATTGGTTCTGACTTGTCCAATGATGATTGTTATAATCCTGGACCAATAAATATCTATCTATCTATTGCATAATATAAGAAATATTCTTATATTTCTTATATTCTTATACATCTTTCTTGTAATTAAACATATTTAGAACTTTAACTTTTATTGCAACAAAATATGGCGCTTTTTCTCATCAAAGTTTAATTAAAAAAAAAAAAATGAAACAAATTCATCTACATTAAAATATTTTATTCTCACAAGCATAACTATCGAAGTTATATAATTATTGCATTTATTAAGCAAAACCGATATGTATGTATATGATACATACTTTCGAATAAAAATATATACATCATAAAATATAAAAAAATAAGAGTCTCTCATTTCATAATTACTATAAAATTCAATACCAAATGACAAGTACGAACAGAAGCACTGGATGATAAAAATTTTAGTTGCTGCTTTCATACGCCGTACTGAAAATTACAGACTGATGTATTTTTTGTGTCGCCTTAGATGGACAGAAAGGTAAGAACTAGTAGCGAAACTTCTACTGCATATAGTACAAGTGTACGGTTTCTCGCCTGTGTGTTTTCTCATGTGGACGTTTAAGGAAGAAGACTGTGTGAATTTCTTGCCACAAACTTCACAAGAGTAAGGTTTCTCCCCCGTGTGCGTCCTTATGTGTTTCTCCAGATAAGTCGACCTGGTAAAAGTCCGTTCACAATACGTACAATTAAACAAATTCTCACCAGTATGAGTACGGATATGTTCTTGAAGGTAAGCCGCTGTCGTGAACTTCTTATCACAAGTGATACACGTAAACTTTTCACCCGTATGTTTCATCATGTGCGTCTGCAATTCTGACGCATAATTGCAGACTTTATCACACATTGAGCACTTGTAAGGCTGCTTCCCAGTGTGTTCCCGCATATGAACAGTCAGCTGAGAAGAATGCGTGAATTCTTGTCCACAAACTTTGCAAGGGAATTTTTCACCCGTATGTTTCTTCATGTGCACCGTTAAATGCGACGACTGCGTAAACGATTTGTTACATAGGTTACACTGCCAGGGTCGATCTCCTGTGTGAGTCTTTAAATGCGAGTTCAAAATATATCCGCTAGTAAATTTTTTATCACAATAATTACAGGCAAACGGCTTTTCACCGGTGTGTGACCTCATGTGTACCTGTAAATCAGAAGCTTTGATGTAACGCTTGTCACAGCAATTACACGCGTAAGGTTTTTCACCTGTGTGTATACGCATATGAACTGTTAATTCTGCAGTTATTGTGAACCGCTTGAAACACACTGAACACTGAAATGGTTTCTCACCTGTATGTCTACGTATGTGCTCGCGCAAATGAGACGAATGATAAAATTTCTTTTCGCAATATTTACATTCAAAGGGTTTCTCACCGGTGTGTGTTCGCATATGAATTTTCAGATTCGCATTTTTCGCATACTTCTTACCACAAACTTCACACGTGTGTTTGTAGGGGTCATCTACAATTATGGTAGTTTTTGATTGCATTGCTTCAAGTCTGGCTGCAGCAGGAGTTAGACTGGGATATTGTGGTAAAGGCTGTGTTTGAGTTTTCACCGATCTTGTGCTCACGATGGCTTTTCGAGGTGACTTGTCATATCTTGCAAATCCTGTGGTTGCCACAGAATCCGGAGTTGCGCTTCTTGAGTTCTCAACATCCGGCAAATTCGAGGACTTGGAAATTTCATCGTCATTGTCGAGAAAGTGCTTTATACTAAGAAGATCCGATGTTTGTTGTTCTATACATTTATCGATGGTTATACTATTTTGAATTGGCTGTATGTTGTTAGGTAATCCAAAATTTGTTATATCTGTGTAAGTCTGAATGTTTATGCTGACTTTCTGTTGATTTAAGTATTGCTGTAACGTATTGTCTGACTGTAAACATAATATTCGAAAGTCGTATGCAATCCTTAACTTCTCTATGCAGTTTGAGCATATTAGTTGTGTACAACCTTCTTTTAACCAACACTGAAACAAAACGTTCACAATAATATTAGGAAATTATCCACAGAAAGTAATGTTTTTGTGATATACTTTAATTATATAACACAACGCAAGTGTAACACAATTTTATTTATAATGATATGGTTGCTTCTAGGTTTCTAATTAAAACGATGCGGTGTTTTATTATGAAAACTTACAATTTCTGATACACAAGAGCTCAATTTGTCTCCTAACTTTATGTTGTCGTTATCGGTGGTCGTGGTGGGACTTAGATGGCATTCCACTCTCAGACAGGCACGGCAACATTCCGAGAAATTAAATAAATTATTCATCTTATTTAAACAAAATATCGGTACAAATAAATAAATATATACAAAAGTTTCAAGAATTTGACATCTTCTGTCAATATTTCACAGTTCATCCAACAACAAGGATATAATTTCTGCCAGTGCTGCCAACTTACATTAAGATAGGGTAAATTATGGGGGTGGCAAATGGGAAACAAGATAATAGTTGGTCCCTTGGCAGTCAGAGACGCTATTTTGAAATTTTTAAATCTCTCTCTGAAATATCAAATGGAATGACATCACTTACATTGGCCAATGTAAATGTCATAAGATTTTTTTTTAAAGGTTTGGAATCCGTAATTGACTTTTAACTATTCGCTGTAAACTGGCAAGAAAGTTTTTTCTGAAAGGAGGGACTTTCTTAAAATTACTCGGGACGCGGCCGGGACAATTTGTTAAAAATCGGGACTGTCCCACCAAAAGAGGGACATATGGTCACCCTATTAAGGTGACCAAATTTTAATTTTAGTAAGGAGAGATAAAGTTGACCGGGGATGCGGGGGTTATTACGAATGAATGTAAAAAAATAGTTAAAAAACCTTAACTTTTTGTATGAAAGAATTATGTATTTAAGACTTTTCTATTACTTCATAAATTGGTGACTTAGAGATGGCTAAAAAATGTGAATGAGTAAAAATGGGTGAAAATGACATAAAATTTGAGTATCTAAAATTGGTGGTAAAATTAATGATTTCGAGTTAATTGTACATGTACACACATTTGCGGTTCAGAACCTGCCGTTTATAGACTACTATTATACAACTGTAAAAAAAATATTTATTTGTAAAAGGTATAAAAACAATACTGAATGTAGAATAAACAAAAAAAATACAATTTTCCTTAAATAAAAAATTATTGGAGTACAGAATTGATTACTGGCGGATTATTTACAATTTGCAAATCAAGAACATTATGATGTTTCTTCACATGCGTATGCAAGTAATTTGAGGACGAAAACTGTTTATTGCATATATTGCACGGGTAAGGCTTTTCACCGGTATGCTTCCGCAAGTGTTTCGTCAGAAACGCAGATCTAGTAAACGTCTTATCACAGTGTGTACAGTTAAATAACTTCTGCCCCGTGTGTTTCCTGGTGTGCTCTTGTAAGTACGATGCAGTCGTAAATTTTTTATCACAAATGTTACAAGAGTATGGCTTTTCCCCGGAATGCTTCACCATGTGTGCTTGATAATGAGACTGATAAACGAAGCCCCTATTACACACGCTGCACGAATAAGGAACTTTACCTGTGTGAACTCGCATGTGTATTGTCAAGTCTGTATTCCTTGGAAATCGCTGATCACAGTGCGTGCATGCGTATGGCTTTTCGCCCGTGTGAGTACGAAAGTGGACAGTCAATTGAGATGATTGCGCAAATCTCTTATCACAAACTGAGCATGAAAACGGCTTCTCACCCGTGTGTGTTTTATTATGCGAATTAAGAATGTAAGCACTCGCAAATTTTTTGCCACACACCAAGCATTCAAAAGGCTTTTCTCCTGTATGCGTCCGAATGTGCACTTTGAGATCAGAATGGGTGGAACACTTTTTATCGCAGTAAGTACATGAATAAGGTTTCTCACCAGTGTGAGACCTCATGTGCATGGTGACTTCCCCACGTATTGTAAATCGTTTATTGCATAGTACACAGGCAAAAGGCTTTTCTCCTGTATGCCTTCGAATGTGTTCTCTTAAATGATGGGGGTGTAAAAACCGTTTTTCACAGTACTTGCACTCGTATGGTTTTTCCCCTGAATGTGTTTTCTTATGAGAACGCAGATTAGAATAATTACTGTAATCTTTATTGCAGATGTTACATGTGTATCTCTTTGGAGGAAGTTTCGGTTGAACAAATGGATCATTTGATTGGGTTAACAAAGCTAATGGTGTTTGAGTTTCTGTATTAACAACGGAAATTTTCACGTGCTTCTCAGTTTTAACATTATCGTCATCACTTTTATTATTACTTTTATCAGCAATATTTGCTTGTTCATTGGTTACATTCGTGACATTTGAATCCGTAACGTTATCACTAATTTCGACAACTTCTGTGGATCTGCTCATGTTTTCTATATTAGTGGCAATGGTTTCGATGTTTGTTTCTAAATTTGCTAGGGCGTTGTCTTCTTTAGGTTCTTCATAATGCGTTTTATTTACATCATTTCCTTCTAGCAACTGCTTAAAATTAATGTAATCGTTATGCTCTGTAATGGGGAAAGGTCCAGTCTGAATGCCGAAATCAAATTTCGTAGGCGTACTCAAGGGTCTGTGAGCAAAATTTTGTTTAAGTTGGCAATGGTCTGTTGTAACATACTGTTGCAGCATAGTATCAGATCGAAGGCACATATTTCTAAAATCGTATGAGGTTCGTAACTTCTCAATGCATAAAGAACACACGTACACTGGATAATCACCTTTCTGCCACATCTAAAATTAAATACACATTTTATCTTGATGTAGGTAGATGGAAAAAAATTGCAAAGTCTTACAATTTCCGATATGCAAGCAGCAAGTTTGTCTATTACTCTTATATTATCCCTATCTAGAGTTGAACTGTGGGTGAGGCTGCAGTCTGTACGGAGACAAACACGGCAACAATCAGATAAGTGATACATAATCTTGGAAATTGTTGCAGTTTAAAATGTAAACAAAAAGTAAGAAAATCAATGGGTGGTTTACATCTTACAAAAAAAATATTATCCGATTGTAAATCAGGCTTATCAGATAATCTGCGACCATCGCTGTAACGCAATAGAGGGAATGTTTACACTCATAAATACATTTACTGTTTTCCTATTGCGTAAAAAACACAATTCTATAATCACTTTTTGCTATTATAACACTAACCAACTCATTCATCTCGCAATTACATTTCTAGGTTATATTTTCCATTTGACATTTGCGTCAAATGTTGAGTTCGGAAATTCAGTCGGTGCAAGCACGGAGTGAAAAGTAGAGAGAGAACGCAGCTGTTTTGATATACGTAAAAATGAGACAAAAGTGCTCGAGGAGTGAATAGAGTGAGGGCAGAGCAATTACCGAACCCAGCAAAAGGTAGATACACACCGACAAGATTTGTAACATGTTTCATATCTTTGCGTTTTATTCATATTTTAATTTTAAGCTTTAAAATGCAGAATCACAAGAAATAATTATGAAATTGAAATTATCCTACAAAATATTGTTTTAATTTACTCCCTCGATAGGAAATAGGAATTAATAAATGCAATGGTAGATGGCGCTATATAAATCAGGTTCTGGAACATTTATAAATATGCCTTCTAATATTTTATTATTTTCAGAACATTAAGAATCAATCGATTAACTAAAACAATATCAACTTGTATGTATACATGAAATTTATTTAAGTTTCTAGCTTACCCCGTTATTCTTAATGTTGCCAAAATGTTTAATAGGTTGCCTATATAAACGTCAATAATTTGCTTATAAAAGAAAAATGTTCCATACTATAATAATTTAGAAAAATTTTGTGCAAATCGGTTTTGATTACAGCATATTCCTCGAGCATGCTCTGTACAGCTGTTTTCAGGTTTTGACAAAAGAAGTACACATTAAAAATCAATAATAAAGATTAATAATTTTTTGAATAAAACGTTTAAATAAAAATACATTTTCAAAATAACAAATAACACGGCGATGCTAACGAGTGATCAATATTTTTTCTAATCAAGTGACTTGTGGAAATAAAATCGTGTGTCTTTGATTAGTTCATTATTTCAAATGCCATTTGAATTATTTATATTGCATTCCAGTACGAAATCTTACTGCTGTCTTTATGTATTACATGTTCTTTTTTATAAATTTGAATTTCAAATCCCAAGCTCACATTTTCCACTTAAAAGGAAAATACGCGCCAAGAACATACACGCAACCGCAGCTCGTAGCAACAACAAGTTTTAATGTTACGTACGGTAGTGAGTTTTGTTATGATGATTCAGTTAAATTGTAATGTTTTTGAATTAATTAAATTTAGTGCAATAAATGTTACGTTTATAAAGATAACGACGTTAAATGTATCAACGAAAAACTGTTTCATAGAAGGTGCCTAAAATGTCCGCCGTTCTCCTGTAAACAAACTGTTAATAACATTCTTTAGGATTACTGGATTGTTATTTAACTATTCACAATGCAACAATAAACTCTTATGAACAAGGATTTCTGTTAATAAATTAATCTTGCTGACCCTGACAGTTATAAATTGTAATTGAAACAAATTGAAATGACACTTGAAAAAATTAATTAATCAAAGACATACAATTTCTTCCCATAGCTCACTTAATTAGAAAAGATCACACGTTATAATCACCGCCGTAGCCGTGTTGTTTGAAAACGCTTGAAATGAGTGCAATTTAATTTTAAAACTTTTAGCGTTTTCGATTCACTTGCACCGGTTGCACTCAGTGTATTTGCATCTTCTTTTAACCTCATGTAATAACACGAGATGAAGATATTCTGAGTGCGCACCAGTGCGGTCAATCGAAAACGCTATTTATTAAAAAATTCAATGCAGATTTTATAGCGAACGGATGTCATTTTTTCGCATACTTATTTGTATGTTATTAATATTATTATATGATATTAAATATCTTTGAGTCCAGTCAATAGCCTTCAAAAGGTACCTACTAGATACAACTTCATGGTAATTTTTTGAATACGACTGCCTGGTCACCTATATAATCCTACTAAATTATGAAAAAATATATCATCAAGCGTACTACTAAAGAGTATCTACTTTAATTATAAAAAGCAAAGTATTCAAAATTGTTTACTAATTATTAACGTGTTTATAATTATTAACGTGCAATTTGTTTGTATTAGGTGGTACAATACATACGTCAAGTAGTGAAAATTTAAAACTAGTCTGAGTTTGCTAGGGATTTCTCGTTTGCAAATTTGTAGTTTGCCGCCCGCAATATATCGCAACTAACGTCACGAAACACTTGCTCGGCTGAGTAATCCGACCTCCATATTTGCCAATGTAAAAGTGTGTGCTGTCAAAATATTTTCGTGTTTGCGAGAAAACATCCACGTTATCACAGATCTAAACATTGCGAGTAAGTATTTTCCGGCTATATATAACAAGAACTTGCATGTCGATCATCGTCAACGACGAGATCCCCGTATTGCGTGTCCATACGAACTAGTTAATTTCTGGCATTGTCTTGTCATGTCATATCTTCCCTGTTTCCTTCCCGTTTCCGTGACTAATGCAGCGTTGCAATTCCTTCCAGGTGGAAAATATGTCGGCTTGAGGCCACGACGAGCGTGGTCGTTGAATTTCGCGCAAGGGAATGGAAGATAGGCCAAAGTGAGTTATCAGGTTTTTTGTTTGTTTGAGTTATGAACATACTTGAATAAGAACGCGAATTAATTATTAGAAAAACCAGTCGAGCAGAAGGCGGTTTTTAAGTTTATGGTGATTGAAATGATCGAAATGCATTAACAGTTAATGAACTGTATATAATTAGGGACATGGTGACTGGGTTTAGTTTGTTTATTTAAAATGATTAATAGAATCTTGAGAAACTTGTTGCTTTGTGTGTTAAGTAGAAAATCAAATTGCAAGGAAGATATAGATAAATTGATATTGGACTGATAATTTGAATTGTCCATACAAATACGTATTAGATCATCTATAAAAAAAGATGAAAGCAAGACAATAGGGAATATGCTGTGATAGGTGGTAACACTGATTGGAGAATAAAAACCAAATAAAACATTTAATTAGAGTACACAAGTATTATTTGTGTAAAAATATAATTCACCATTTGCTATTTATACATACTATTAATATCATAAAAAACTAGGACAACTTTCAAATCCAGAAGCCATGCGTTTCCATTATTTTATTTGTATTAAGGGCCGGTACTTTCACCACTGATTAACCTGTGGTTTATTCCCATGCCTATTTGCCATGTTTATTCCCATGCCTACAATTGAAGAGTGTAACTTCTAAGGCCCGATTTTACAATCGTCAGATTAGTATTATTCTTAGAAAAACGTGACGTAGATATGGAGAAACATTAAAGGATGTTTGGGGAACAGTTATTCCGTCTTTAGTCCACGATTGTAAAACTGGACCTAAATGGTCTAAGTGCCAATTTTGTGTGAAATTATATTTTACCGCCCTAAATAAACAAAATGGCAAATGTGACAGTTATACTACTGTGTAGATTCTTATGCTGTAGTGACAATTTCAAATCATTTTAAATAAAAAGTGAGCAAATAAAATTCAGATTAGAGTAGGCGGTGCAAAGAATGTATGTCTGTGATTAACTGAATTAATTAATGTAATACATTCATGGACTGTCAAATTTATTGACTTTTCATTTAATCACAGACATGCATTTTCTTTGCACCACCTGCTCTAATCTGATTTTTAGTTGCTCACAGGTTATATGGTTGGTAATAGCAGTTTTTTTTTACATTGCATAAAAGGTCTTGTCCTAGTTTTTTATGTTATGAAAGCAATGGTACAGACATAATCTGTAAACCCTTTTCTATCTTTTGGTATAAGGATGTTTGCTATTTATACAGTACATAGTTTTTTTTTTGTCTATAAAGCCTGTTTTAGACGGTCACATTTTTGTATCAAATTTATTACGAAGTGAGAGAGATAAGCTACCACAGTGAATGTTGATTGGTTGAATTGGCACTTCTCACTCACTTCGTAATAAATTTGATACAAAAATATGACCGTGTAAAACGGGCATAATACCTGTCAGTGTCAAAATTCTAGGCTTTCTGTTGGAACCCTGCATTTATCACTAAATATGTAAATAATGTAGAACTCATATAGAACTGAAATTTTTGAAATTTCTTAGCATTCAGGTAACATCAGAAACATTTGACAGGTATTATATGCAGAAAAAAAAACGGAATATAATATAAATTTTATCAAAATGTTAGCACAGTTAGTGTGAACAAAGTTGTATTTAGGTTTACTGGGCCATTTTACATAATAATGTTAAGAAACCCTTTCCCAGCTTTTTTTTTATGTTAATAGATTGGTTATTGGCCTCTAACCCAGGCCTACATATTTGGCCTACTCCTATATCCAACTCTTAAATACCAATATATTGTTTAAATACCATCACCTGCATAAGAAACCTACCAGAGTGAGTTTTAAGCTATATTCATTGCAAGACGTTTTGCGTTGCCTTTAAAATTTTACACGATTTGAAGTATTAACGCAAAATTTTCCGCAGCTTTGTATTTGAGCCAATAGAATCGTGTAGAATTTGTCAAGCCAACGCTAAACGCCTAGCAATGAATCTAGCCTAAAGCTAGATTCACACTAATTGATATGGGCTGCAAACTTCCGTCATTATGAGTTTGTAACTTTCTAATTTCAAGTCAAAATGCCACACCTGAATACTCAAAATATATTTAATATATTTATATAAATAATATATTATTTTAGCTGAGAACAAATTTATTGCCAAATAATAAGAAATTAAGTATTCATTAAACAAACTATGTTGTCAGTTCATTGAGAAATACCAGTAAATTAAAAATTTTAAAAGATTTGAATGTCCTCTTTCATATTCTGCAAGAAATTGTGGTGTGCAACGTTCCAATAAAAAGTTATGCTCATTTATATTCGACTCAGCGGCCGTTTTCTATAGATAACGGTCCGGCCAAAACTCGGGGTTTGTTCAGATCGATAGATTTGAATGTCCTCTTTCATATTCTGCAAGAAATTGTGGTGTGCAACGTTCCAATAAAAAGTTATGCTCATTTATAGTCGACTCAGCGGCCGTTTTCTATAGATAACGGTCCAGATGATGCTTTAGGAATCCATTGCAAATTTCTAAATTGTGCTTAAAAGCATTATTTGGCCACTTTGTGTGGGATGACTTATTACTATTAGGCAGCAAACTGGTTGTTGCTATGAGGTCATTTCTCATGCAATTTTAAGTCAAAAATGGGCCGCAAGATATCGCGACCTAAACTGTTGTTTAAAGAATATGATAAAAAAATAATACAAAATCCTGTAATCAAAAGATTCTGTGAAAGGAATATTTATAAATCAAGAAACAGAATCTAAATGTTACTTACTGAACGGAAGATAAATTAAAATAACTATTAGCAGTGGAGCCATTGTAAAAGTAATAGTGATTCATACAAAATAAGCAATGAAGTATTTTTCATGGTTTGTTAACAAAAATGATCTAATTTTTCAGTCAATGAACAATGTTATCACTTTAGTAGTATCATTGCTTTTGCTTATTTTGAATTTCCACATTCTACTGTACAGTCACTTTACTTTGTAATTACACTAAACAGTATTTTTTTTTTACTTTGAAGGTATTTTGACTGGTCTTTACATATTCTGATTGCTAAACTATAAAAAAAAGTTGTAAGACATAATACTAAGGAGTTTCGATTTTGATCTCTTTTACTTCATTTCTAGCATAAAATTGAGCTTCTGCGCAAATAGTTTTTCACCATGGCTGACGAGCAAAATGTTTTATCACGTATTGCCTTTTACTACTTACCTTTAGATTTTCCAAATTAGTTTCTAAAATATTTTAGTCATTAAAAAAAGTGTAAAATAAAGACATTTATTTCAACAGGCCATTAGAATTTTGGACTTTTAAAGATTTGAAAGTTCCAAAATTAAAGCCCGTCCAATGAAATGTGTCCTGGATGGGACATCTAAAAAACGGATGATTTGCAAAATGTCATTAACTTTCTCTGTTCACATGTGATTTTCTTCCTAGAAACTTGGTTTATGTTAAATGGTCAGCTAGGGACAAGACTTGATCTCGATGAATGTTGAATTATTTCTTTCTATTATGAAACAATTAAGCTTCAAGGAGGAACAATTAATTGTTTATATCTGTTTATATTTAGTTTGTAATTTATTGGATCTTTTGGTGAATAGGAAATTTTGTCGACGTCGGCATAAAATCATCGGTGCGAAATCGAAACCCTCTGTTTCGATTTTGGCGACGCGCTTGCGCCCGTTTTTTAAAGCTACTGCATTGTGGCAGCACTGCGGACGTCGCGACGTCGCTCGCAGCCAGTAGACGCCCGCCTTGAACCGTTGATAGAAGTGTTTCGCGCGAACCAAAATCGAGCCATGTCATCAATCATGTAACCGAACGAGAGCGTCCGCCCTTCAAACTTAGCGGAGCCCTTGGTAGTGCGGTTTTTTTTTGTGTCGATATTCCGTCATAAATAAATCGACTTTCTTTAAGTCTGTAGGTAGCAGATGGTGAACGAAGTTACAGTAAGCGCTTGCCGGGTATTTTTATCGCGAAAATTACTTCGAGATAATCGTTTCGGTAATTTCAATCACGCAATGTGGCATGATTTAGGTTAATCGATAGGAGATGATTATGAAGTATATGGAAATTGGATATTAGTGGATAAAATGAGACGCATTTTACTCGTTTGGTGATTGGGGTGAAAATTTTAAATGAATTTAAAGCCAGTTTTCCACTAATCAAAATTTACTTATTTTTATAAATTTATTTATAAATTAACAAGCAGTGTTAAATGTAGTAGTTAATGGAATGTGTACCCGACACTGGTGAATCCATTATTCCATTTATTATTTTAAGTTTAGCAATCTCATGGTTAAATAATTCGAAATTTTCTACTTTCGTATTTTGTAATACCAAATTAAATCATCGTTCCGGGCAGTGACCGTTTGAAATTGTATTATACGAGTATTTTTACTGCAGATGTGTAATTTAATGAATGCAGTTTCTAATTTATTTCATGTTTCATTTTCCAAGGTTTGCTTTATTTATCCATGAAAGTGCAAACGAGATTAACGGTATCAGACGTAAATAATACTTGAGTACTGATAACAAAGTAACGTAAACAAACCAGCTATATCGAGGTATTAATTGTGCGATTGGAAATATTTACTGAATTATATTTTAAGCTTTCCCAGAAAAACAAAGATAAATTTGTAGGTTAACTTACTCCCTTCTACTTATATTTTTACAGTTTTTTTTTTCAATCTACGGTAGAACCTCGATCATACTCTGTAACATTAACTGGCTCTGTGTTGAGTGGGTACGAGTCAAATAAAATAGAAGCTGAGATATAAAAAGAGAAACATAATAAATGCATGTAGACACACGGTTTGCTCAACTGAATTAACACAATTACAATTAAAATATAAAACGTATATTCCCAGAATTCTTTCAAAATGTGATTGAAATAATTTCGATTCGTGGAATAACAGCGTCTCGGTTAATCGGAGTTCTACTGTATATTGTTTCTGTTATTCTCTGTTTGGAGGAGAATATGTGTACCTAGGTTTCGAAAACAATGTTTTAATAGATAATAGAAAAGTAAATCAGTTTCTTTTACTTTTACTTTGAATTTTTAAGTTTGTAGGTTTACAATTTTATTTGTTGAAAAACAGATGTAGATTGTTACAAAATTTAATGGTTTTTCATGTCACATAGAATTGAAAATTAAGCAAGTTATTATTATTGCAGTTATTTATGAAAAATACCACTCTATTTTTAATTAAATTATACCGGGTGTCCCAAGAAATTACAACCACATTTTAGGATGTGTTATTTAGTCTAGTAAATGTAATGTCTAGTTAATGCTGCTTCTCCTTAGTCGTTAGTTATTAAGATTATCGTGTCAGCAGCAGCAGCAGCAGCAGCAATAGCGGCCCTGAGGAAGTTCGTCTGTAAAGGAGAATGAAACGTCGGCAGAAGAAACCAACGTGGCGCAGTTCTAACCGGAAGCCAATTCCATCATGGATCACGGCCGCGAAAGACTTCAAGTTAATCATTAATTTTTAATTCATTCTATCTCAGTAACTAGGCATTATTATGTGTTCATAGGAACTTTTTTTTCTTGTTTTGGTCTATATAACGTATCCTAAAAGTTTAATGGTGATGTCTTGGGACACCCGGTATAGTTTTTCTAATATTTTTAACGTTTTCTGTTAAAAAAAAAGTTGGCATTAAACTGAAATTGGTAATAAATTGAAGCACTGTTATTGTAAAATTTGTCATATTTTTTTTATTTCATATTTCCTTTGAATTTTGACATTTTCTTAGAAGATTCGACAGAGTTGTTATAGGTGTTTTATTTTCTAGGTATTTAAATATTCATTTAAATATTTATTAAAATTAAAGGAGAGACTTTGAAAGTTTTTGTTTCTTTTCATCACAATTTAATTAATTTCTATGACAAGGGACTATTCATTGAATTTTTGTCACAGTTCAATGTATTAAGGAAGGGAGCTACCATATTTATACTTTTTAATTAGAAAGAGGCCTTTTCATGTCACATTATTACGAATGACGAATATTACGTTTACGTTCTCCAAGGTTTAATGAATTTAAATCGTTTATCTCTGATTGTGTCAACGTGATTATTTACACACGATAGCTATAGATAGATAAAAACAACAAAATGTAAACAAATGTGAAATTTTCCTTTAGTTGTAAGACAAATTATTGTTATTTTATGCAAAAATCATTTCATACTAAAATTCAATCCAGAATATTTTTAGCATCAAAAATTTTACTTTACTCGTGATGGGCATCTTTTAACTTGATTCTGATAAAAGAAACAAAAGGAAAAAGGACTTAAAACCTGTTTATTTAAACGCACTTATACATTTTTCTTTTGTTGTTCATTTTTTTTTCACTGACGTATTCGATCCAGAAGAACTAAACCTGTGATAACGCTTGGTCGTTTCTGTTTCAGATAGTAGAGAGAAGTATTAGCGAAATAATTTTCACACGAAATTTATCGCATCCCAATCCGGAAAACAGTAACAATAATCACGAGTGTACAATAATAGTTTCGCATCAAAATTTTCAAAACAAAATTGTAATAATATACATAAACGAGCTTGTGATATTTGCTTTTTCGAAGCCATACTAGTTTTTATATGCAACAGTTTAATCAAGTGCTCAATAAAGTACCGCGGGTGATGTTCTATAGGCTAGTGTTAACAGAAAACTTGAGACATGTCTAAAACTATCAACGCATATAGGATGTAAGTTTATTACAGTTTTTTTCTTTTAATTTTCTTTTTGTTTGTATACTTCTTGTGCTTCGCTTGTGATGTGTTTTACTTCTTTAAAATTAAGACATCAAGGAATCTTTTGAATATTTCCTCCGCAAAATCTACATTCTGCTGATGTCTTAATTAATTGCGCGCTTTTTTAGCTGACGATGCAAAAAAATGATTTGCAGCGGCGACGTCAAGAAACCACTTCTCTCAAACAGGAATTCACTTTGTCTTTGCTGTTGAGCTTGTGCGAACTGAAAAATGTTGGCAATTAAGTATCACTGTATGTTTTCTTGCTTTCAGTAAGAAAATAGAGAGTTTGGGAAAAATGACAGCCATGACTCAAGAAGAAATAGTGTCTGCTGTGCGTACCGTAGCCCAAGGCTTAGAGGCCTTGCGTTCTGAACATGCAGGAATCCTTCATGGTCTGCACGAAGCCCCTGATCCGATTGCCTCTGAACGTGCCGGTCTTGTCCAACAGAGCGCTGATATGATCGAGTTGGGATTAGGTGAAGCTCAGGTGAGACTTATTTTAAATACATTTCAGATATTTAATAGCCTAGAGCCATCTGATAAAATATTCAAGTTCCTTGAAGTCATACCTTTGGTTAAATTAATATTTATCAAAAATCAAAAATTCCATCGATTAAAATATGCTTTTATTAATGGCATTTTCTTATCAACTTTATAAAATATTTGAGCATGTGCTACAGACTACAATTCATTTTTTTATTTTATGCCGATCGATCGATATGTCAAAGATCTTTTATCTAGTTATCTCCATCTAATTTTCGTGAAATGGCCTTGCGGCTTTTGTCATGTCATGTCGTGTCGTCGTGTATTTTCTTAACTCAGGTTTACACGATCGGCATATAAATAAAAAATGAATTTTAAATAAAGTTATTTGCGTTCAGAGTGTGATTTAAACGATAACATTGTACAAGTTTAAATATGTACAAAATTACATGACTTTGTTGTACACTGACCCTCGTTGAACTCTCTATGGAACTGTCTTCATCGGCTTTTTCTTTGGCAGATGTACTTTTGAAGCAAAACAAACCAAATGTACTCTTCCAAGTTTGTTAAGAGCCAATATTCACAAGTCTTTCTTAACCCAATAGTAATACCAGTTGGCTACTTCTGATACCCAGTCATCTAGAGAGGTTTTTAGTTTGGATTTTATTGACATAAGTACTTCAACTTTCTGGGCGTGTAAGACTTTTAACTTAAAGAGCTCGCGAAGCTTTGGTGCAGTAAAACTGACTGTTTTCTTGTGAGTTGCCGCTGGAAGATTCTTCGAAATATCAGGTCCTGAAGAAGCGATAGATGTAGGATGGCTTTTTCTGCCCATTCCTCCAGGCTTGATTTCATTGACTGGATTCCAGTTTAAATCAAGCACGAAGATCCGTTAGATTGAATCAAGTTTATTGAAACTCTGCACGTTTTTTGGCCATTGTACCGTCGAGTCTCAGATTTTGAATGACATCATTTCTTCGCAGACTTCTCAAAAGTCTGTGTGCTTCGAAACCAGAACAACCTTATCATTGTAATGCGTTTTCAAATTCATAAGCAAACAATCCAACAGCATTAATTTCCCTGATAACTCAGGTCCAACATCAGCATCATTGTCTTTTGCTCATTCTTTCCTTCCATGATTTGGTCAAGTATGAAATCGGCATGATTGCAAAGCCTTTTGAGACTCGTGATACTAACAAGTGCGCTTACAGGTCTTTTTTTCTTTTTCACTGTTGACGGTTCATTTGATAACATCTGAGTTTATGTAAAGCTGCCTCTGTAAGGGCGTAAGCTAGCGGGATATTATCATCTCTGCACTGATCCGCCTGCCAGATCAATTTATTGACTGAATTTGACAATTCTGTTAAACATACTTGAGCGTTTCTTCTCTCAAGCTTTTGACCATGTAGCTTTCGGACTTGCTTCAAAACTCTTGAGCAGTACCCAAGAGGTCTTCATTATTGAATTAATTGATTTTGATAGTCAAATAATTTTGGTCAATAAATTTAAATCAAAGATATGACTACATTAGCAATTTATTTAATTTTTTTGTATTGTTTTCAAACTAGGAGGAGTAACGTTTGTCGCGCTGTTGGAGGCAGATTGACACTTTAAAACTGATAGCATTTTCTATCAGAGTGCACCCCCTGTATGCAGACAGAGAGTATTGTCATCTCGTTTTATTACATGATGTTAAAAGAATGTGAGAGTATTCTTCAGTGTGCACTCAATACATATAGTGCACCCCAATCGAGAATGCTATAAATTACATTGCCATCAGAAACTCTTTTACCTTGCTTTTGAAGTTTATGAATTTTTCAAATAACTAGTTTTAGCAACAGATTTTTTTAGTTTTAATACTGACGGAATCTGTCACATGAATTATGACAGATGTGAATTTTTAAATTTGACTTGAAATGTGTGAAACTAAATATCGAACAGCCAATAATTTTGAGAATTTTTGGCAGGCAAATTTCAAATTACTCCTAGATAAAATAAACGACCCAGTTACACAGTGCCAGTTTAAATTTAAGCTGAAGCTTAAACCCATAGCAACGATTATTTCAACAATTGTTGTTAAAGGTTTAAACTTTGGCTTAACGTTAAGTTGGAATTGTATAATTGGGCCTAAGGGCCATATGCACCAAACACTTTAATCATAACATTGTGTAAGTCACATTCTAAGTGACGCTTAAAGTTAAGCTGAGTTAATTCGTTCGGTGCATACGACCATTAGGCCCGGTTGTATAATCATGGTTTAACTTTAAACTTCGTTTTATTTCTATGGAAATTGTCTCGACAATTGAAGCTATGGGAATAAAGCGAAGTTTAAAGTTAAACCATGATTGTACAATCGTAACTTTAATTACGTAATGAGTAATTAAAGTTTAAATTTAAGGTGGAGCTTAAGCCCTTAACAATGATTATGTCAACAATTGTTATTAAGGATTTTAATCTTTAGCTTAAGGTTGAGTTGAAATGGTACAAATGGGCCTTAAACCCCATTTGTACAACGCCACTTTAAATTTAAGGTACAGCTTAAACCCATAGCAACGATTAATTCAACAAATGTTGTTAAGGGTTTAAGCTTTGGCTTAAAATTAAACCGGAATTCTACAACTGGACCTTAGTAACTTTTACCGTTGAAACATAACTTCTTTTAGTTCCCGTATATCTTGTAAATGAGACTTTAATTTTTAGATTATGTTGATTTTAATTTTGCGCTGTTATTTTGAATCTTTGGCCATCTTCTCCTCCGTGCTTTTCCAACATTTTCTTGAATGCTTTATACCTAAATGTGATTCTTTGTTTGTTTCGTAATGGGTTTCCGTGTCATTTTTGAAAATTGCGTTTGCAAATGTCAATTGAATTGTGACAAACAGTAATTTGATCACAAAACTTTAATGGCGGATTTCACAAACGTTACTTAAATTTAAACATCCGTTAAAAGTAAACGTTGCCATGGTTACATGTGTTGAAGGTATAGGAATGATTATTCTTAATTGATGATTAAAGTTAAGTGTCGTTTGTGAAATCCAGCATAGATGCAATACCAATCACTTTTGTAAGGCAACATAAGAACAAAAGAAAAACACAATTAATTAGTCATTACAAAAGTGAACGGAGAGTATAATTTTTCAAAAGTAATTAGTAATTTGGGATTGGCAGTACCAATATTTATCAAATTGAAATATCATTTATTATAGATTTAATTCGAAAGCTTACTAAAACAGTAAAAATATTTTGAAAAGACTGAAGCTACAGTAAAATGCACTTTTAACTAGTATTAACCTTAATGCCCGTTTTACACAGTCAAAGAAATTGATGGATTTTTTGTCCTTGAATTTATTCATGCGTGTAATACATAAAATCGTCGTGAATAAATCGACGACAATAAATTCATGAATAAATTGCCAAATTAGAACCAGCTTTACAGTTGGGATTAACTGAAAGACGACAATAAAAAGTTGGACTGTGTAATACAAAGTGAAATTTGCAATAAATTCAACGATTTCTTCATGAATAAATTTGCAAATAAATCCATCAATTTCTTTGACTGTGTAAAACGGGTATAACTAATAATAGTATTAACCTTGAATAAATTAACTGTCAACTTGTCAGTTGAAGTGTCATTTGTCATTTATTATTTTAAAGTCAATGCTACCAACATTTGTTCAGTCAGTCAGTCATGACACTCATGACCTATTCGTAATATCCTTTTGTTTAATTCTTTATGTTTTAAGTGGCCACTTTACAGTCATTCAAGCTATTCTAGTTGCATTGCAACATTCCTCTCTCATTTTTCCGATACTCGCTGCGTTCCCCCGAGTTGTTTTCCTTGCGTGACTCATCGCGGGTCGAATCGATCAATGAAAGCAGACTGGCGGACGACGCTTTGGCATCTCTCTCTCGACGCTTTCTTCTTTTCACGTTTCGGCAAGGCGACGACCACTCATCTCCGGTCATTACGTCGCGTTTATAAATGATGCCATGATGAGGCCTTAAAAACGAAAACTAATTACTCAGAGCTTAAATATTTGTCCTTTACGTAACGAGTTTACGTAATCGTGCCCCTATTGATTAGGATACCAACGGCGAGTAAATGAAAAAGTCGAGTTTATTGCTGCAATCAGTAAATAAAATGTAAGTTCCAATTTTAAGACCCGAGCAGGATTCAGTCTCGACTTAATGAAGTCGTACAGCTCTTAAGTCCTCGATTTTTTTCCCGCGACGAATAAAACAACCCCCCCAACTAGGACGTTTGGCATAGAGGACGGCGTCGGAGTCGCGGCGCCGTTAACGGCCCGTCGAGCCTGATGTCAAGGTTATTGGCGCTATTTGCGTCGGCTTCGTTGGTCTTTTTTGCGTTGGACGAAAATAACGCGGAATCACAGTGAAAAGGGCCGTGAAATTCGTTGAATCATGCTTGTTCGATCGGCGAAGCGATTGACAAAAGAACGAGCACTAAAATTAGAGATTAATTTCATCGTGTCATTTCGTAGCATAAAAAAAACTCATTTTCTTTTTCGTCAGGCGGTGAAAGGATTTAATGACGCTAATGGAGAGGCGATTTGAGGAAACGAAGGGCGCACGTCATGGACTAAAATTGTATATACTTGCTCGTATTTTCGGTGCTTACAAAGAAGCTTTTTTTATGTTTGCGTAGTTTATTAATATACAGGTATTTGAAATGTTGCTTCTTGACTTTTGCAACAAATTATCGACATACATTTTTTTTTATAAGATGTGCACTGGTTTTAACCCAATCCAACCTAAATCTAAGAAATACTGAAACAAGACACTAGTATAGTTAAATTATTCATTGGGCTACTTGCGTTTTTGTGCCATAATGCTAACATGACAGATATTTATTTATTACTTACTTTTAAAATCAATATGAATCCATGGGACTTTCAGAAAGCTTCTTAAATTCAGCTCCTTATTGGATACATTTTTCTTAGGTTATTATGGCATTGGCCTCCCATCTGCAGATGGTCGAGGCCGAAAAGCAGAAACTGCGAGCTCAAGTTCGCCGGTTATGTCAAGAAAACGCCTGGCTTCGCGATGAGCTCGCCTCAACCCAACAACGTCTTCAGGCCAGCGAGCAGGCCGTCGCCCAGTTGGAAGAGGAAAAGCGTCATTTGGACTTTATGGCCTCCGTCAGTCGCTATGATCAGGACCTCAACGAAGATAACGCGTCCGAACATTCCCGGTCGGAAAAACCGGACCCTGTCGTGGACCTGTTTCCTGATGATGAAAACGAGGAAAGAAATAGTGAGTACATTTGTCATTCAAGTAACTTATTTCACATCCTTTTTTTTAAACAGTTAAAAAATAATGAAAAACAATAAAACTCAAATTCTCTATTTATTTATTTATAATGTCTATTAACTGTCTAACGACTGTACAACTTGTGCACATATTATTACTGGCTTATTTATCCTATTTATTTATTTATTGTAGATATGTCACCAACTCCTCCAAGTCAACTGGCTCAACAGGTCAACGCTGGTTATGAAATTCCCGCCAGGCTTCGTACCCTACACAATTTAGTCATACAATATGCATCACAGGGGCGTTACGAAGTTGCCGTTCCCCTTTGCAAACAAGCCCTGGAAGATCTTGAGAAAACGAGCGGCCACGATCATCCTGATGTTGCCACCATGTTGAATATTTTGGCTTTAGTATACAGGTATACATTTTTTTACATCGTAATTTAAAATAGTTTCAACATTGCTTGTCTGTTTACAGAGACCAAAACAAGTACAAGGAGGCGGCCAATCTTCTCAACGACGCTTTGACCATTCGAGAGAAAACTCTCGGCGAGAACCACCCGGCCGTCGCCGCCACCCTAAACAACTTGGCTGTTTTATATGGCAAGAGGGGTAAATATAAGGAAGCTGAGCCGCTGTGCAAGAGGGCCCTGGAAATCAGGCAAAAAGTACTTGGAAAGGAACATCCAGATGTCGCTAAACAACTTAACAATCTCGCTCTGCTTTGTCAGAATCAAGTAAGACTTTTTTTTAATGTAAACATATTTACATCGTTCGTGATCTTTTCTCGGTGAAGTCGGGAATTTGGCTTTTCGTTGGTACAACTGAGAAAAAATGGACCTCATAAAGTTGAATTGTGTGCACTTATAATTTCTCATGTTATTTGTTTTAAGTTATTTTAAGCATACTCTTTCATTTGGCTTCTTTACATGTCAAACTTTAACGCCTTCTTATCCAGTAGCGTCACTTAAACGCCAGCGTCAAAAAAAGCGGCCATACTGTTTGATGCCCTTACGGAAATGTAATGTAATAAATTTGCAAATCGGTAGGTATCAAACAAAAAGGCAAATGTGACAGTTATACTCGAGTGACGCTACTGTTAAGAACATATTTGACAACTTGGTAAAAAAAACACCAAGAAAGGATCGTGTATGGATAGCAATCGTTTACAATTATTTATTTATTTTTTTGTGTTTAAAGGGAAAATATGAAGAAGTCGAAAGATACTACCAACGCGCGTTGGAGATTTACGAGCAGACCCTCGGCCCTGACGATCCCAACGTGGCGAAAACGAAGAACAACTTGGCGTCCTGCTACTTGAAGCAGGGGAAGTACCGGGAAGCAGAAGTACTGTACAAGCAGATTTTGAACAGGGCGCATGAGAAAGAATTCGGAACCATTGACGGTGAGCGAAAAACTAATACACATCCTACTTGACGTTTGGTTTAGTAGATGGAATGTCCGTATTTTTTTCTAGAGTATTATAACTGAATGCAGTTTATTTTTTTTTTGTTGGAAATAATTCTTCTGCAATGCAGTTCTATCCATTGTACTTCATTGGTCAGTTGTTTGTAAAATTAATTTAAAAATCGTGGTTTTACTGTGAATTGGTAGCTTCTAGATAAATAATAAAAAATGAAGAGCAAGAAATAAATAAATAAAAATAGTAATATGCAAGAAGGGCCTGTAATTAATTATGTATTTTGCATTTTATTTTAATAACGGTTTATTTATTATTGAAAAATGATTTAAAAAATTTTCAGTACAAATATCATGGAGCCTTTCATTATTATTAACAGCTCTGTCTTCATTAAAAATGTTGTTTTATAAAACACTGTGTTTATTTGCCTACAAATTGAATTATTCCTCATATTTTCGGTTTTCTTTTTTCAGTATTGGGTGGTGTGTTTATCGGTCTCATCTCAGTAGCCCTTTTAGCATACATAAACTTAAAAAATGGCATGTAGACAGCCGATTTGTTTCCCTTTTTTTTCTTGAACTAATTGGCAACAAACGGAGTTGGGGTAGTGAGCATGCATGGCTGAATAAACCGTAAGGTTGTGTTTGTGACTAACAGTAAATTGGCTCGGGTATTTAATGAGTATTTTCATTAACAAAATGTAGCCTTAATTTGAAATGTTTGTTTCATACAACTTTCAGCATTAGGAAAACTGCCTAATTCCATGAAAGTGCAATATAAATTACAGTTGAATATACGAATTGTAATGAAAAAAGTTTTTCTTTTTTTATAATAATTCATTTTCTCTGCATTTAGTGCCATTGTATTTGGCATGCATAGGTTCCTGGTAACAATAAAGGAAATGGTTTTGTTTTAGAGTTTGTTTTAGAAGTATTGAACAGCACATTTTTAATCACATTATTTTGAAAACGTAATATCTTTGATTAGGAAACGAAAATGAGAAATTACAAAACATTTTTTTATTATGAATAATTCAGTTTGTATTTTATAATTTTTTTTTTGTTGAATAAATTGAACCCATTCTGAAGCAAATTTAGGAATTATTCCCAACTATTAAATCCACGAGAAATGAGAAATATAAAATAAACTGCATCTTTGATATCGAAAAAAAAAAAATTATTAACTAAAGGTGATTTGGGTCATCAATGCATAATCTCAGTTTTAAAAAGTTATTAATCACCCAAGAGACCCAAGTGACTTCACATCTACTAATTTCTTAAACATTCCATTGTATTTTTACTATAATTTTATTATGTCCACTGCACTGTTCACTTGGTGTACATATTTCCAAGACAATTTTATTTTGCTGTAAATATTTTTGTATTATTTGTGTTATTATTACTTTATTTTGATTGTACAGACTGCTTTAGTTTAGCACCGTATTGGACAGTATTTTTTCTTTTTTTTTAATTCTTTTTGTATAACTAAATGAAGTGCAATATAAAAGTATTACCTGTATGCTTGTGTTTTATTTGAAATGCACCTAGAACTCCTTTGCTTATAAATATTTTGGGTTCATTCATACTGCGGTTATTAAAGGGTTTATTATTGTCCAATAAGGGGGCTGAAGATTTAATCTTTAGATAATTGAGGGCCAGTTTCACAATGGAACTTAAAGCGACACTTTAAAATTAAGTCACATTCTGATGTGTAAACAAATTTGTTTTGACATCTGAAAGTGACTTTAAATTCCATTATGAAACCGGCCCTAAGATTGATAAAAAAAGAGTTATAATTCTAAAACATTTAATTTTGGTCAGTAATTATCAACAATGATAAAAACTAATGAGCGAGCTTTTGTAAGAAATCAATGCATACTTATCTTCGTCTTTTAGGTGACAACAAACCTATTTGGCAAGTGGCTGAGGAGAGAGAAGAGAACAAGGCACGTAACAGAGAGAACGCTCCCTACGGTGAATACGGTGGCTGGCATAAAGCGGCTAAAGTTGACTCCCCAACTGTGACAACCACCCTCAAGAATCTCGGCGCTCTCTACCGTCGACAAGGAAAGTACGAAGCGGCTGAAACACTGGAAGATTGCGCACTACGCAGCAGAAAAGAGGTAAGTGATGTTGACTTGCTTTCGCTGGCTTTAATTTTAATCATAAATTTTTATTTGACGCTGCAGCATGTGCAACAAGTAAGTCATTCTGCTCTGTTTATTTTGCCAAACGTTTATTTAAAAATCATCAATCAGATATTGATTTTTTTTTATATTAAGGAAAAGAAAATGGTAAAGTCAAAAATGTGTAGGTACTTTGCCTACTATCTAGGCAACTTTTTCAGCATCCATGATATTTTTGCATATATTATTAAATAAGCTATATGGGTTAAAAGTAGATGCAGCTTTTTGGCTTTGAGAAATTTTAATTTCAGATTTCAAAAGTAATTTCCAATTTCATTTTGCTTAACAATAAATTTAAATACTTAATTTTTTTTTCAATGAAAAGACAAAGGCCAGTAATTAGTTCCATTGCTCGTTATTTATAGTGCATTAGTTTTTGCTTCATCATTTTTATGAAGTTGGCATCGATGCTTTGAATTTTAAAATGTTTTGTATGATAACAAATTGTTGAAAATAAGTGAAAAGTTATTAACCAAGATATTAATAAGTGAATAAATGAAAATTCTAACTGATCGGTTTAGAATTGTTTTAATACGTTTCTTGCTTGAGGAATAACTTCATAATTTAATCAACTATTATAAAAATTCTACTTTAGCTGATAGAAGTTTATTGTTAGATTTTTTTTTAATGATTTATTTTATAATCCAGGCGTTGGATATTGTGAAGCAATCGAAGATGGCAGCAATTTTAGGAACAACCACCGATCGCCGTAAGCCAAGCAGTGGAAAAGACAGAAATTCCAGACGTGGATCTCGTGAGAGCCTCGACATGTCCTATGACGGAGACGAGGTATGTCATCAAACTTCTCGCACTTAAAGAATTTGCTTTGACATAATCGCATTCGCTTTGATTTGTAGTATTTGTTTTCGTTCCCTCAAGCAATCTCGATCATGGATTTAGATGCACAAGTCTACCTCGTAGACCGCTGTCATCTTCAATAATACAATCACTGATTATCGTCTTTATCTCGTTTTTGTTGTTGTTTGTGTTGTTTTGTGTAGAATTGTGTAGGGTAAGTTCGAGGGGGAAATGTGCTGAGGATGTTTGTCGACGTCGTTGCAGACCGGGCAAGTATCGTTCGTTTCGTTTCTGTGTGTTCTACAGTCACTCTCTTTCAATGTTTCGTCCTGTTATTATTATTTTTTAAAGCGTTTATCAACTCCATTAAAGTCAGCCACAGAAACACTCTCAATTCAGTAACTCTAATTATGTACAAGTTAAGATGAAAGTTAAATTACTCTGCCTGAAGTTTTTTGTGTGATTTTGCATTTTACAGGAATTAATTTTATAGTAGGTTGTCCACATTCAATTCAATAGTTTTTTTTTTAATCTAAAATTCACATAACATGATCTTTATGTTTTATCGAATTGAATGTGTGATGTAATGTTTTTAACAAATAAGTTTGTTATTAGAAGATATTTTGTATTCGTTTATCCGTCTGCTCATAGCTCTTATCCAGAAATTATCATCAACGTACTAATTTGAATGCCAGACATTTTTCTTTGTGATTCTTCGTTTTCCCTACAAAACGTTCAATGTAAATCACATTCTTTTTTAATTCTACTTTTTGAAATGCACACTACTACATGTAATGAAGGCATCTAAAAAAATGTTATTATTGTTTGAATTAGTTATTATTTTTGTGGTCATTATGTATTCTAAACTTACAATAATATAATTAAAGAACCATCCTTATACGATCCAGCAAATTCTCTACATTTTGTTCATTATGCTGATTGCTATGTATCTTTCATTATGAATTTTTGGGTCTGCCATCGTATCAATTTCGTTTTAATTAGTTATTAGTTGGCATTATTTTTCGACAGCCCAACACAGCACGTACTCCGGACGCCGAAAAGGGTGGCCTAAAAACGAAACTATTCAATGCCCTCGGCATCAATTCGCCGGTCTCCAAGCCAAGTTCTTAGGCTTTTTATAACAAACATTAAGAATTCATAAAAAATTGTAAATCCAAAACTGCAATTGAACTTCATAGAATATCATTTTTATTTGATAGTGATTTGGCTATAAACGTTGCGTCTTTCATAATTGCAGTTTTCGATTTTAAGCAGAACTACCTACTGTGACAGTTATTAAATTAATTTATGCTTCAGTTTGAGTGTTTATTTTTCATTTTTCTCGCTGCATTTATTGAAGTTTTTCTTTGGAATCAATGCTTCATTATTTTTCTACGCAACGAAATCAGCCAGTAAATGTTGAAAGGAAATTGAGAAATACTTTTCGCATTGTACATTCCAGTATTCAGCGTTTCGTAAGATTTTAATCTGCACAGAAGAGACAGTTTAACAAGTTGCATGAAAATAATTTCTTTCGGTAATAAAAATTAAAGATATGCAACTTTTACAGTTGATAAGATTTGCATTTTAATTTTTAATTTTTTTTTGGTACAATATTTATACTTTTTTAAATGTTGTTTGGCAAATTATAAGAACGTCTGTTTTGGATTTATTAGCATCATTTAAATAAATACTAAATACTGATTGATACGATTTTACTGTTTTGTACATTTTTATTTTGAATTGCTTTAGAATCTTCATTGGAAGGCTTTTTATAATTTAGAAAAGTCTTTGCAAAAATGTTACTTAATTAAAGCACTTTCTTTTCTGTTGAAAATTATCACAGAATTTTTAAATTTGTTGATTGAAAGAGTCGACAGGATAAATAAAAAATACCACATTCGGAATACAATGTGTAAAGTAAAAATAAAACAAAAAAATTGTGACTAATTTAATAGTGTTAAAATATAGAGTGTTTCAGAAAAGTGTAAGATACTTTATAGTTGTTAGAACATTTATTCGTTATGGAATCTCTACAGTGTACAAAAAATGTAATAGCAATGGTTTTCCATAAATAAATTAAACCATGATGTTGCTTATTGTTGTCAAAAATTTCTATGAATCTTGAACTCCTGAATCTTTTTCACTAACAAATATTTCGATTAAAATTAGATTTGCTGGAAGATGCCTTTAGAGAATCTATTTTTTATTTTTCTGGAGAACATCTGTATATGGTTAATTAGATTTACACAGTCGCTAAAATTACGATACTCATAAAGTTGAAGAATTAATTTTTTTTTTTAACTTTTTCTCTGTCATATAATTTGCCAAACAAAGACGATGGAATTAATCCTTTTAAACATAAAGTTGCATTAAGTGAATGAGTGCATAAAAATACAAAATATTTTTTTGTTTATTTGGTTTATAAAATTCAATCACGTCGAGAGTTGTCTATTCATTTATTTGCTTTGTCTGAATGTCATAATTGAAAATTTTTAAGAAAAAAAATGTTAAGTTACCTCTTTTTTATTGCAAAACCGAGCTAATTTCAATGCATGCAGAGCACTTGAGAAATTGCAAGCATTCTTCATGATGTGTTAGTAGAATATATTTTTTTCTCAGTAATTTGTTTGCAATTTTTAAAGTGATTAGAAAGTGCACTAACATTGCCTTAAAAAATACGTAACTGCTTACACACAGTATGGTGATAAAGTAACGCACCAGGCGAAAAAACACCTTTAGCGTTGACTTTTTCGAAAAATACTCGGACAGGTCGATTTTATTTTTAAAAAAGACATCTTTTACAACCAATTTTAATTTTATGTCAGTTACCACTTTTGCGCCGTGACGTCATCGACACTTTTTTTAAATGAAAACCTATTTTTTTGAAAATCATCCATTTTTCTGAGTACAAAAATGTTAATGAACCACTAGTTGCATAAGAAGATTTTGAAAAAAAATATTATTGAAAAATGGAAATGTGATTTTTAATCTTAATAAAATTTCAACCTAAAATAATACTTTCTTATGAAAACGTAACAAAACAACTTGTTTTTTTTTGTTTTTTTTTTATTCAGAAAAACATTCACATTCAATTTTTGGTACAACCACTAGTCCAGGTATAATACCAAGAGCGTTTGAATACTTATTCAGAACATTATCCTACATTCCGGAAGATATTACTTTTAAACCAGACTGTAATGGTGATGTTATTTTTTTAAGTGAGTCAGCTCTTCAGAAAGAAAGAAATAATCGCAAACTGTTGTTGAATTATTTTAATTCTGCTATAGATAATCAACATTTACAAACTTATAGGGCAATGCAACAAAGACTTACTCTAGAACCTATGGGAGTTGTTGATAATCAGCCAGATATCGTTTTTGGAGTTTGGGTTTCATTTGCTGAAATATACAATGAAAGTGTCTATGATTTATTAAAACCTAAACCACTGCGAGGAGAATCTCGTAGCAAGCTAACTTTAGGCACTTTCAACGGACAAACTTTTATAAGAAAACTTAACTAGTATAAATGTAACAAGTGGACTGGAGGCCTATCAAATTTTGCAGTACGGTTTACATAATTTAAAATATGCCGAAACGTCCGTGAACTTACATTCGAGTCGATCTCACAGCATTTTCACCATAAAATTACTGCAGGGTTCGAGAAAAGATAAACAATTTACTGTAAGTTTTTTTAACTTCTGCGATTTGGTTGGTTCACGAAGGGTTAAGAAGACTTTAAACATGGACGAAAGATAGAAAGATAGAGTCAAAATACATTAATACTTCACTTCATGTCTTGGGAAAGTGTATAAAATCCTTACGAGAGTCTCAGAGAACTAAAGATAACAAATTGATACCCTTTCGAGAATCTAAATTGACTCTACTGTTTCAACATGCTTTACTCGGCTTCGAAGACATTGCATTGATCATTAATATTTACCCAGATGTCAACATGATTGATGAAACACAGCATGTTCTTGGTTTTTCTGTTAATAATAATAATAATAATAATAATAATATATCTTTATTGCCCAACAGACACAGGTCCAATAACAAGGCAACATAAAAAAGAGGAAAATTAATTGTATACTAGCTTATTGTTGGTGAACAAGAAACATAAATACATAATTAACAGTTAAATATTATTTCCATCATGGTGACACTGAATAATAATATTTAGAGTATCATGGAAAACATTACACAAACATTACACAATTTATTATAAGCGGCACACATAACGCAAATGGGAGACTTCAACATAATGTTAGTTCTTGGTATGGTGGTATAAAAAGTAAAATTTGTTCTTGTGAAGAATTTCGAGACGTTAAAGTTCAGTTGGTTTAATAATGCGGGACAGTCAATTAAATTATGCGACAGTTATACAGTGTATAAAAATGTCAACGCATTTTCTTTACGCCTAAGCTTCAATGATAATAAATTGAAGGAATTCAGAAGGAGGTTATGATCAAACCCTCTTTCAGGGTAAGCTTGATTTTCTTTAAACCAAAGATATTTCGCGAATTTTGTTTGAATGCTTTCGAGTAAAAGACTGTAACACTCGTAAAATGGATACCAGACTAAAGAACCGTACTCTAACTTAGAACGCACAAAAGCGAAATAAAGAGATTTTAATGCTGTAATGTTATTAAAACCAGCGCTATTCCTAATGACGAAACGTAACATTTTACTAGCAGAACACGTTATATTGAAAATATGTTGTCTAAAATTAAGCTCAGTATCAAAAGTTATACCCAAGTCAGATACATTAGTGAAACGATTTAGTGTAACATTAGATATGGTATAGTCGAAAAAAATTGGAGATCGATTACGAGAAAAACTCATGACCTTGCATTTACAGATGTTAAGCTGGAGTGTGTTAACAACACGAGTAATATTGTCCTGTAAAAAAGCACAATCGTTAGAATTTGAAACTTTCCAATAAAACTTGGCATCATCAGCGAACAAAAGACAGTTACAGTTGACAGAAGATTGAATCAAATCATTAATGTAAAGCAGGAACAGCAAAAGTCCTAGGTTAGAACCTTGAGGAACACCTGATCGAGCAAAATAGCGATGTGATGTGAAGCCATTACAGGTGACATAATGGACTCTCACCCAGATAAGACTGAAATAAGCTCAAAAGATTGTAACTAAACCCAAATAAATCGAGTTTCTGTAATAAAATAGAACGATCAATGCGATCAAAAGCTTTTGCTGTGTCAAAAGACGACGTCAACTTGTTGCTGAGTCGATGGTTTCGGCAACGTATTGTGTTAAAACACAAGTTTTGAACTTGTGGATATATTAACGCTTACAAGACCATCTCAAAAACTTTAGCAAAATTTGATAGCAGAGAGATCGGACGGTAGTTGGTAAAATCAGATATGTCTCCAGATTTAAGAATCGGACAGACCTTTGACAGTTTCCAAATCATCGGAAAGGAATTATTTTTTAAACATAAATTAAAAATAGTGGTTAATGGTTTAATGAAGACCGCAGCACAACCCTTAATAAGAAAACTGGGAACCAGATCGGGACCGGATGTCATTTTGTTTTTTAATTTGCTAATGGCTTTCTCTGTAACAGAATCACGTATATTACTAATAGATATGAGCTGATGGTTGGTGATCATATTAGAATCGGAATTGTAGGTATCTGAACCAATGTAAACTGACCTGAAAAAGTTCGCAAACGCATCGACGATATTTAATGCCAGAGAAGTTCCAGTTACGGCAAACGATATCATCGAAGCAAAGGAAAGTGCAGATAATCATAGAAAAGAGAGAATTCAAAAATTAAGAGACAAGGTTGCTTCATTACGATTATAATTGGAAGAACAGAAAGAGCGACATGAAAGACAAAGAGTTATTTTTCGCATGCAAACACTTGCCGAAATTCACGAAATAAGTGAAACGCATAGAAAATCGTGGACCGACCATTTGAAACGTGTAGACGAATTGTGTAAAAAAGAATATATGAGGAAGTTAGAAGAAGCAAAGAAAGAATATATCGCAAGCAGGAAGCAAACAAAAAAAGTAGTGAATAATGAACAGAATAGTGTTATCGTACTTAGTTCAGATAGTGAATAAATCAAACTTTAATTCAGTAAATTACATACTTCTCTAACTTGGTTTTAATTTAATTTATTACCTTTAATAAAATTACAATAAATGCTGAAAATGTCCTCCACCAACCACTTGACAGTGACCAGCTCCTGTGTAAACCCTGTTAATGAGTCTTGCGATGGTTTCACAGCTAATCTTATTCATTTCCGTCCTAATTTTGGTTTGTAAGTTTTCTTTTTATGGGGTTATCTAAAAGGTCGAGTTTATGTGAACAGACCTCAAAATTTGGAAGACTTACAAAACAACATTAGGACGGAAATGAATAACTTTAGCCGTGGAACCATCGCAAGAGTTATTAACAGCGTTTACACACGAGCCGGTCACTGTCAAATGGTTGGTGGAGGACATTGTCAGCATTTATTGTAATTTTATTAAGTTGTTTCGTTATGTTTTCATAAGAAAGTATTATTTTAGGTTGAAATTTTATTAAGATTAAAAATCACATTTCCATTTTTCAATAATTTTTTCTTCAAAATTTTCTTATGCACCTAGTGGTTCATTAACATTATTGTACTCAGAAAAATGGATGCTTTCAAATGACATTAAAAAAAAAACGGCGCAAAAGTCGTAACTGACATAAAATTAAAATTGGTTGTAAAAGATGTCTTTTTTAAAACTAAAATCGACCTGTCCGAGCATTTTTCGAAAAAGTCAACGTTAAGGGTGTTTTTTCGCTTGGTGCGTTACTTTATCACCACACTGTATAATTATTTAAAAAAAAAACTTCCCGTCTTAGTACACGGGAGCAATTGTGAAAATCCAAAAAAAAATAAGTTATTAAAATTTACATATTTATATAAGAGAATAGTGTGATAGCTCCTTTTTGTATTTTTTATTTTAGCATGCGTGTTTATTATTATTTTTTTAATTCTTTTGTAATATTATATATCATATTTATCTGATTTCATATTTACATCAAGTACATTAACTAGGTCTAAAAATGTCAATTACATAGAAATAAATAACGCTGCATTAGTTTTAAATGAAGATTTTTGCGCAATAGCAGACATGACAGTATTAGGACCCCTTGAAATATGAATTTCATTATCGCATTTATTGTATAACAAAATTTACCGATACCAGTTTAAGGGGTCTTAACAGCAATCAAAGAAAAAGCAAGAAACTTATTTGATAAGAAATTTTTTAGGTAATGCTGCATGTGATAGGAATGTAATGTAGTAGAAATATTTCGTGTAATAGATTGTTCAAATAATGGACTGTGAATGCATTAAATCAATTTTTTAATACTAATTTTTATTAATGAACTCAATAATTAATCCAGTGATCTATTAATTGAGCACTCTATCGGATGCAATTTGTAATATTAAGGTATAATCTAATTGAGCACATTGTATTTAATGAAGTAAATAGACCTTTTTTTCTTGTAAGATCAAATTAATCGTACATATTTAGTTTAATTAAATTTGTGGCTCATGCTAAAACAGTTCTTCCATTTTGCTCCTTGCTTTCGGAAAAGAGTGAGATTTCCTAATATTACTGTATTATTTCGCGTATAGATGAAAGGGCAAGAAAATGAAATTAATTAGTAATCACTATGTTACTCTCATATCGAGTATAATGTTTGTTAACTTTTGTTTTAAATAAATATGTTTATTATAGGCGATGTTCATTATTTTTCTAACTTTCTTTCTTTACTAATGTCTCAGGTGGTTCGTTTTCTTCTATAATTTCGCCTTATTTCAGCCAGTAAATTATGGGAGAATTAACTAAAGAAATACTAAAGAAATTGAAAAAATGCCAGCTAATATTTAAAGAGTTTTGTGTTGGTTACATCACGCATTCTACATTAATCGTTTGAGAGCGTACTTTAACATTGTTTCTGTTGTGAAATTTGTTTGCATGACGGTTTTTCATTAACAGCTTTATTAATAACAGCCGTAGTGTATTTCATTGAATTATGGAGTTGATAATAGCTAATAGCTTTTTAATACCGCTTTTTCGCATTCTTAATATATATTTTTTTACTTCTTCATGCAGGTATGTACAATATGTTTAATACACACTTCCATTTTCTAAAAATTTTATCTTTAATTCTCCAGTTTTGAAAATCAGTGTAATCATTATCTTTTGTTGTTTTCAGCAAAATTTACTTGAGAATTATTGAATTTCCACCACGGTTTGGATCACACACAAAATTATATTAGAGTTAACTGGAGCAACCAAATAAGCAGCGTATAAATTATTAGATTAATCAAAACATTTTCAGTAGAGAAAGTGGAAGTATGTCTTTCAACGTTTCAACTTCATCTTTGCTTTATATTTATTTATGTTTGCTTTTTAATTAAGTTCATTTTACCTCCTCAATATTTACTTTATTCTCTAAATTCTTCCAAGAACAAACATTTTCAATAGCAATGATGGTAAAGTACGCGATGTAAGTGAAATAATGTAATCAACGATAAACAAAAAAATCAAATATGTACGTGCAGTTGGCATTGCTGAAAATATAATAGTTCAGGTGTTTCATCTATAATCAAAAGGAAATCTGCAATTTTGGCTTTAATATGCTCTTTAAATAAAAGTGGCACAAATTTATTTCTGTTCTTACCTAATTGACTTTAAAAGATAGAACTTAAAGTTGTCTTCTAAAATTAACGAAACGCGTGCAATAAATTGCAAAACAAAAATTCTTGGCAGTGAAATATTTATTGTACATGTGTAACTCTCGTCTCTGTATATATATTTTTTAAGAGTCACATAAGAGAACTGTATTTTCTTCTTAATAGGTTTAAGTTTTCAAATTAAATTACCAAGGTGCTTTCAAATTTAAAAATCCTTGTTTTTTTTACTTCAGAATTATCTAAATTTTAATTGTATTCAACGGATTGAAAGAAATAAATTGCTATTGAAGATGTTGACAGGTTGAGCACGATGCACTACCTAAAACGTGTATGTGTCAGTTTAGTGCACGAAAAGCACCAGCTCATTGCAGCAAATGAGAAACAATTTCTCGCATTCCATTGCGAATGTATTCGGCATACTAAGTGGCAGAAGAGAGTCTAAGAAGGAGCGAGGATGGAACCGGTAAGTGCGTTTTGTCTTGTTGTAATCACAAATCACTTATATGATGTGCTTGCTTGAGTATGTTCAAGGATTTAATTGGAATTAAATTTGAATGTTCTTTTGTGTACTGAAATGTTTTAATAATAATGTTTTTTTTTTTTTTTTTGGTATCTACTACATGATAAAATTTAATTTTTTCTCGTCCAGTTCAGTGCTTTTTTAATATTTGCTAACAACTTGTTTTATATTAAATTAGTTTAAGATGTGAGATAATTATTTTTTTAATGTGTTTTTCTTTTTCATAGAATGAGGCGAGAAAGGCCCAAGTCCGAGCGCATTAAATTTTCGAAGGAATCAAAATCCACCGAAAAATTGTCCTTTGTTGTTTGATGCTTTTCGTTTATGTCTGTTACCAAGGTTTTGTAAGTATCATCAAGAGAACGTAGGACTCACGTTTATTTGTATCTACCATCAAGAGGACGTTTATTTGTATCTATCATCTGTGTTCAGATATTCACCATGTTGTTATTGTATTTTTTTTACATTTTTAATTACTCTAAGATATTTTCTTAGGTATGTATTATTGCCCTGTGATTTTGATTTTTGTGAGATTAGAGAATCGCAATTAATAAAAATCAAGAACTGAATTTTTGGGCCGAAAAATCGAGGCCGCACAATGCAGATGTTAATTTGAAAAATTATTATGATATTATGCTTAAAACAATTGACTGCTTTGTAGTAGAATCCAATAGTATAACAAGTTTTAAATCCGTGCTGTTTACAATTCTGATCAAATACATGTATTTATCCAATGATTAAACAAAATTAGCAACATCGATTTGTTTTGATTTCAAAAAAGGACCTGTTTGCAATAATTGATGTTGCTCCTCAGCTTAAGTCTGCATTTCCAGGGTTATTTTAAAACCCAGATGTGCAAAGATTTATTTAAAAAAAAACTGTTCTGGACAGGAGCAGCCGCTTTTAAAATAAAACAAATAATTACAAACTCATGTAGGTTTCGATTATTTTTTTAGACTTAAGATTTGGTATGGCGTTTATATGGTGTAATCGACTTTAAGAATGTTTGTATAATTACATTTATGATGCTTTACAATATATACAACTACGTTATTGGAATGTATGTGATCAATAAAATTACATATTGCAATTTTTTGTATTGTTTCATTTGCTTAAAATATTTTATAATAATTGTAATTGCAAATTTAAAACTATCAGGCCCAGTATTACAATCGTGAAATAAGGACGGAATAACTATTCGCTGAATATCCTGTAACGTTCCTTCCTATCTACGTCACGTTATTCTAACTGATCAAAAAGGTATCCTAGATGAAAGAAAATTTGTGTTCTGTTTCAAAGATTAAATTACGTTGTATGTCTGTTTGTTAAACGCTAAGTCGCTAAACTTATAAAAATGCCATTCACTATTCAACACGACACCTACATTGTAAAGGCCAAACTTTCAGAAGGTATGCTTATTCGTAACCTAATTGTCAACGTGAGAGGTCGCTGTTGATTGCAACGTGGGCGATAAAAGGGTGAAGAATATTGCAGCTGCGTTAAATATGAAACTTTCATTGGTGCATGTTTTCAACGGATTCATTTAATAAATCAATCCGTGAAATGTTCACCCTTTCGATGGTATCAATATTGACCACCAGAGGCTGCCTACTTTGTTCGATTTCGCGAATTAATTGAATACGCTAAATACAAAGTAGTCGAGATTCACTGTTCGAGTTGGTAGTGCTGAATTATACTTAGTACAGCTGGAGTAACTTCCGCTTGTTGACGGCTTAACAACCTTTACGGTACAAGCGTCATTTGACATTTCAAATTCAAATGTAGACTATGTAAATCAACTATTTTAACCGTGGTTTCGGTTTTGCGTTCCATAAATAATATGTTCCTGAAATACATATATTTATGGAGTAACAGAACAGAATGATATCTGCCTATATAGGATACCGTAGATTTTTTTAAAAGCCATTTCTTCTGAAACAATAAATTTATTTGTACATTAACGCTTTTATAATTATTAATTATTCTTTCTACAATCGAAAACACGTTCTTAATCCCCTTAAGAAAACAAAATTACGCACGCCAATGTACACATAAATTTCACATTGAATTCCACCAAGTTGTCCTTGATATCAGTGAATCATTGATGCGATTATTTTTTGGCTGTATACGAGAGAAATTCTAAGTTAGCCGGTAAGTTTTTATTTGTTTAAATAAACAAATGCTTTTACTTGCTCTTTATTACACAATTCAACAAAATACCGGCAAATATGCCGGATGTAAATAAACATGGATGTTGTGAGTGCGTTCAATTAAGTCAGCGCGAATCGCTAAGAAGCACAGCAAAATTAAAAAAAAAAAAATTAAAATAATGTCGAAGAATCTCGAAATATTGATTACCAAAATGACAGTCAGAGAGGCTGAAGGATGTGTATACGTTTCTAGTTCCTACAGAATAAATGAATTAGTAGTTAGTAAATTCAAGAAAATTTTTAATTTCAAATTCGACTAGTTTCGGCTATAAACATAGCCATCATCGGGGGGCTTAACCTGTTTTGTGAAAATTAATCAACAAAAAAGTGTCAACACATTCGATCAAATTTGTAGATTGTAATTTAACAATTTCGAGTCAAAATAAGATTAGCTGTACATGTTTTTAACTGATTTTTAACTTGTTTGTTGATTGGTTAACGATTGTTGAGTTATAAAGTAGGGGGGTAAGTCGCCCCCGATGATGACTATACCTATACCCGAAACTAGTTGAAGTTAAAAAATGAATGAAATTATCTTGAACAATGTTCATTTTTTTCCGTAATATCTTATACACATCCTCCAGCCTTTTTGATCATTTAGGCCCGGTTTTCATCTCACAATTAACTTTATTTGACGATTATTTCCCATAGTAACAATTGTCATAACAATAGTTACTATGGAAATTAACCGTCAGATAAAGTTAATTGGAGGTGAAAAGGTCTTAAAATAATGTTTAATTCGCTCTTAAATACATAATGTGTATATTTAAAATAAAGTAACCACTGGTGGATAAAAAATGATTTTTTTAGCTGATACAATGTCGAAAGCTGACGACCTGATAGCGAAATTCCATGCAATACAAGGCGTTACATTACTTGAACGTCAACGAAATTTCAATCAACTGCTCAGCCAATTACACTCAGATTTGACCTCGGAAGAGGACTTGAAATCCTTCATTACCGCCTTAATCCCGAAAACACCACTAGAGGAGGACTTCAAGCTGCACATTTTGGTCAGTTTCAACAGGAACGAAGACCTACTGCAAATACTAAAGTCCGGAAATCCCTTGCACATCCGAAAGATATTAAAGTTCTGGAAATTTTTCCACTCCACGTTTCAATCCATCGACGAAAATGCATTACTGAACGATGTGTTTCCTCATACTTCCTTCAGTACTAGGATGAAGATCATCAATAGATTATATAAAAATTTAAAAAACGAAGAGAAAGCTGATGCTTATTTCAAAGCCATCGAAGAGAAATACGGTCTGAAAATCGCGAGCGCGATTTTACCCGGCTGCACTTCAGGCCTAATCAAAACGGTCGTGCAAAAGTACAAACTGAAATTAACCAGCAGACATTTGATGAACATCGTCAAGAAAGACCCTAAATTTCTAGGGTTTTATTTCGAGTTGTTGGAGGACAATTTCGATTTTTTCTATCACTATAAGCAAGTGGTTAAGCACATCGCGAAGGTCGATCCAAGTTATTACTGGGAGTTGGTCGATAAATATAAATTGCAGGTCAGATTTGGTAAACAGATGACGCCACACGTCCTGCTGGCAAATAAGGATATTTTGAAACAAGATAAAACTATAGTGGATTATTTTAACAGCAGGCAAGTGATGGGCATTCTTAAAGCGGATGAGTATTTACTTCAGGAATTCATTTTGCTTCACTTTCCCAAAACTTTGGAAGATTTTACCTTTGGTGTAATGCAATTTATCAAGTATATCTCGAAACACGAACAATATCAGGTTGTAAGTAAGTACTTTGTAGAGATTTATAAGAAGAAGATAACTGAGGAGCCTCATAGTATGCCAGAAGACTTCTTGAAGATCATGCCCGTAGATGATAGGGAGGTGATTTTGGATGTGCTAGTTCCTAACGATGACAGTCTTATTTACTTGTATCCCCCAAAGAAATCGATTTCGATACTCAAGGAGAAGATCAAGCACACATCGGAAATGGAAAAGCGCGGGAAGCTCTCGTTTCAACTCATTGAGACGTGCAAGATTTGTAATGACAGTGATTCGCTGTTGATTGTGCTGAAATATTTTTTGTTCCGGCATAAGAACGATCTCTACGTGCTGATTGATTTCATGCGAAAGCTAATCAAGTGGCCCAATGTTGAAAAATTGAGCGCAGAGCATTGGAAGTGCATGAACGAGTTGTTGAATGTCCTGTCGGTTTCTGGAAAGTACAGCAACAGAGAGTTCAATTTCATGGAGAAATACTTGCAGTATTTATGGGACAACGAGTTGCCGTACGACGAACCAATCCGAGCTTTTTTGAAGTACATCGCGGAAAACCATTATCAAATTCTTGTTTTTGAAAAACAAGAAAAATACATGAAAATTTGCCTGGAGCATTTTGCAGGCTTGATTCCGCAAATGTTCGAAGGCCAAAGATACAAGGATATGTGTAATAAATTAGTAAGTGCGATGATGGAATATAATAGGAAGAATTCGATGGACCCGATCTTGATTAATCGTTACGCCGAAATAATTAATACCGTGAAAGAGGATGTGGCAGGCAATTTTTACCTTTCGAAGGCCATTAATAATTACATTGTTAAATTCGCGTACGAGAAGGATGGAATTTATGACCCGTTCTTTTGGGATCATTACGAAAAGTTGCACACCTGCATCATGGTGATCTGGTATATCAAAACAAATCCGTTGAAAATTTTGGAAAACGTCGACAAATTATTTTCTGACTTACCAAATTCATCTGACTGTCGCAAACAAGTGCACAGTATTTGGTGGACCAAACGCCATTATTGCTTCATGGATGAGATCTTGAAACCACTGTCCAAATTTTCCCATCTGAACATCCCAGAAAAACTTATACATTTTGCTTTGGCAACCCTACAAAACGGAGGGAATGAACAACAAGTCAATTACGCCGCCGTGAAAGTTTTATCTCACTTTGGCACGCTCGCTCAGTACTTAAATGCCTTTGACATATCAGATGAGAAGACACGAAAACACTTCGTTAAAAATCTGCGCGATTTAAACCCACCATACGCCAACTTGCCTCTCCTGTTGAAATTTTGCACACCTAAATACGTAGTAGCTGTACAAAAATCTCTGTATTCCATTATCAGCAACACACCAGAAAGAATGCTGGGAGAATTCTTGGCCGCTCTCTATAAATCTTCGGCGTCAGTCAAGAAACACGCTATAAATCTAACAATCGCCATGACATCCAAAGAAGTGATTTATAAGTTCTTAAAACAAGCTGGCGCAGACGAAACCACACCATCTCTGAAGAAAATCATATTCAGACTAACGATGAAGTACTTCGTGCAAAACCCCAGCGATATGTTCTGGAACTTTTTGAAATCCAACATCAACTTGATTGACCCCAAAGACAGAGAAGTCCACGACTTCCTTACGAATTTGAATAAAATCCCGCACAACTACCACCTCCAATACATTCCGTTAATCTACGCGTTATTATCAAAGAGCGCGGACAGAATAATCAACAAGAAAAAGTTCGAATTACTAGAACACATTCCTGATAACCTCATTAAAGACTTGGACTTGGTTTTCATCAAACAAGTGATTACCGACGCTATATTCAACCAAGACTTAGAAAAGAGCGACAAAGAGTGGATCGGCCTCAAATTTATCTATTACGCCAATAAAGAAAACCAATCGGTAATGTTGCAAGTAGCTTCGGATACTTTGAAGAGTTATGTTAAACTAAACTGGGATGGGCCGGCCAGAATCAAAGTTTGCAGTTATTTAAGAGAATTTTGCAAAAACTTCATCAAATTAAATCTCGATCCAGAATTGTTGGATGAATTCCAAACATCTTGGTTAAGTATTTTCGAACGTGAAGATGTATTCGAGGAGTGTTTGCTGTTGGACTTCACTTCCACTTACGTCAACTGCTCGCCCGAAAATACACTCGTCGAATTTGCGGCGAAAATAAACAAAGTTTTGCAGAATTTGGTGAGCACTTACGACGGAAGCGTCGTCGACTTGTTTGCTGAGGCCCTGCACCAATTTCTGGTCGAATTTGTATGTATGGTGAACGATGAGGAGAAAATGGTGAAGTTCCTAGAAAGTTTCTGTACCGCGAGCAAATCACCACACGCGTTCCTGGTGGTGATTATGGTTTCGGCGAAAATTGGGAAGATACATGGAGAGTCGGTGTTGAGGATGATTCAGGAGTGCGAAACACCGGCCGTTCAGATTTATTTAAAACACTATGCAGCTGTCGTTCCAGACGCGTCGTTTACATGTGTATTTTAAATCACAGAGCTTGGTTTTTTATACCTATGATGTAAGACGAAAGAGCATACTTAGGCTACGTTATATAAAAGGTTTAAGCCAGAATTAGCTTTAATCTTAAGTTAGAATGTGACACTTGTTATGACGTACAGCATTTAGTGTGTCACATTCTAACGTAGGATTAACTTTAATGCTGGTGTAAACTTTTTATACAACGCAGCGTAAGTGCAGGCGCGCACATGCGATTTTCTGTCGCGCGACTGTTTAATCGCAAAAATGAAACGCATAGTTTTTAAATACCAATGCACGCACATACGACTAAATAATCGCCGCGATTAAAAAGATGCAACCAGACCTATTTTTCAAGCGACGCGACTGTCGCAAGGTAAAATACATCAGACAGACAAGAATGAACCTGCACGCACTGCGACTAATTAATCGCAATTTATTCAGTTGCTGTGTAGGGTGTTCTGTAACTTAACGTTTTAAAAGAAATTGTTATAAATTTTATAATAAAATGTCTGACGACGAATCATTCATAAATAGTGTCTTAGACATAGAACTGCTAATTGCAGAGGTGGAAATAAGACCAGCTCTTTATAATAAACAATAAAAGAGTATAGTGACAGAAATGTGAAAGAAAAATTATGAGGTGAAGTTTGTTTGATTGTATGCCGCGACTGGATGTAGTACTGAAAAAACTTATTAGGATTGTCTCTGAGTCGTTATAAATTTTATGAAACTGCCCTTTTAATAATCTTTGACTTATTACTGGATGTACCCAGTACTGTTTTTTTATACCGTTTTTTGGCTCTCATACGCAATAATAGAGCTATCCCGCAAGCAGTTTCCGTAAAATCCATGTTGTTCTAGTTATTATTATACATTTTAACGATTAATCTGTCGCAAGTGCGCGCATAAAAGTATTTTTCAGTTATTTTTTTGCGACTACGATTTTTCAGTCGCGCGACAGAAAATCGCATGTGCGCGCCTGCACTAAGAGTTGAATAAATGCATTTATCATTACTGTCTATTTTATTAAATATTCTATGCTTCCATTAAGCCGGTTTTCCTGCTTTGGAGATTATAGAGTTGGTACGCAGTATCTACATACTTTTGACGTAAATTGTTGTTGTAAATTGACCTTAAAAACAACACGAACGGAAACAACTGATTGAGCTAATGAGGAATGCGCATGCATCTTCAAATTGCCCAAGAAAAGTTGAAAACACTTGAACATACTTTTTGGGATTTTGTTAATACCTCCCATGTCAGTAAGGAGTGATAACGTGATCGACGAAAACCAAAGACAGTAATCCCCAAATCTCCAAAGCAGGAAAACCAGCTGTATTGTATAAATCCTGACTTTTTCTATTATTAAACCACTGGCTCACCTACTATCTTCCGTAGAAAAATATCTTTACAAAAGTCGTAGCTATTTGCAGAAAATTATTTAAAAAAAGTTATTTAACTAATGCATGTTTTCAGACGTTTTGTAGAGCAGCAGAGTTTCACGCATTTTTATAAAGCGACGAAGCGCTTTGGCGACCTGGCTAAATTAAATGAACGCATCGTAAACACGTTCTATCTCGTACAGTAAAATGTGGAAAGATTAGTTGTCTTTTCAAGGAATATTTGATGTGATTTGATTTTTGTTCGCCGAAGGACGTAAAACTTGCTGCTTTACTTGTGCCGGTATGTAAATTATTTAACATTTTATTATATAACGTTGCTTCTTGAAAATGCATTTATCAATAGAAATAGTATATATAAATTTTCAATTACATACCTGGGGCGTGTTCGAAAATTCGAAGCGTTACTCTTGGCTCTTGGATAACATTCTTTCTCTCTCATATAAATAATTTTGTATATTTTGCTTTTCACTTTATTCGCTCTGTTGGTATAACTCGTAAATGACTCATCGCTAACATTAATCGTTATAGTTAATTTGTTATTACGTAGGTACACTCCGCGCAAAATGAATACGACCAGTAGATTCTTTACAAGCTTTTGATAATCGAATACAATTAATATACAAAAATATCAATATAAAATTCGTTTATATACAGGCTGTTTGTAGAACGGTAGCCGGTTGATAACTCCGTTAATAGTAGAGATATTTAGTAAACTTTTTTTGTTTTGTTTGACAGAAGGTGATATTTGGAATCTACTCTAAAAACTCTATCCAATAGCAAAGTTTCGACAAAATCAAAGACATGGTTTAATTTTTGCATAATGCCATTTTGCATATTACCTTCTGTCAAAGAAAACAAAAAAAAGTTTACTATCGAGTTATCGACTGGCTACCGTTCTACAAACACCCGGTATTAAAGAATACGTATTATTGTGCAACTTTGTCCTGATATTGTACAGGGTGATTCTTGAATAGGTCGACAAGGAAAAAAGTTGAAAGAATAGACACCGCAGGACATGGGAAAATGGTTGCATGTATTTTAGTTTTTCAGAAATAATTTATGAAATATTATACCCCAAACCACGATAATTCCATGGCGAATAACTAGTAGGCGATGAACGAAATAAATACCGAGTGATTTTTTAAATTTTTTATCAACTCTTATCATGAGATCTGGATGGCATGTCTTAGCTTAAGTGAAAAGTCCGTCATTGCACTCCTTTTTGCTGTTTTACAGTAAAAGCTACGACATGCCGTTCAAATTCCATGGCACGAGTTGATAAAAAATTTAAAAAATTACGCGTTACAATTACATATAAAAGTGTATTACAAAATTTTATAACCGCATTGTAAAAACGAATGGATACACAAACGTCTTTATTGGTGTTTACATGACATTACAGACGTCAATTTTATGAGATAGCGGTCAAAATCTCCACCCTTCAGATTACCTAGTGGCCTGCAAATTAGGGACACTGCAAATGCATTTTAAATACAATTTTTTTACGCAATCTTTTAAGGATTTCATTTAAACTGAAGTTTACCTTAGGAAATTAATTTATTTGTTTAGTTTAAGATCACGACAATCTTATAATAGTTCGGTTTTTCCTACATAATTTGCTATCGATCTTTCCCAGAAACATTTTATTCCTTTGTTTATGCCGACCAGTGAATCCTCTGCAGGAATTACATGGCCAACTCGAAAACGCCGCTGCAGTCTCAGCCCTCGTGTTTTCGCGCTTATGTGACAATTATGCGAAGGTGGCCCATAGTTATTGGATACTACGGCCTTCACTTTGAACATTTGCTTTAAATGGTAAAACAAGCACTGCATATATATATACAGAGTGTAAAAAAAATTAATGGCGTATTTGGTAACAATATTCTCGCGAATGCACCAAAATTAAAATAAAAAAAAAAAAAATTCATACCGACATCCGGCAACTTCTTGTAAAATGTTTAGAACCGCTAGACGCAACGGACGGTGACCTTCACCCACAATAAGTGTCCCAAGTCCCCCCCCCCCCTGTGCGAGACGTAATCATACCGATTAAAGTGCCATTTAACGTCTGCCCAGATTTTTCCTTTTGCCACACATGCATTTTGTGAAAATTAAACATACCATCCCTTGTAAATATTGAGAGTGAAGAGAATGTTATAAACAAACTTCGGATTGTCCTTTTGTTTCCGGAGTAACCACCGACAAAATCGCATGCGTTGAAGGTAATCAGAGCTTGCACTCTTTGAAAATGGAACGGGTAATTGTTCCTCACGAACAAGTTGCCAAACAACAAACTGCACAACTGATACAAAGGATCTGCTATTTGGCAAAAGGTGATCTCGGTAACGCTGTACATACAAACGTCTTGAAGCCAATGCATTTTGACCATATTCGCCGTAAATTAAAATCATGTTCACAATAACACTCTTAGATAATTCAGCCATGTTTTCAACTCTATTATCTGCGACGACCGGCGTGCACGTGAGAACTGTGTAACTAACCCACTTTAACAGACGACGCTGACACACCAGCAAACTTCTCCGATATCGTAATTACGTAATAAAAATAAACCAGGAACTGTCAGACTGTTTCATCGCTCGCCTAAAACATTTATTATCTCTAATATTCGTTAATCAATGTTATACAAAAACTGTTTCATTCTATCACTTTGAATGTCAACTTTCACTGGTTTCATTTTTTGCATGAAGTTAAAAAACAGCCTGTATATCTCTCAATTTATTTAATACATCCGCTTGGTTGGTGTTTATTCAATTTGAAGTAGAACTTTATTGTCATATTAATACTTCTATTTGTCTTGTATGCGGCACGGCGTCAGTATTGTTTTGTCAGTCTATTCAAGAATCAGCTTATATACAGGGTGTCACCTTTCCTCAGAATCCTTTTTGTGTAGTTCGATGACATAGGTGATTTAAAATCGCTGGTAAAAAGAAAATATAATAAAAAATGTTAATGAAGAAGAAATGATTTTGAGAGTGTGAAGTAAAACTTTAGTGCAAGCAAAATATACACTAATCCTTTCTTTCCCAATTAGTGCACGTGCACACAAGGTCACAAGCTAGTTATAATAACAGCAAATTCCAAATATGTCAAACTCATGTCGCATGAAGTGTAAATACACTACATTCTGAAAATCCAGTGATTTTTATATTCTCCGCACTATATTCATCTAAAAATCAAACGGGGATGCTGTTGAATTAACGTTTAAAAATAAAGTAGAAGAAAAACCGGTTAATTTATCGTAGATTTTCTTCATATTTTGCAGACTAATAAAATGGACCACTTAACAGTGAACTTCCATGCCTTGGAAGGCGATACGTTGCGTGAGAAAAGAAAGAGCTTCAATCGTCTACTAACTCAAATCAAACAGGAACTGACTACCGATGAAGACCTAAACTCATTCATTTCTGCTTTAGTCCCTAAAAACAAACTAGAAGAAATTTTGAAAATCGAAATGCTTTTGAAGTTCCAAAGAGACGATGCCTTATTGGATATCTTGAAAGGAGGCAACGTAGTTTTCATCAGGAAAGTGTTGAACTGCTGGAGATTTTTTGAAACCGCCTTCCTCAACATCGACGCGGAAACTTTGGTCAACGACGTTTTTCTTCACACCTCGTTCAGCACGCGCATGAAAACCATCACCAAATTGGGGACAAATTTAAAAAACGAATCCCTAGCTGACTCCTATTACGAAGCGATCGAGAAAAAATACGGATTACATATTGCGAGCGCAATTTTACCCGCTTGCAGTTTAAACTTAATCAAATCGAAGGTTAAAACATTCAAGGTGCAGTTAAGTGAGAGGCAGTTGTTGAAGATTTTCAAGAAATACCCAGAGTTTTTGAACTACTATTTCGATGCTCAGGGTACAGCTCGCGATTATGACAAGGTAATTAAACACGTGGCGAGAGTAGACGCGGAACTATTTTGGAAAATCCAAGAAAAATATAATGTCTCCGTGAAATTCGGGCGCCATATGACAGCTTACATGTACGCCAACGAACGTCTCAAAAAATTTCAAGGAAATAATTTTAACTTTAAAAAAGTCTACGCCATCCTGAAGAAAGATGAGCAGAAGCTTCGAGAGTTTTTTTTAACTTTATACCCAGAGGATATCCAAAACTTCTATTCTAGATATTCGATTTATTATAACAATGCTTTAACAAAATTTATTCGGAATATACCAGAGAGTAATAGGTTCACACTAATCAGCGCTTGTTTTAAGGAATTGTATGGGGAAAACTTGAACGAATATGACATAGAGGCCATACCTGAAAACCTTTTGAAAATCATGCCCGTGGAGGAACGCAAAATCATCGTGGATAAAAAAGTCTTGAAAGATGAAAGTTACATGTACATGTGGTCCGCAGATGAAGCGATCAAAGCAATACATGAGCGAATCAAACACACGACAGATGCCTGGCAACGCCAACAATTGTTTTTGCAACTGTACAAGACGTGCAGCTTTAACAATGACCAAAAAGCTTTGCTGAATGTTGTTCAGTACATCGGTAGCAGGTACAGAAACAAAGAGAATTTTTTAAAATTGTTCATAGATCAACTAGCAGAATGGAAAACTTTAGAACGATTAAGTGACGAACATTGGATCCACATTAATAAGCTAATGAAACCGTTATTGATCAAGTCAATGTTATACAATGGTTACAAATTCGCGGCGTCGTATATCAAGCACAAGATGAATGTGAATGGTCCGCCTGAGGAAAGTCTGAAATTTCTGCTCAAAAAAATGATAGAAAGAAGAAGCTCGTTGTATTATATATTATTTGAGCAAGAGAAAATTGGTAGAACTTTAATAGACTATTTGGCTGCTCTGATTCCAGAAATGTTGGAAGGGGACGAGTATCAAGAGGGCGCTGTTTGGTTACTGATGTACATGGTGCAATATAATAAACACAACTCACGCAGTAAAATTCCCCTTTCGAATTATCCCAAATTCTTACAAGTGGCCAAATCAAATTTATCAAAGGAACACCAATATGAGATAATAGGAATATTCAAATATTGCATACAATACGAGAATGACGAGGATTACGATCGCATTTTTTGGGGGCACTACGAAAAGTTGTACGACGCCGATATTTTAATGTGGTATTTACGAAATAAACCGCTGAGTCTGTTTCAAAACATCGATGAAGTGTTAAAACACACATCCTCTCACATTCTAAACAACCGGCTAAGCTCCATCTTCAAGCTTGTTGCAATGTATTCTTTCTGCGATGGTGTGATAGAAAAAATTGTTAATTTTGCGAAGAATTCTCTCAAAGTTGAAAATCTTTACACCGCCAATTTTGCCATCATGGCTTTGGCACACCTGACCGATCCGCAGAGCTATTTCAAAGCAACGAGTTCCCTTTATCCCTCTGAGGATGGTAAAATCGATTACGAAACGACTGATAAAATACAACTGGAAATACAAGAAGCAGTCGTGAAAAGTTTGATTGCTATTCAAAACCCCGACCTCTGCTTGGCTGTTCTGTTAACATTTTGCAAAGGCGATTACTTAAAATACTCTTATAGACCTCTGTATTGCATCACAGCTCACGCAATTGAAATAAATTTGGACCAATTCTTCCAGACACTTTTTAATTCGGCAGTCTCAGTTCGTAAACACTGTGTATACCTCATTACTCTTGTATGTCCTAAAGAAAAGGTTTACAGTTTTTTGAAGCAAGCCGGCGAATCAGACAAACACGCCACCGTTCAGAAAGTGGTTTTCAAAAATACGCTGAAATATTTCCTGTCAGAACAAAGCGAAATCTTCTGGAACTTGCTTCAGTGCAACATTAAAATAATAGACAAGGACGATACCGAAGCTTATGAACATTTGGCGAAAGTGAGGAAAATTCCTTCCGATTACTTACCGCGGTATATTCAATTGATATACGACATATTAACGGAGCACGAGTCGAAACAAATCCAAGATAAAAAATGGGATTTGCTGAGTAGAATTCCGGACGATGTGTTTAAAGACTTAAGCAAGGAATTTCTAAGGAAAACCATAAACGAAACATTGTTTACTGAAAATTGCAGTGAGTTTTGGTTGCAATGTGTTTTCTATACTGCGAAGCAAAATCAGGAGGAAATGCTGCTCTTTACTTTCGGTCTCTTCAAGAATTATTACAACCATCACTTGTCAGATACTACCGGTAATCTCTCAAAGGAGGTTTTACAAAAAGTGCACAACTTCGTCTCTCGTTTTTGCTCTCGAGCCATATTATCAAATGTAGATGAAACACTAATGAAAAAATTCATCGAGCTTTGGTCGGAAACGGTGACGAAAAGTGGATTTGACGAAGAACTGTTGGAGTTGCAACTCGCTCAAGATTACTTGACTTGTCATTCTGAGGATAAGCTGTTCGAATTCGTGGATAAATTAAAAGCTCTTCTGATTAATTGGGTCACCCAACACGGTGATGCGAGTGTTGCGCTTCTGTTTGCGGAGAAATTGGATTCACTTCTGAGAGCTATAGTAATAAATCCATGGCGAGATCACGAAATATTCGTTAAGTTTTTGGAAAAATTCTGCTCCTCAACCGACTTTCCTTACAATTGCAATTACACAGTAGCGATGAAATTATTGTCGGGGCGGGTGAGCTCCAGGAATTCTAGTAAGCATTTTGGTGGAGTGATTGCAAAACTTCGAGACTCTAATGTACCAGGCCTACGAATTCGTTTCGGGCAGATTTTGAAATCCTTGGTAGCTTAAAGTTAACAAAAAATATCTGTATTACTGAAATGTACACAATATAATGATAAATATAAATTAAGAAAAATTCTATATTTGTTTTGTATTAGAGGTAATGATGGTGGTGATGTTGTATTCATACATAAGCCATTTTACCCATAGTTTAGATCTTTTTTATTAAATTAAAATTATTATTTTATCTCAAAATCTCAAGAATCCCACTTCTGTCATCTGTAAACTATTCCTCTCCGTTTCAGTAAGTACTCAATTTTCACGTCCATTGATTAACACTTATGATCTTGTGGACTGTCAACTTTGTTTGTTTATTAATCCCTTTGTGGTTATGGATAACTTAACTATTATTTAAATGATTGAAACAATTTCGTGTATTACTTATTTATTTAATTATCATTGTTTATTGTCGGAGGACGTAGTTCTCAACTCAAAAGTTGTAGAATGTGAATGCAATATGCCCAAAATTAAAAGAACAGTATTATAGTATTAAGGATAATTAAACGAGTATATGAATTAGAAAGCTTCATTCAATTGTGATATACATTGTTAGTACGTTGTGGGAGGATGAGACTTAGCAACAGAGGACCTCTTTTTCCGGCGTTTACTTAGGCCTTATCGATCGTCCTAAAAGCCGTCTTCTTTCTTAAACTGTCACTTCTCGCTCACTAAGAATTTTAGAATTTGAATCCCCGTTTACAAGAAGGAGTCCGCGATTAATATTAAAAATTTAAAGATTTAACAAAACTAAAATAAAAAGGGACACATCTGTTCAAGAAAGGGGTTCGGTGAACATTTCAATAGGATTTCGGAAGGAAAAGGGGAAGCGCAACCGTCGGCGAAAATAGTACGATGAACATTAATTAATATTTTTGGATCTCTTTTGAAACCGCGACGGCTTATGGTTTATATTAAAATAAAAAAAAAAGAAACCGTACCTTCCTCGAGACGCGCTGCCATCTCTAGCGTTTTCCCCTGAGGAGCCTGTCCAAATAGGTTAGTTAACCGTTCTCACGCTTTAAGGTTTCTCCATATGATTATTTATTTTAGTATTTCTTAATGGTCAAGTATCTGAAAGAGAGTCGATATTTCGTCTGGACTATTACACGCGCCCGTTTCCGTTATCGCCTGAGAAATATTTACGTTAAAAAAGTGTGAATTTCTTTTGTGAATGCAGCTAAAGGCGATCCGATTATTGTTTTAATTTAATAATTTAGTGTCTTAAGATTTTCGACCTCTTACAACATAAAGATGCAAAACGCCGGATCCCTAAATTTTAAGTAAAAAAAAAACAGCATTACGTCCTAGAGCTTTGTCAGAATTTGTTTTGTAGAAAACTATTTGTCTTGCAGAAAGGAGTTAGATGTATTATTTTGTTTAACATGAATTGTATTTGAATGTAGAACAAATATCGAGGGTAGATAAGTACGATGGGAACACTCATGAAAAATCAATGCACTGAAACTCGTTTCGTAATCTAATCTAATCTACTGAGCTACATTATGTTTGATATCAAAAACATCGCCATTATTTTCTGTATCAAATCTTATTCAAAATTCATACTCGGAACGTTTTGGTACGTTTAAAAATTCTAGTTTGTAAGAATCTTGAAAGATCACCGTTTTCCTGCTTTGCAGACAAAAAATGGAGCAGCTGATTTTCACTTTCCACGCATTGGAAGGCGAGACACTGCAGAATAAGCGAAAGAGCTTCAACCGTCTTCTAAACCAGATCCAACAGGAATTAACTACTGATGACGACTTAAATACTTTCATTGTTGCGTTAACCCCCAAAAATAAACTCGAGGAAATTTTAAGGGTCGAAATCCTTTTGCGTTTCCAAAGAAACCGTGCCTTGTTCGACGTCTTAAAAAGCGGCAACGTAGTTTTGATCAGAAAGGTCTTGAACTGTTGGAGATTTTTTGAAGTCGCCTTCGTCGAAATCGAGGCAAACACTTTGGTTGACGACGTGTTTCCTCACACTTCATTCAGCACGCGCATGAAAGTCATCGCAAGGTTGGCTGCAAACTTAAAAGACGAAATTCAGGCTGATTCCTATTTTGGTGCGATCGAGAAGAAATACGGATTGAAAGTTGCGACCGCGATTTTGCCGGCGTGCAGTTTGAATTTGATCAAGTTGACAGTGAAAACGTATAAAGTAAAATTATGTGCGAGGCAATTGCTGAAAATATTTCGAAAACACCCTGAATTTTTGAATTTTTATTTCGACATCCACTACAAGGATTTGACTTCCGAATACAACAAGGTGATCAAACACGTGGCAAGAGTAGATAAGGAACTGTTTTGGAATCTTTGCGATAAATACGAATTCAACGTGAAGTTCGGACGTCACATGACCTCTTACCTGTACACCCCCGAATACGTTCGAAGGTATAAGGTAGAAAATTTTAGCGTAAAAAAAATTTACGCCGATGTTAAAAATGACGAGCGAAAAATGTGCGATTTCGTTAAGGCTTTGTTCCCAAAAAACGCGGATGATTTTTATTTTGAATTTGCAAACCGTTACAAGACTTTACAAAAAATTATTAAGTACACCCCCAAATATAAAAGGTACGCCATAATTAACAAGGGCTTTCGGGAGATGTACGGAAAAGACTTGTGCGAATTCTATGAAGACGGGATGTCTGAAGAAGTACTGGAAATTATACCCGTAGAAAAACGCAAAGAAATAGTAGATAAAAAAAATTTCAAAGACGAAAGCTTTATTTATATGTGGCCCCCATATCTAAGCATCCCTGCATTGAAAGAGCGCATTAAATACAACACTGATCAAAACGAACGCTGCGAACTGGCGGTGCAATTATTTAAGACGTGCAGAGTCAACGACGACCTAGAAGCTTTCGTGGAAGTCCTGGGATACATCCGCAATCAATTCAAAAACGACACATATATTTTAACACTATTCATAATTCAATTCTTCGATGGTTGGCCTCGACAAGACAAATTAGAGGATGCACACTGGACACACATAACAAACATTTTAAAACCTCTCGCTGATGATTCCAGAATTTACTGGCATTCTATGGAGGGCTATTTCAGGTACAAGATGAAGTTAAATCTTGGGCACGACGATTTCATTGAGCTTTTCATTAAAACAATGGCAGAAGCAAGATCAGTGTTTTTTTGGATGTTTCTGGGTCCGGAATTTGATAAAAAGTGCTTTGAGCACATGGCCGGATTAATTCCGAAAATCTTCCATGGCAAGGAGTACCAAGACGCCGCCATCTGGTTACTGCGGGGTATGGTCTGCCATAATAAAAAATCATCGTCTGGCAAAATCTTGCTTTCAAACTATCCTGACTTCGTACAAGTGGTTAAATCTTCTTTGGAAAATGAGAGCTGTTCCGAGGAGGTAACGATTATGAAATACTGTGTGCGTTTCGAACACGCTGAAGACAAAGAATACGACCGTCTTTTTTGGAAGCACTATGACCAAATGCACGACGGTGACATTTTATTATGGTACTTACGAAATAAACCGTTGGCGGTATTTCAAAACATTGACCAAGTATTACAGGACGCATCGCCTCACATTCCCTTCAAACAACTTACTTCCACATTCAGAATCATCGCAATGTACGCACCTTGTGGGGCGACAGAAAAAATTGTTACTCACGCGTTGGATTTACTCAAAGCGAATCACCCATACAAATCCGAATTTGCTCTCATGGCTTTATCGCATTTGACTAACGAACAGACGTATTTCGACGCAACAAAGCCGTTCTATCCTCCGGAAGATGGGAAAATTATCTACGAAAATTTGGATAAAAATCGGCTGAGAGTTCAAGAGCTCGTTGCCAAAAATCTGGAGACCTTACAAGAACCACATGCAGGCCTGCATTCCCTGGTAAAGTTCTGCAAGGGTGACTACTTAAAATACGCTTACGGGTCGTTATTTAAAGTTACGAGTTGCACACCTGAAGTGCATTTGGATCAATTCTTCGACGTGCTCTTCAACTCGGCCGTGTCTGTTCGTAAACATGTCGTAAGTCTCGTTACAAGCTTAAGTTCCAAAAGCACGGTGTGCAATTTTTTGAAACGAATTGGTGAATTCGAAAAGCACGCCACTCTTCGAAAAACGGTGTTCAAGAACACGCTGAGATATTTTCTGGCACAACAAAGTGAAGACTTCTGGAATTTGTTTCAGTGCAATATTAAAATAATAGACAAAGATGATGCCGAAGCTTATGAGTATTTGGTAAATCTGAGAAAAATCCCTTCCAATTATTTACCTCAATATATTCAATTGGTTTATGAAGTATTAGCTAAACAGGAATCTCAACAAATTCAAAACAAAAAGTGGGATTTGCTGAATGGAATTTCAGACGACCTGTTCCAGGATTTAAGCAAGGAATTCCTACAGAACATCATAACTGAAACATTATTTACCCAAAATTGCAATGATTTTTGGACAAAATGCATTTTCAATACCGCGGGGCAAAAACCAGAGGAGATGCTGCTATTTACCTTCGATCTCTTCAAGAATTATTATAGCAGCAAACTCTCAAAGGAAGTGCTGCAAAATGTACACGTTTTCGTCTCTGATTTTTGCATGCGTGCCCTAGTGTCAAATGCAAACGAAAAACTAATGGAAAATTTCATCGAGCTCTGGTCAAAAACGGTGGTAAAAAATGTGTTTTATGAAGAAGAGCTGCAATTGCAACTCACCCAGGACTACCTAACATGCCACTTTGCGAATAAGCTGTGTGAATTTGGGAGTAAAGCCAAGGGGCTTCTGGTTTATTGGGTTAAGAAATATGACGAACCTTGGGTCACATATATGTTTGCAGAAAATCTGAAGTCGCTTCTGGATTCTGTAATAATCATTGAAGAAAACGAGGAAAAATTGGCTGCGTTTCTTGAAAATTTCTGTTGTGTAAACGACGGTGGTTACAGTTACATTGTGGCAATGAAGTTGTTATCTGAACATGCGAATTCACCACACTTTGATGAAGTTGTAGCAAAAATTCGCAATTGCAAATTACCAAGTGTCCGTATTAGGTTCGGAACATTTTTGAAAATGTTGTCGTCAGCTGTTTAAGTCTTAGTTATTGTTAAGATCTGTCTCAAGTATCTTAAAGATGAAATAAAATTATTTTTAAGCCTTATCATTTAGATTTGACTTCCCTGTTCAAGTATACCATGATAACTACACGACAGCCCATATCGATTTTATAATTTATCTCGAGTGCGTTTTAGGTGCGATTGAACGGAAAGACGGTAAAGTTGTGACCCATTTCAAGCAAGCAGAGAACACGTTCAAACTTTGTTTTAGCTCTTAATGAATCGTATGCAATTTCTTTTATGCAGTGGTATTTAAATTAGCAAGTTAGAAATTTTGCAACAAAAAATTGAAGGTAATTTTTATTTTCAGAAATGGCAACTCTACAAGAACTAGTCGCGTGTTTTCATTCGTTGGAAGGCAATTTTATTTCTGAGAAACGAAGAAACTTAAGTGCCCTTTTAAATTTAGCTGAGACAAGTTTGAGATCTGAGGAAGAGTTGAGTGCCTTCATTACAGCCTTAACGCCCCGAAGTCGACTAGAAGAAATTTTTAGGGTGGTCGTGTTGATACGGTTCCGCAGGAACGGAGAACTTTTGGAGGTACTGAAAAGCGGAAAACCCATCTTAATAAAGAAGTTACTTAACTACTGGCAGTTTTTCCGGGATACGTTCGGAACTGCAGACGCTCGTACAGTAGTGAACGAAGTACTTCCACACACATCATTCAGCACCAGAGTGAAAGTCATCAATAGACTGTCGAAAAACTTAATAAGCGAACAGCAAGCTGATGATTACTTCAAAGCAATCGAAGAAAGATATGGATTGAAAACGGCGAGCATAATTTTACCTGGGTGCAGTTTGGAATTGATACAATCAGTACTTACCCAATACAAAATAAAATTAAAAGAAAGACAACTACTGTTAATCATTAAGAAGTATCCCAATTTTCTGAAATTTTATTGTGATCACTTAGAAAACACAGGAAAATTTGTTCAATTTAACCACCAAATTATAGAATACATCGCCAAAACAAATCCGGAATTATTTTGGCAACTTCTAAATAAATGTACAATAAACGTCCGGTTTGGAAAACATATGACTTGGCGCATGTTACAAAATAAAAAAGACATCGACGTGCGTTTTTTCCGATACATGGATACGTTCAAGTTGACCCAGATGTTGAAAATTCTGGCGAGAGACAAGAAAGTGTTCAGAGACTTTTGCCTTAGTGAACTTCCAACGAAAGTCGAATATTTTCATTCTGATTCGTTCGGAACTGCACCTTTACGTGAATGTTTTCGTCGCGTGAAGGACAGCAAACGTTACGACGTTTTAAACTTTTACTTTAGAGAGAAGTACAAACAAGATTTGCACAATTTTCCCCAGAACATTTCCTTGGACCTCTTGAAAATTATGCCCATTGATAAGAGAGAAATTGTTTTAGATGAAAAGGTCAAACTCGAAGAAGATTTAATTTACATGTATAACACTCGGAAATCCATTCCAATACTTAAAGAACGGATTAATACCACGTCGGATATAACCACACGTAACAAATTAGTGGGAAATTTGTTGAAAACTTGCATATTCAACAAAAATGACGGAGCGTTGCTATATGTCTTAAAATACATGTCGAAAAGACATAAAAATGATCTTGTTATACTGCAGAATTTCATGGTAAATTTGCGTGACTGGAAGTATTTGGAAAGTCTCAGTGCGGAACACTGGGATATAATTAATGATTTTCTGAAAATGCTAGAAATTTCTGTCGAGAACTACAGAACGGACTTGGTTTACATGGAAAAGTATTTGCTTTTCCTAGTGAAAAATCACTTACCATACGATGAACAATTAAGAGATTTGTTGAAACATTTAGAAAAAAGTCTCTACTGTGTACAGAAATTTGACAATCAGAAATTTTTCTTGGAAAAATTTGGACCTTTGATACCAGAACTTTTCCAGGGCGACCAATACAAAGATATGTCCATTATTTTTCTGCAAGCGGTGATAAGGTATAACGAAACCAAGAAGGCTGACGAAATCCCAATAACCAAATTTCCGGAAATGTTAACATTGTCTAAATCACTAGTAACACAACGTTTTGACGCTGTACAAGTTATTAACTATTGCATCCAAACATACGACGGATATGATTCTTTCTTTTGGGATAATTTAAATGTTCTCACTTCGGATGACATAATCGAGTGGTACCTCAAAACTAAACCGCTTCAGGTGATTCAAAACCTCGACGCATTATTGAAGTGGTGTTCAAAGAAAATGCATATGCTATTAATTAAAAAAAATGCGTCTACTAATAAAACGGTTCAGTTCTACTTGGATAATTTGCTTGACAAAAATTGTGTTGCAATTCCAGCTATGTCACTACTTCTCATGCACGAAGAATATTTTGAGGCCGTTAAACATTTATATCCTCCTTCTGATGGCAAAATCGACATATTGAGTTCATCTTACGCGCAGCTGGCATTTCAAAAACAAGTAGTCGAAAATCTGAAAAACTTAACTGAACCGACGAAGTGTCTCCCGATCTTATTAAAATACTGCATCGCCGATTATTTAAAATATGCCCTGGACCCTCTGTATCACCTCGTTATAAACACGCCGGAAATAAATTTGCCACCCTTTTTTGAAGCGCTCTGTAACGCCGCTGTTTCTGTCCGAAAACATGCCGTTTTCTTGACCAGCATTGTTTCAACAAAAGAAGTAATTTACAAATTTTTAAAGGCAGCTGGGCAAAATGAAAAAAACTCATCCCTTCAGAAGGCAGTGTTGAGAAAAACGCTGAAGTACTTCGTCGAAAATCCAAACGACGCTTTATGGAATTTATTCAAAGATAACATCAATGTAATAGATAAGAACGATCGCGAAGCTCACAGTGCCCTTCTCGATTTAACAATGATTCCTGAGGAATATTTACCTCAATACATTATATTGGTCTTTGAAAAATTTGCCAGTAATTCTGACGAGGAAATTCGAAACAACAAATACGAATTGGTGAGCAAAATCCCAAAGAATATAATTAGTGAACTAGATGAAAACTTTCTGAAGCATCTCATCGACATTACGTTACTCCTTCCGAAGGTTACCTATTTTTTGAACCACTTTTACTTGACCTGCATTTTTTACAGTAAAGGGCAAAAACAGGCAAATCTATATCAATACGTCTTTAATATCTGGAAGAATTTCGTCGAGGAATCTTGGTCTGGTCCTGTCAAGGGGCAAGCTAGGAAAGAAGTCTACGATTTTGTGAATCAGTTCTGTACGCACTGCATCAACTTGAAAGTTGATAAATCTCTCCTTGGAAAATTCGAGAACGACTGGAAGAATTTGCTGGAACCCGAAGAGGTCATCGAGGAGTATTTTATCGTCGATTTTACTGTGTTATATTTCAACTGCAAATCCGAACGCGAATTTGGGGGTAAATTAAACGAGTACCTGCACCAATTGGTACAAAAGTATGATACAGGCATCGTTCAAATATTCGCTGAAGTAATGGAGCGGTACATTTCAAATAATGTGAGGCTGCGATGCTATGAAGAAAAGTACCTCACGTTCGTGGAGGGTTTCTTCTATGAAAATCAATCGACACAAGTCTATCTTCTTTTGTTAGAGACTTTGTGTAAGAAAGCGCTCTCTGACAAGGTGTATAGTGCGAAATACCAGCCGATGTACGAATTAGTGAGACAATGTAAAGTTCCTATTGTTCAGGTTTGTTTGAAGCGGTATTTGCGTAAAGAATGTTTGGATGAATTAAATTGATTTTCAGAATAATTTCTTCTTTTCAAACAAATTGTATTTTTTTGTGCATATAATTTGATAAGTGTATGTATTTAAAGTACAATAAAAGATTTGGAAAAGTTTGTACTCTCTGATAAATCTTTGCTTCTATAGTCCTCATTTAAGGCACGCCTTAAGTTAATTAGGTTTCGTATAACAAATGTAAGTTCCAGAAACACAACATTCACAATCGCCTTGTATAATAAAACGTCGATAATATAGAACACTTTTTAATATTTATGTTCGCCAAGACTACACAACTGAAAATGAAATAAATTTATTAATGAGGTAATCGCTTTATTAACTGTAAGTTTTGAACTTCAACCGTTTTTTAAATCATGAGTTAATTAAAAAATAATCGGTATCGCCAATCATTATTTTTAAATAAAATAATAAAGAAAGGTCTTATACACTAATGTCCGATTGCCTTTTGTTTCAATGTTCTCAGCTTTAAAAACAATTTGAACACCTTTTTTAGAGCGATTTTAGTAGCGATTATTTTGTTATGATATTATTTTGTTATTTTGTTATAGATATAGAAGAGAAATAAATTTTCTAAAATAAAATTTTCAAACTTTAATCTCCTGTATCTTGAAAACAAAAGGCAATTGGACATTAGTGTATAAGACCTTTTTGTTTATTATTTTATGGTCCTCTACCGCTTGGTACTGTGCATTGTAGTTTTTTCAATGTGACTCAGTATATTTGTACATTACCGCTTTTATAATGAATGATTTTTTCTACAACCGAAAATACGTTCTCAATCCCCTTAAGAAAAAATTACGCACGCCAATGAGCGCATAAAGTTGCTTTTGAAATCAGTGAATCATCATTAATGCGATTAGTTTTAGGCTGCGTGCGAGAGAAATTGAGAGAAATTCTAAGTTAGCCGGTAAGCTTTTATTTAATTCAATAAACAGTTGCTTTTATTTGCTCTTGATTACACAATTCAACAAAATACCGGCAAATATGTCGGATGTAAATAAAATTAGATATTGTGAGTGCGTTCAATTAAGTAAGCGCGAATCGATAAGAAGCACAGCAAAATTAAAAAAAAAAAATTAAAATAATCCCGAAGAGTCGCTCCGTTGATATTAGTTACCAAAATCACAGTCAGAAAAGCTGGAGCATGTGTATAGGTTACTATAGAATAAATTGAATGTTGGTATTGCTAAATTCAAGAAAATTTTTAATTTCAAATTCGACTAGTTTCGGGTGTAGACGTAGCCATCATCGGGGGAGGCTTAAACTGCTTTATGAAAATGAATCTATAAAAATTCGATCACATTTGTAGATTGTAATTTAACAATGATGAGTCAAAATAAGATTAGTTATACAATTTTTTAACTAATTTTAACTTTTTTGTTGATTGATTTTCAGAAAGCAGTTTTACTCTCCTATTCTGTAACTCATAAGTCACATACATATTTTTCGTGGTATCTAAGTAGTGATTGATCAAAATATATCACTTAACGACTGTTGAGTTCTAGCATAGGGGGGCAAGTCACCCCCGATGATGACTATGTCTATAGCCGAAACTAATCGAATTAAAAAAAAATTTCTTGAACTTACCAGCGTTCAATTTTTACTATAAGTAGTATCCTATACACATACTCCAGCCTTTTCGATTATTTAAAATAATGTATAGTTCGCTCTTTGTGTATATTTAAAATAATTTAACCACCGGTGGATAAAAAATTATTTTTTTAGGTGATACTAACAATGTCGAAAGCTGACGACCTCGTAGCGAAATTCCATGCAATACAAGGCGTTACATTATCTGAACGTCGACGAAATTTCAATCAACTGCTCAGCCAATTACACTCAGATTTGACCTCGGAAGAAGACCTAAAATCCTTCATTACCACCTTAACCCCGAAAACCCCACTAGATGAGGACTACAAACTAGACATCTTGGTCAGTTTCAACAGGAACGAAGACCTACTGCAAATACTAAAGTCCGGAAATCCCTTGCACATCCGAAAGGTATTAAACTTCTGGAAATTTTTCCACTCCACGTTTCAAACCATCGACGAAAATGCGTTACTGAACGATGTGTTTCCTCATACTTCCTTCAGTACTAGGATGAAGATCATCAATAGATTATACAAAAATTTAAAAAACGAAGAGAAAGCTGATGCTTATTTCAAAGCCATCGAGGAGAAATACGGACTGAAAATCGCAAGCGCGATTTTACCCGGATGTACCTTAGACCTAATCAAAACGGTCGTGCAAAAGTACAAACGGAAATTAACCAGCAGACATTTGATGAACATCGTCAAGAAAGACCCTAAATTTGTAGGGTTTTATTTCGAGTTGTTGGACGACAATTTCGATTTTTCCCGTCACTATAAGCAAGTGCTTAAGTACATCGCGAAGGTCGATCCAAGTTATTACTGGGAGATGGTCGATAAATATAAATTTCAGGTCAAATTTGGTAAACAGATGACGCCACACGTCCTGCAAGCAAATAAGGGTATTTTGAAACAAGATAAAACCATAGCGGATTACTTTAATCGCAGGCAAATGATGGGCATTCTTAAAGCGGATGACTATTTACTTCGGGAATTCATTTTGCTTCACTTTCCCAAAACTTTGGATGATTTTACCTTTGGTGTAATGCATTTTATCAAGTATATCTCGAAACACGAACAATATCAGGTTGTAAGTAAGTACTTTTTAGAAATTTATAAGAAGAAGATAACTGAGGAGCCTCATAGTATGCCAGAAGACTTCTTGAAGATCATGCCCGTAGATGATAGGGAGGTGATTTTGGATGTGCTAGTTCCTAACGATGACAGTCTTATTTACTTGTATCCCCCGAGGAAGTCGATTTCGATGCTGAAAGAGAAGATCAAGCATACATCGGAAATGGAAAAGCGTGGAAAGCTCTTGTATCAACTCATTGAGACGTGCAAGATTTGTAATGACAGTGATTCGCTGTTGATTGTGCTGAAGTACTTTTTGTTCCGGCATAAGAACGATCTCTACCTGTTGATCGAATTCATGCGGAAGTTAGCCAAGTGGCCTAATGCTGAAAAATTGAGCGCAGAGCATTGGAAGTGCATCAACGAGTTGGTGAAGCTGCTGTCGGTTTCTGGAAAGTACAGCAACAGAGAGTTCAACTTAATGGAGAAGTATTTGCAGTTTTTATGGAACAACGAGCTGCCGTACGACGAACCAATCCGAGCTTTTTTGAAGTACATCGCGGAAAACCATCACCAAATTCTTGTTTTTGAAAAACAAAAAAAATACATGAAGATATGCCTGGAGCATTTTGCAGACTTGATTCCGCAAATGTTCGAAGGCCAAAGATACAAGGATATGTGTATTAAATTAGTAAGTGCGATGATGAAGTATAACACGAAGAATTCGAAGGACCCGATCTTGATTAATCGTTACGCCGAAATAATTAGTACCGTGAAAGAGAATATGACAGGATATTTTTACCTTTCGAAGGCCATTAATAATTACATTGTTAAATTCGCGTACGAGAAAGATGGAATTTACGACCCGTTCTTTTGGGATCATTACAAAAAACTTCAGACCTGCAACATGATCATCTGGTATATCAAAACGAATCCACTGAAAATTTTGGAGAACGTCGAACAATTATTTTCGGGCTTACCAAATTTTTCTGCATGTCGCAATAGAGTGCTCAATCTTTGGTGGAACAAGGGCCGATATTGCCTCATGGATGAGATCTTGAAACCACTGTCCAAATTTTACCATCTGAACATCCCGGAAAAACTCATACACTTTGCTTTGGCAACCCTACAAAACAGAGAGAATGAACAACGAGTCACTTACGCCGCCGTGAAAGTTTTATCTCATTTTGGCACTCACGTTCAGTACTTAAGTGCCTTTGACACATCGGATGAAAAGACACGAAAATACTTGGCCAAAAATCTGCGCAATTTAAACCCACCATACGCCAACTTGCCTCTCCTGTTAAACTTTTGCACACCTAAATACATAGTAGCCGTTCAAAAATCTCTGTACCCCATTGTCAGCAACACACCAGAAAAAATGCTAGCGGAATTCTTCGCCACTCTCTATAAGTCTTCGGCGTCAGTCAAAAAACACGCTATAAATTTAACAATCGCCATGACAACCAAAGAAGGGATTTACAAGTTCTTAAAGCAAGCTGGCGCAGATGAAACCATACCATCTCTGAAAAAAATCATATTCAGACTAACGATGAAGTACTTCGTGCAAAACCCCAGCGATATGTTCTGGAACTTGTTGAAATCCAACATCAACTTGATTGATCCCAAAGACAGAGAAGCCCATGACTTCCTTCTGAATTTGAATAAAATCCCCCACAAGTACCACCTCCAATACATCCCGTTAATCTACGCATTATTATCAAATAGCGCGGACAGAATGATCAAGAAGAAAAAATTCGAATTACTAGAACACATTCCTGATAATCTCATTAAAGACTTGGACTTGGTTTTCATCAAACAAGTGATAACTGACGGTATATTCAACCAAGATTTGGAAAACAGCGACAAAGAGTGGATCGGCCTCAAATTTATCTTTTACGCCAATAGGGAAAACCAATTGGTAATGTTGCAAGTAGCTTCTGGTACTTTGAAGAGTTATGTTAAACTAAACTGGGATGGGCCGGCCAGAATCAAAGTTTGCAGTTATTTAAAAGAATTTTGCAAAACCTTCATCAAATTAAATCTCGACCCAGAATTGTTGGATGAATTCCAAACATCTTGGTTAAGTATTTTCGAACGTGAAGATATATTCGAGGAGTGTTTGCTGTTGGATTTCACTTCCACTTACGTCAAGGGCTCGCCCGAAAAGAAACTCGTAGAATTTGCGGCGAAAATAAACGAAGTTTTGCAGAATTTGGTGAGCACTTACGACGGAAGTTTCGTCGACTTGTTTGCTGAGGCCCTGCACCAGTTTCTGGCCGGATTTGTATGTGTGGTGGACGATGAGGAGAAGATGGTGAAGTTCCTGGAAAGTTTCTGTACCGCGAGGAAATCACCACACGCGTTCCTGGTGGTGATTATGGTTTCGGCGAAAATTGGAAAAATATATGGAGAGTCGGTGTTGAAGATGATTCAGGACTGCGAAACGCCGGCCGTTCAGATTTATTTAAAACACTATGCAGCTTTTGTTCAAGACGCGTCGTTTACATGTGTATTTTAAATCAGAGAGTAGTTTTTTTATATGATGTAAGACGAACGAGCATACTTAAAGCTGAATAAATGCATTTATTATTACTTTCTATTTTATTAAATGTTCTTATTTGCAGAAAATTTAAAAAGTTATTTAACTAGTGCGTGTTTTCTGGCGCTTTATAGAGCAGCAGAGGTTTACGCATTTTATAAAGCGATGAAGCGCTGCAGCGGCCTGGCTCAACTAAATGAACGAAAACACAATCTATCTCGTTAAGTGGAATGTGGAATCTGGAAAGGTTAGTTGTCTTTTCCAGGAATATTTGATTTTTGTTCGCCGAAGGACGTAAAATTTGCTTTACTTGTGCCGGTATGTAAATTATTTAACATTTTATTATATGATGTTGCTTCTTGAAAATGCATTTATCAATAGAAATAGTATCAATTTTCTATTACCTGTACTTATCTAAGAATGATTCATCGCTGTATTAATCGTTATTTATAGTTAATTATTATTAAGTAGGTATACTCCGCGCAAGATGAATACGACCAGTAGATTCTTTCTTTACTTAGCTTTTGATAATTCTAATACAATTATTATATAAAAATATCAATATAAAATTCGTTTATGTATTATAGAATATGTATTATTGTGCAACTTTGTCTGATATTGTACGGGGTGATTCTTGTATAGACCGACAAAAAAAAATCTTGAAAGGATAGACATCACAGAACATGGAAAAATTTATTGTATATATTTTAGTTTTTCATAAATAATTAATTAAATATTGTACCCCAAGCAACGATACTTCCATGCTGAATAACTGGTAGGCGATGAACGAAATGAATACAGTTATAAAAATGTATTACAAATTTTTTTAACCGCATTGTAAAAACGAGTGGATTCAGAAACGTCTTTATCGGTGTTTACATAACATTACAAACGTTAATTTTATGAGATTCCGGAATAAATCTCCATTCTTCAGAGCACCAAGTGGCCATGATTGAATCGCGACACGGTTCAGGATACTGCAAATGCATTTTAAACACAAAGTTTTTTACGCAAACTCATTCGGGTTTTAATGATTTCATTTAAACTGAAGCTTACCTTAATCATATCACAATAGTATCAGTATTAAAATATTATATATTTTTGAAATCAACAAACAATGATATTTCATTGTTTTTCTCTATCTCTTAAAATAATACTTCTAGGTAAGCTGCAAAGTGTTCAAAAACGACTATCAAATTTTCAATAAATTGGCGAATAACACAAAAACTAGTAAACCAATTACACGATATTTATATATGTTTGTTATCAGCATGACTCAAGGATTAAAAATTTGTAAAAATATGTTTCATTTAAAAAAAATTATATTTTTTTGTCTACTCGGTATATAAATATAAAACGCTGCAAGTATAAGTGAAATCTACATAAAAATCCATATAAGAGCAATATTTAAATTTTTTGAATCGGTTAATAATTTAAATAATAAAGGGAGGTTGACAATAATAAAACTAACCCTGTACAACCTTTTTGAGCGCATGCTTTTGACTGTTTCGAACTAGTCAGTCTGAGACTGCTGTTGGAAAAACCTTATAACTACAAATACATCAAACTACAAATATATCAAACTCATGTCGCACAAAGTATAGATACACTACACTCTGAAAGTCCATTGATTTTTATATTCTCCGTGCATACTAAACGACAATAAAAGTTGCATTCAGAACGACATTTATTTGGTTCTTAATATAATACATATTAAGAACTAGATAAATGTCGTAACATAATACATACAATGTATTTTTTTAAAATGCCTTAAAGGTTAGCCATGAAAATTAAAACTCATGTCGTAGCTTGGCAGCTAACACATGCCAAAACTGACAATTTAAAGTACATGCATTTTTAAAAAAACACATAGTATTAAGAACCAGATAAATGTCGTCATTCACTTAAAATCAAGCGGGGATGCTGTTTAATTAACGTTTAAAAATAAAGTAGAAGAAAAACTGGTTAATTTATCGCAGTTTTTCTACATATTTTACAGACCTAATAAAATGGACCACTTAACAGTAAACTTCCATGCGTTGGAAGGCGATACGTTGCATGAGAAACGAAAGAGCTTCAATCGTCTACTAACTCAAATCGAACAGGAACTGACTACCGATGAAGACCTAAACTCATTCGTTTCTGCGTTGGTTCCTAAAAACAGACTAGAAGAAATTTTGAAAGTCGAAATCCTTTTGAAGTTCCAAAGAGACGATGCCTTATTGGACATCCTGAAAGGAGGCAACGTAGTTTTGATCAGGAAAGTGTTGAGCTGCTGGAGATTTTTTGAAACCGCCTTCCTGAACATCGACGCGGAAACTTTGGTCAACGACGTTTTTCTTCACACCTCTTTCAGCACGCGCATGAAAACCATCACCAAACTGGCGACAAATTTAAAAAACGAATCCCTAGCTGACTCCTATTACGAAGCGATCGAGAAAAAATACGGATTACATGTTGCGAGCGCAATTTTACCCGCTTGCAGTTTAAACTTAATCAAATCGAAGGTTAAAACATTCAAGGTGCAGTTAAGTGAGAGGCAGTTGTTGAAGATTTTCAAGAAATACCCAGAGTTTTTGAGCTACTATTTCGATGCTAAGGGTACAGCTCGCGATTATGACAAGGTGATTAAACACGTGGCAAGAGTAGACGCGGAACTATTTTGGAAAATCCAAGAAAAATATAATGTCTGCGTGAAATTCGGCCGCCATATGACAGCCTACATGTACGCCAACGAACGTCTTAAAAAATATCACGCAACTAATTTTAACTTCAAAAAAGTCTATGCCATCCTGAAGAAAGATGAACGCAAGCTTCGTGAATTTTTTCTAACTTTATACCCAGAGGATATCCAAAACTTCTATTCTAGATATTCGATTCATTATAACAATGCTTTAACAAAATTTATTCGAAATATACCAAAGAGTAATAGGTTCACATTAATCAGCGCATGTTTTAAGGAATTGTATGGGGAAAACTTAAGCGAATATGACATAAAGGCCATACCTGAAAACCTTTTGAAAATCATGCCCGTGGAGGAACGCAAAGTCATCGTCGATCAAAAAATCTTGAAGGATGAAAGTTACATGTACATGTGGTCCGCAGATGAAGCGATCAAAGCAATAGATGAGCGAATTAAACGCACAACAAATGCATGGCAACGCGAACAGTTGTTTTTGCAATTGTACAAGACGTGCAGCTTTAACAATGACCAAAAAGCTTTGCTGAATGTTTTACAGTACATCGGTAGCAGGTACAGAAACAATGAGAAATTTTTAAGATTGTTCATAAATCAACTAGCGGAATGGGAAAATTTGGAGAAATTAAGTATCGGACATTGGGTCCACATTAATAAACTAATAAAACCGTTATTGATCAAGTTAATATTTTACAGCGATTATAAATTCACCGCGTCGTATGTCAAGCACAAGATGGATGTGAATGGTCCACCTGAGGAAAGTCTGAAATTTCTCCTCAAAAAAATGACCGAAAGAAGATCGTTGTATTATATATTTTATGAGCAAAAGAAATTTGATAGGAGTTTCTTAGAATATTTGGGTGCTCTGATTCCAGTAATGTTGGAAGGGGACGAGTATCAAGAGGCCGCTGTTTGGTTACTGATGTGCATGGTGCTATATAATAAACAAAACTCACGCAGTAAAATTCCCCTTTCGAATTATCCCCCATTCTTACAAGTAGTCAAATCATATTTATCAAAGGAACGGCAATATGAAATAGCAATATTCAAATATTGCCTACAATACGAGTATGAAACTGACGAGGATTACGATCGCATTTTTTGGGGACATTACGAAAACTTGTACGACGCTGATATTCTAATGTGGTATTTACGAAATAAACCGCTAAGGCTCTTTCAAAATATCGATAAAGTGTTAAAACACACATCCTCCGACATTCTGAATAACCGGCTAAGCTCCATCTTCAAGCTTGTTGCAATGTATTCTTTCTGCGATGGTGTGATAGAAAGAATTATTAATTTTGCGAAGAATTCTCTCAAAGTTGAAAATTTTTACACCGCGAATTTTGCCACCATGGCTTTGGCACACCTGACCGATCCGCAGAGCTATTTCAAAGCAACGAGTTCCCTTTATCCCTCTGAGGATGGTAAAATCGATTACGAAGCGACTGATAAAATACAACTGAAAATACAAGAAGCAGTTGCGAAAAATTTGGTTGCCATTCAAAACCCCGACCTCTGCTTGCCTTCTCTGTTAACATTTTGCAAAGGCGATTACTTGAAATACTCTTATAAACCTCTGTATTGCATCGTAACTCACGCGATTGAAATAAATTTGGACCAATTCTTCCAGACACTTTTTAATTCGGCAGTCTCAGTCCGTAAACACTGTGTGTACCTCATTACTCTTGTATGTCCTAAAGAAAAGATTTACAGTTTTTTGAGGCAAGCCGGCGAATTAGACAAACACGCCACCGTTCAGAATGTGGTTTTCAAAAATACGTTGAGATATTTCCTGTCCGATCAAAGCGAAATCTTCTGGAACTTGCTGAAGTGCAACATTAAAATAATAGGCAAGGTGTATACCGAAGCTTACGAACTCTCGGCGAAAATGGGGAAAATTCCTTCTGATTACTTACCGCGGTATATTCAATTGATATACGACATATTAACGGAGCACGAGTCGAAACAAATCCAAAATAAAAAATGGGATTTGCTGAATAGAATTCCGGACGATGTGTTTAAAGACTTAAGCAAGGAATTTCTAAAGGAAACCATAAACGAAACATTGTTTACCGAAAATTGCAGTGACTTTTGGATACAATGTGTTTTCTACACTGCGAAGCAAGACCAGGAGGAAATGCTGCTCTTTACTTTCGATCTCTTCAAGAATTATTACAACCGTCACTTGTCAGATACTACCGGTAATCTTTCAAAGGAGGTTTTACAAGAAGTGGACAACTTCGTCTCTCGTTTTTGCTCTCGAGCCATATTATCAAATGTAGATGAAACACTGATGAAAAAATTCATCGAGCTTTGGTCGGAAACGGTGACGAAAAGTGGATTTGACGAAGAACTATTGGAGTTGCAACTCGCTCAAGTTTACTTGACTTGTCATTCTGAGGATAAGCCGTTCGAATTCGTGGATAAATTAAAAGCGCTTCTGTTTAATTGGGTCACGCAACACGGTGATGCGAGCGTTGCACTTCTGTTTGCGGAGAAATTGGATTCACTTCTGAGAAGTATAATAATAAATCCATGGAGAGATCACGAAATATTCGTTAAGTTTTTGGAAAAATTCTGCTCCTCGAGCGATTTCCCCTACAATTGCAATTACACAGTAGCAATGAAACTATTATCGGGGCGGGTGACTTCCAGGAATTCTAGTAAGCATTTTGGTGGAGTAATTGCAAAACTTCGAGACTCTGATGTACCAGGCCTACGAATTCGTTTCGGGCAGATTTTGAAATCCTTGGTAGCTTAAAGTTAACAAAAAATATCTGTATTACTGAAATGTACACAATATAATGATAAAAATAAATTAAGACAAATTATTTTTCTACTTTGCGTTCACAATGAATTCATTGTGACACCAAAAACAGTTTCACAATGAAGCTCATTGTGAAACTGTTTTTGGGGAAATTTTAGTCAATTTTTAACTGAAAATATTTAATAGATTTTACAAAATTATTCATTATTTATTTGTTATTTAACAGAATATTCACAATGAAGCTGGATAAGAAAAATTAATAACTTGTCAATGTGATTTTTGTGTAAAACGAAGAAACGAAGGGTTATCAGTGTTGCCACGCATTACAACTAAAATTCTCCATATACTAAGGAGATCCAATTTTTGACAGTATTTTTCATATTTTTGTTCAATAAGTGACGCAAAGTAGAAAAAATAGTATATTTTACATGTTTCACTAGAGGCATTGTACAATAAGCCTTCTTGTGAAACTTGTAAAATAATATACTATTATTGTTTTAGTATTAGAGTTAATGATAGTGGTGGTGGAAAGTTCACTGTAACCGAAGGTTGGTTATTGCTGACGGCGAGTTAGGTAGTCTTCTTTTTTTGGACTACGTTGGCGCAATTGTATACATATACATATAATCCATTTTACCAACAGTGTAGATCTTTTTATTAAATTAAAATTATTATTTTAAAAAATAAAAGAACTAAATAGCAGCTTAGCTGGCAAGGAAAAGTAACTGTCGACGTACGTTTCGGTCTTATTAGACCTCATCAGGACAGTATAACCAAGGTGTAAGGTGTGGACACTTGGAGATAGAAAACAACAAATGAAGCAACAGACCAGGAGACCGAATGCACATTTGCACATTGCATTCTGCCAATTTTAAAATGTGAATAATAAATATCCTGATATACTCGTGTATCAAACATAAAATTCGTGATATATATATCATGATATATATATCATGATATATATCGTGATATATAATATATCAATTGATATATATCCTCAAACCCTGGTTTCAACTCAAAATGAAACGTATGACATGTAATGTACGAGTTAGATAGTCGCCAGTATGCACGAGAGAAGTCAAAATTGATAAGGAATTTAAAATTTAAAATTGGATGGTATTCTCAGTTAATATCTCAGTTAGTATCTCAGTTAATAATGAAAATACAAGAAAACTAAACAAGCGTTATTTAATCAACTTTTCAAGCTGGTTTCAATGGTCCAAAAAATCAGCTCTCTGTTACTGTTTTCGTGCTACAGCCGAAACAAGAAAAAACGATAAATTTTTCAAATTCGTATAACATTTTTTCTTTGAAATTACCAAAAAAATTTTAAAGACATTTTTTATAGCTGTGTAAACGTAGTTCGTGATTTTATAATTACGTAATTTAAAAGCTTTACATTAGCCAAGCTACAGATCAAACATACATACATTTTTGTAAATAGAAGCCATAGTTAGCTCTGCCACTATTTTTTTAGATTTTTAATTGGACCATGGAAACCAGCTTGAAAAGTTGGCTCAATGAAGCTTCTATTTTCACTATTAACTGATGTAAAATATGTACAATCATAGACATAAATATAGAATACCATGCAATTTAGGACACCTGTACATAACATTTTTTAATTAACTATATAAGATACGTAGATTTGCTAAACCTACGATATTTGAGTAATGATAGAACATACCTTATGATTATCTGTCAATCCAATGACATATTGACTAATAGGAAGACGGGGACAAAAAAATTAAGATTTCAGATAACTTTTTAATTTTTTTAAGTAATTTTTTCTGAAACAATATATATTTGTACATTAGCGCTTTTATAATTAATTATTCTTTCTGCAACGGAAAACACGTTCTTAATCCCCTTAAGAAAACAAAATTACGCACGTCAATGAGCGGATAACTTTCAACTCGAATTCCACCCAGTTGCCCTTGAAATCAGTGAATCATCATTAATGCGATTAGTTTTTGGCTGTATAAATTGAGAGAAATTCTAAGTTAGTGGGTAAGTTTTTATTAACTTCAATAAACAGTTGCTTTTGCTTACTCTTGATTACACAATTCAACAAAATACCGGCAAATATGCCGGATGTAAATAAACATAGATGTTGTGAATGCGTTCAATTAAGTCAGCGCGAATCGCTAAGAAACACACAAAATTAAAAAAAAATTAAAATAATCCCGAAGAGTCGCTCCATTTACGGTTAGAAAAGCTGGAAGATATGTATATGTTACTATAGAATAAATTGCATGTTGGTATTGGTAAAATCAAGAAAATTTTTAATTTCAAATTCGACTAGTTTCGGCTATAGACGTAGCCATCATCGGGAGAGGCTTAAACTGCTTTATGAAAATCATTTTATAAAAATTCGATCACCTTTGTAGATTGTAATTTAACAATGTTGAGTCAAAATAAGATTAGTTATACAATTTTGTAACTAATTTTAACTTTTTTGTTGATTGGCTTTTTCCTATTCTGTAACTCATAACGACATGGTTAAGTGACATACATATTTTGCATTGTAACGCATTTTACGTGGTATCTAAGTAGTGATTGATCAAAATATGTCACTTAACGATAGTTGAGTTATAGAATAGGGGGGTAAGTCGCCTCCGATGATGACTATGTCTATAGCCGAAACTAGTCGAATTTATAATAAAAATTTCTTGAACTTACCAACGTTCAATTTTTTTTCTATAGTATCTTATACGCATCCTGCAGCCTTTTAGATTATTTAAAATAATGTTTAATTCGCTCTTAAATACACAATGTGTATATTTAAAATAATGTAACCACCGGTGAATAAAATGGGATTTTTTTAGGTGTTACTAACAATGTCGAAAGCTGACGACCTGGTAGCAAAATTCCATGCAATACAAGGCGTTACATTATCTGAACGCCGACGAAATTTCAATCAACTACTTGGACAATTACACTCAGATTTGACCTCGGAAGAAGACCTGAAATCCTTCATTACCACCTTAACCCCTAAAACACCACTAGAGGAGGACTTCAAACTGGACATCTTGGTCAGTTTCAACAGGAACGAAGACCTACTGCAAATACTAAAGTCCGGAAATTCCTTGCACATCCGAAAGGTATTAAATTTCTGGAAATTTTTCCACTGCACATTTCAAACCATCGACGAAAATGCATTACTGAACGATGTGTTTCCTCATACTTCGTTCAGTACTAGGATGAAGATCATCAATAGATTATACAAAAATTTTAAAAACGAAGAGAAAGCTGATGCTTATTTCAAAGCCATCGAGGAGAAATACGGACTGAAAATCGCAAGCGCGATTTTACCCGGATGTACCTTAGACCTAATCAAAACGGTCGTGCAAAAGTACAAACTGAAATTAACCAGCAGACATTTGATGAACATCGTCAAGAAAGACCCTAAATTTGTAGGGTTTTATTTCGAGTTGTTGGACGACAATTTCGATTTTGCCCATCACTATAAGCAAGTGCTTAAGTACATCGCGAAGGTCGATCCAAGTTATTACTGGGAGTTGGTCGATAAATATAAATTGCAGGTCAAATTTGGTAAACAGATGACGCCACACGTCCTGCAAGCAAATAAGGATATTTTGAAACAAGATAAAACCATAGTGGATTATTTTAACAGCAGGCAAGTGATGGGCATTCTTAAAGCGGATGAGTATTTACTTCAGGAATTCATTTTGCTTCACTTTCCCAAAACTTTGGATGATTTTACCTTTGGTGTAATGCAATTTATCAAATACATCTCGAAACACGAACAATATCTGGTTGTAAGTAAGTACTTTGTAGAAATTTATAAGAAGAAGATAACTGGGGAGCCTCACAGTATGCCGGAAGACTTCTTGAAGATCATGCCCGTAGATGATAGGGAGGTGATTTTGGATGTGCTGGTTCCTAACGATGACAGCCTTATTTACTTGTATCCCCCGAGGAAGTCAATTTCGATGCTGAAGGAGAAGATCAAGCACACATCGGAAATGGAAAAGCGTGGAAAGCTCTTGTATCAACTCATTGAGACGTGCAAGATTTGTAATGACAGTGATTCGCTGTTGATTGTGCTGAAGTACTTTTTGTTCCGGCATAAGAACGATCTCTACTTGTTGATCGAATTCATGCGAAAGCTAATCAAGTGGCCCAATGTCGAAAAATTGAGCGCAGAGCATTGGAAGTGCATGAACGAGTTGGTGAAGGTCCTATCAGTTTCTGGAAAGTACAGCAACAGAGAGTTCAATTTCATGGAGAAGTATTTGCAGTATTTATGGGACAACGAGCTGCCGTACGACGAACCAATTCGAGCTTTTTTGAAGTACATCGCGGAAAACCACTTCCAAATTCTTGTTTTCGAAAAACAAAAAAAATACATGAAGATATGCCTGGAGCATTTCGCGGGCTTGATTCCACAAATGTTCGAGGGCCAAAGATACAAGGATATATGTAATAAGTTAATAAGTGCGATGATGGAGTATAATAGGAAGAATTCGAAGGACCCGATCTTGATTAATCGTTACGCAGAAATAATTAGTACCGTGAAAGAGGATGTGACAGGCAATTTTTACCTTTCGAAGGCCATCAATAATTACATTGTTAAATTCGCGTACGAGAAAGATGGAATTTATGACCCGTTCTTTTGGGATCATTACAAAAAACTTCACACCTGCGACATGGTGATCTGGTATATCAAAACGAATCCATCGAAAATTTTGGAAAACGTCGACAAATTATTTTCGGACTTACCAAATTTTTCTGAGTGTCGCAATCAAGTACTCAATCTTTGGTGGAACAAACGCCGATATTGCCTCGTGGATGAGATCTTGAAACCACTGTCCAAATTTTCCCATCTGAACATCCCGAAAAAACTCATACATTTTGCTTTGGTAACCCTACAAAACGGAGGGAATGAACAACAAGTCACTTACGCCGCCGTGAAAGTTTTATCTCACTTTGGCACGCAGGTTGAGTACTTAAGTGCCTTTGACACATCGGATGAGAAGACACGAAAATACTTCGCCAAAAATCTGTGCGATTTAAACCCACCATACGCCAACTTACCTCTCCTGTTAAAATTTTGCACCCCTAAATACATAGTAGCCGTTCAAAAATCTCTGTACTCCATTGTCAGCAACACACCAGAAAAAATGCTGGCGGAATTCTTCGCCGCTCTCTATAAATCTTCGGCGTCAGTCAAGAAACACGCTATAAATTTAACAATCGCCATGACAACCAAAGAAGGGATTTACAAGTTCTTAAAGCAAGCTGGCGCAGACGAAACCACACCATCTCTGAAAAAAATCATATTCAGACTAACGATGAAGTACTTCGTGCAAAACCCCAGCGATATGTTCTGGAACTTGTTGAAATCCAACATCAACTTGATTGACCCCAAAGACAGAGAAGCCCACGACTTCCTTCTGAATTTGAATAAAATTCCCCACAACTACCACCTCCAATACATCCCGTTAATCTATGCGTTATTAACAAATAGCGCGGACAGAATGATCAACAGGAAAAAGTTCGAATTACTAGAACACATTCCTGATAACCTCATTAAAGACTTGGACTTGGTTTTCATCAAACAAGTGATTACCGACGCTATATTCAACCAAGACTTGGAAAAGAGCGACAAAGAGTGGATAGGCCTCAAATTTATCTTTTACGCCAATAAGGAAAACCAATTGGTAATATTGCAAGTAGCTTCGGATACTTTGAAGAGTTATGTTAAACTAAGCTGGGATGGGCCGGCCAGAATCAAAGTTTGCAGTTATTTAAAAGAATTTTGCAAAAACTTCATCAAATTAAATCTCGATCCAGAATTGTTGGATGAATTCCAAACATCTTGGTTAAGTATTTTCGAACGTGAAGATGTATTTGAGGAGTGTTTGCTGTTGGACTTCACTTCCACTTACGTCAAGTGCTCGTCCAAAAATAAACTCGTCGAATTTGCGGGGAAAATAAACGAAGTTTTGCAGACTTTGGTGAGCACTTACGACGGAAGCGTCGTCGACTTGTTTGCTGAGGCTTTGTACCAATTTCTGGTCGAATTTTTAAGTGTGGTGAACGATGAGGAGAAGATGGTGAAGTTCCTGGAAAGTTTCTGTACCTCGAGCAAATCACCACACGCGTTCCTGGTGGTGATTATGGTTTCGGCGAAAATTGGGAAAATACATGGAGAGTCGGTGTTGAAGATGATTCAGGAGTGCGAAACGCCGGCCGTTCAAATTTATTTAAAACACTATGCAGCTATTGTAAAAGACGCATCGTTTACATGTGTATTTTAAATCACAGAGTAGTTTTTTATGTGATGTAAGACGAAAGAGCATACTTAGAGTTCAATAAATGCATTTATCATTACTTTGTATTTTATTAAATGTTCTATGCTTGCATGAAGCTGGTTTTCCTGCTTTGGAGATTTGGAAAATTGGCGATTAAAGAGGGGGTACGATGTATCTACGAATTTACAACGTAAATTGTTGTTGTAAATTGACCTTAAAAACAACAACACGAACGGAAACAGCCGATTGAGCTAAAAAGAAACGCGAATTCATCCTGAAATTGCCCAAGAAAAGTTGAGAACACTTGAACATACTTTTTGAGATTTTGCTAATGCCTCCCATGCCAGTAGGCGAAGTGATCACGTGATCAATGACAGTAATCCCCAAATATGCAATTTTCTTATGCCCGTATGTGCAAACCAATCTTGGACTTAAGCGAAAGTAAACCTTTACTTTGAACAATGTAACTATACGACGCACAACTGATATGAAGTTAGCTTTAAGTGTTACTTTTTCCTTAAGTCTGCGTTGAGATTTGTCTGAGCATACGGGCACTCCAAAACAGGAAAATCAGCTTTATTGGAGAGGTGGTCAGCCATGCATAAATCCTGACTTTTTGTATTGTGTTAAACTACTGGCTCACCTTGTATACTTTTTAGAAATTTATCTCCCGTAGAAAAATACCTTTACAAAAGTCTTACTTGCAGAAAATTATTTAAAAAGTTATTTAACTAATGCCTGTTTTCTGACGCTTTATAGAGCAGCAGAGGTTCACGCATTTTATAAAGCGATGAAGCGCTGCAGCGGTCTGGCTAAACTAAATGAACGCATCGAAAACACATTCTACCTCGTTCAGCGGAATGAGGAAACTGGAAAGGTTAGTTATCTTTTCAAGGAATATTTGATTGTATTTGATTTTTGTTCGCCGAAGGACGTAAAATTTGCTTTACTTGTGCTGGTATGTAAATTATTTAACATCAATTTTCAATTACCTGTACTTATCTAGGAATGATTCATCGCTGTATTAATCATTATTTATAGTTAATTATTACTCCTACTAAGTATACACTGCGCAAGTTGAATACGACCAGTAGATTCTTTACAAGCCTTTGATAATTCTAATACAATTATTATATAAAAATATCAATATAAAATTCAACTTTGTCTGATACTGTACGAGGTGGTTGTTGAATAGACCGACAAAGAAAAAAATGTTGAAAGGATAGACATCGCAGAACATGGAAAAATGAATGTATGTATTTTAGTTTTTCAGAAATAATTAATGAAATATTGTACCCCAAACAATGGTACTTCCATGGCGAATAACTAGTAGGCGATGAGCGAAATGAATACAGTTATAAAAATGTATTACAAAATTTTTTAATCGCATTGTAAAAACGAGTGGATCCAGAAACGCGAAGACGGGCTACAGCTTGCATTGATAACAATGGCCTTCACTTGGAACATCTGCTTTAACTGGTAAAACAAGCATAGCATTTTCATTTTATTATTTTATAGTGGCCACATCACTAATATAAAACTTTATGGCACATCACATTTGTTTAATGCATCCACATCCGTTTGGTTGGTATTTATTCAGTTGGAAGTCAAACCTTTTTGTCATATTTAATATTTCTATTTGATTTGTATGCGGCACGGAATCATGTCAGTATTATTTTGCCAGGCTATTCAAGAATAGCCTTGTATATAGGTGTCACCTGTCTTTAGAATTCTTTGTGTATAGTTCGACGGTATAGGAGATTTAAATTCGATTTATAAAAAGAAAATATAATTTAAAAAATGTTAATAAGGAAGAAATGATTTTGAAAGTGTGAAATAAAACTTTTGTGCAAGGAAAATATGTATACACGTAATCATCTTTTTCCCAATTAGTGCACGTGTGCACAAAGTCAGTATAGTAAGTCAGTATACATTTCATTTTTCCAAAATCGAGGATAAAAAAAACTTATTATATTTTCTTCGTATATTCTTCTATATATTCGTGTCGTGAAAGCAGATAACTGATGAGACTCCAATTAGGGCCGAAATAGCTATACAGAATATGCTCGGGGCGATCCTGACGACTCGCAACCAACATTTTACATGTTTGCGATGACACGTTTTGTTCGGTTCGACTGCCATCTCGTGCGTATTAGCTTATGAGGCAGCGGTATTATTGCTATTTGCTTTCATGACACGAACTATAAGTCGGAAAATAGTTGTGCTGCGGCGCAATTATTTCACATAGATTGTATTTTATGTATTTTCTTTCTTTTTTGTTGATTGATTTAATTTTTTAATGTGTTTTGTGTATTTCAAATATGTCAAACTTACGTTGCACAAAGTGTAGATACACTACATTGTGAAAGTACATTGATTTTTATATTCCCCGTGCATACTAATCGACAATAAAAGTTGCATACAGAAAGACATTTATCTGGTTCTTAATATTATTATATTCATATTTAATGTTGGTTCTTGTCCGATGAAATTTGTATCACAAAATCTTTTAACCTGACACTAAATCGCGCACAATACACTTTACGTTTCGCAGTCGTTCAACAGCTTCGTCAGAAGTGTATTGTGCGCGATTTAGCGTCCGGTTAAAAGATTTTGTGATATTATTATATTCATTTAAAAATCAAGCGCGGATGATGTTGAATTAACGTTTAAAAATAAAGTAGAAGAAACACCCGTTAATTTATCGCAGTTTTTCTTCATATTTTGCAGACCTAATAAAATGGACCACTTAACAGTAAACTTCCATGCGTTGGAAGGCGATACGTTGCATGAGAAACGAAAGAGCTTCAATCGTCTACTAACTCAAATCGAACAGGAACTGACTACCGATGAAGCCCTAAACTCATTCATTTCTGCGTTGGCCCCTAAAAACAGACTGGAAGAAATTTTGAAAGTCGAAATCCTTTTGAAGTTCCAAAGAGACGATGCCTTATTGGACATCCTGAAAGGAGGCAACGTAGTTTTGATCAGGAAAGTGTTGAACTGCTGGAGATTTTTTGAAACCGCCTTCCTGAACATCGACGCGGAAACTTTGGTCAACGACGTTTTTCTTCACACCTCGTTCAGCACGCGCATGAAAACCATCACCAAATTGGCAACAAATTTAAAAAACGAATCCCTAGCTGACTCCTATTACGAAGTGATCGAGAAAAAATACGGATTACATGTTGCGAGCGCAATTTTACCCGCTTGCAGTTTAAACTTAATCAAATCGAAGGTTAAAACATTCAAGGTGCAGCTAAGTGAGAGGCAGTTGTTGAAGATTTTCAAGAAATACCCAGAGTTTTTAAGCTACTATTTCGATGCTAAGGGTACAGCTCGCGATTATGACAAGGTGATTAAACATGTGGCGAGAGTAGACGCGGGACTATTTTGGAAAATCCAAGAAAAATATAATGTCTCCGTGAAATTCGGGCGCCATATGACAGCTTACATGTACGCCAACGAACGTCTTAAAAAATATCACGGAACTAATTTTAACTTTAAAAAAGTCTATACCATCCTGAAGAAAGATGAACGCAAGCTTCGTGATTTTTTTATAACTTTATACCCAGAGGATATCCAAAACTTCTATTCTAGATATTCGATTTATTATAACAATGCTTTAACAAAATTTATTCGGAATATACCAGAGAGTAAAAGGTTCACAGTAATCAGCGCTTGTTTTAAGGAATTGTATGGGGAAAACTTGAACGAATATGACGTAGAGGCCATACCTGAAAACCTTTTGAAAATCATGCCCGTGGAGGAACGCAAAATCATCGTCGATCAAAAAGTCTTGAAGGATGAAAGTTACATGTACATGTGGTCCCCAGATGAAGCAATCAAAGCAATAGATGAGCGAATTAAACATACAACAAATGCATGGCAACGCGAACAGTTGTGTTTGCAGCTGTACAAGACGTGCAGCTTTAACAATGACCAAAAAGCTTTGCTGAATGTTTTACAGTACATCGGTAGCAGGTACAAAAACAATGAGAAATTTTTAAAATTGTTCTTAAATCAACTAGAAAAATGGGAAACTTTGGAAAAATTAAGTGATGAACATTGGGTTCACATTAATAAGCTAATAAAACCATTATTAATCAAGTCAAGGTTATACTGCGATTATATATTTGCGCAGTCGTATTTTAAGCGCAAGGTGAATGTGAATCGTCCGCCTGAGGAAAGTCTGAAACTTCTCATCAAAAAAATGACCGAAAGAAGATCATTGTGTTACATATTATATGAGCAAAAGCAATTTGGTAGGAGTTTTATAGAATATATGGCTGCTCTGATTCCAGATGTGTTGGAAGGGGACGAGTATCAAGAGAGTGCTGTTTGGTTACTGATGTACATGGTGGCATATAATAAACACCACTCACGCAGTAAAATTCCCCTTTCGAATTATCCCAAATTCTTACAAGTGGCCAAATCATATTTATCAAAGGAACTCCAACATGAGATAATAGGAATATTCAATTATTGCATACAATATGAGAATGAAATTGACGAGGATTACGATCGCATTTTTTGGGGGCACTACGAAAAGTTGTACGACGCCGATATTCTAATGTGGTATTTACGAAATAAACCGCTGAGGCTGTTTCAAAATATCGATGAAGTGTTAAAACACACATCCTCTCACATTCTAAACAACCAGCTAAGCTCCATCTTCAAGCTTGTTGCAATGTATTCTTTCTGCGATGGTGTGATAGAAAAAATTATTAATTTTGCGAAGAATTCTCTCAAAGTTGAAAATCTTTACACCGCCAATTTTTCCATCATGGCTTTGGCACACCTGACCCATCCGCAGAGCTATTTCAAAGCAACGAATTCCCTTTATCCCTCTGAGGATGGTAAAATCGATTACGAAGCTACTGATAAAATACAACTAGAAATACAACAAGCAGTCGCGAAAAGTTTGATTGCCATACAAAATCCCGATGTCTGCATGCCTTCGCTGTTAACATTTTGCAAAGGCGATTACTTGAAATACGCTTTGAAACCTCTGTATTGCATCGCAACTCACGCGACTGAAATAAATTTGGACCAATTCTTTCAGTCACTTTTTAATTCGGCAGTCTCAGTCCGTAAACACTGTGTATACCTCATTACTCTTGTATGTCCTAAAGAAAAGGTTTACAGTTTTTTGAAGCAAGCCGGCGAATCAGACAAACACGCCACCGTTCAGAAAGTGGTTTTCAAAAATACGCTGAAATATTTTCTGTCCGATCAAAGCGAAATCTTCTGGAACTTGCTTCAGTGCAACATTAAAATAATAGACAAGGACGATACCGAAGCTTACGAACACCTGGTGAAAGTGGGGAAAATTCCTTCCGATTACTTCGCCCGGTATATTCAATTGATCTACGACATATTAACGGAACACGAATCGAAACAAATCCAAGATAAAAAATGGGATTTGCTGAATAGAATTCCGGACGATGCGTTTAAAGACTTAAGCAAGGAATTTCTAAAGAAAACCATAAACGAAACATTGTTTACCGAAAATTGCAGTGAGTTTTGGTTGCAATGTGTTTTCTACACTGCGAAGCAAAATCAGGAGGAAATGCTGCTCTTTACTTTCGGTCTCTTCAAGAATTATTACAACCATCACTTGTCAGGTACTACCGGTTATCTTTCAAAGGAGGTTTTACAAAAAGTGCACAACTTCGTCTCTCGTTTTTGCTTTCGAGCCACATTATCAAATGTAGATGAAATACTAATGAAAAAATTCGTCGAGCTTTGGTCGGAAACTGTGACGAAAAATGGATTTGACGAAGAACTATTGGAGATGCAACTCGCTCAAGATTACTTGACTTGTCATTCTGAAGATAAGCTGTTCGAATTCGCAGATAAATTAAACGTGCGTCTGATTAATTGGGTTAATCAACATGGGGATGCTAGTGTTGCACTTCTGTTCGCGGAGAAATTGGATTCACTTCTGAGAACTATAGTAATAAAACCTTGGCGAGATCATGAAATACTGGTGAAGTTTTTGGAAAAATTCTGCTCCTCAAGCGATTTCCCTTACAATTGCAACTACACAGTAGCAATGAAATTATTATCGGGGCGGGTGAGTTTCAGGGGTTCCATTAAGCATTTTGGTGGAGTGATCGCAAAACTTCGAGACTCTAATATACCGGGCCTACGAATTCGATTCGGACAGGTTTTGAAATCATTGTTACCTTAAAGTTAACAAAAAATATTTGTATTACAGAAATGTACACAATATAATGATAAAAATAAATTAAGAAAAATTCTTTTTTTTTGTTAGAGGTGGTAGTCACGGAAAGTTCATTGTAACCGAAATAATTTCGTGGATTACCCTCATTTATTTAATTATTATTCTTTATCGTAGTTCTTGGACTCAAGAGCTGTTGAAAGGGAATGCAATATACCCAAAATTAAAAGAACAGTTTTGAGGATAATAAACGAGTATTTGTATTGAACTCCATTCAATTGTGATATAAATTGTTAGAACGTTGTGGGAGGATGAGACTTAGCAGCAGAGGACCTCTTTTTCCGACTTACGTAGGCCTTAGATAGAGAAGTTGAACGAAACACGTGCTAGGAAGTAAACGGTAAGCAGCTGACGGGACTGGCGGCAAAATGACATAGTAGGGCATATGGAATAGTAAACACGTAATAAATTGCCAAACTGGTATATCTCGAAGCCGCTCAGCTCCAACAAAACTACAAAAATGGGAGTCCCACGTCACGCGTCTGCAATGGTGTCCCAGCACACAAGTAATCGCCCTGATATCGAAGAGGACGGAACTACGTCAAGGATTTACTACGCAATTTCCGCATACGTCATCAAGAAACATCAATCAATAATATTGACCAAAAGACCGGTGTTTATTTGAATTTCAACAGCAAATTACATAATAAATACCAGCCGATGTACGAATTAGTGAGACAATGTAAAGTTCCTATTGTTCAGGTTTGTTTGAAGCGGTATTTGCGTAAAGAATGTTTGGATGATTTAAATTGATTTTCAGAATAGTTTCTTCTTTTCAAACAAATTATATTTTTTTATATGCATATAATTTAATAGGTGTATTTAAAGAACAATAAAAAATTTGAAAAAGTTTGTACTCTCTGGTAGACTTTTACTTCTATAGTCCTTATTTAAGACACTTAAGTTAAGTAGGTTTCGTATAACGAACGTAAGTTCCAGAAACATAATTTTCACAGTCGCCTTGTACAATAAAAAATGAAGACTTACTTTTGTCCCCAATTAACATTTCATTTAGAATACCATTCTTATATTTGCAATTAGCCAGCACACTTGCTGTTTGAATTTCACACCCGGTTCTGCTTTTACAGAGATTCTCTTTATCCAGAACTGAATATTAAGGAAACATGAATCCAAATAAATCCAAAATAAAAACTGGGATTTACAACAGTATTCCAAACAATACGACGTGATCAAAGACTTAAACAAGAATTCCTAAATACATCTTGTCCATTCACGTTCATACTAAAATTTAAACAAAATTAATTTCGAAGCGAAATAAATCGATTCCCTTATCATTAAGAGTCGAATCTCCCATCTAAACATATTGTGATAAATCATTGCTATCTCTACCACTGTTCATATGAGTATTCCGTCCCACTCAAACACTTTTGTTTATCTCGTGTACGTGTATGGGCGTGACTGAACAAAAACAAGGTAAAATTATGACTTGCTTCTTGAGGGCAGTCGAATGACTCATAATAATAAATAAATCGTTTCAATTGGAAATGAGTAAGCTATCAAATTCTACAACAAAAAATTAATTTTCATTTCAGAAATGGCAAACATACAAGATCTAGTCACAAACTTTCATTCATTGGAGGGCAATTTTATTTCTGAAAAAAGAAAAAATTTGAGCGCACTCTTGAATTTAGTTGAAGCAAATTTAAAATCCGAAGAAGAGTTAAGTGCCTTCATTATAGCTTTAACACCCCGAAGTCAATTAGAAGAAATTTTCAAGGTGATCGTGTTGATCCGGTTCCGCAGGGACGAGGAACTTTTGGAGGTCTTGAAGAGCGGAAAACCCTCATTAATAAAAAAACTACTTAATTGCTGGCAGTTTTTTCGGGATACCTTCGGAAATGTAGATGCTCGTACAATAGTCAATGAAGTACTTCCACACACATCATTCAGCACCAGAGTGAAAATCATCAACAGATTGTCGAAGAACTTGATAAGCGAACAGCAAGCTGATGATTACTTCAAAGCGATCGAAGACAGATATGGATTGAAAATGGCGAGTATTATTTTACCTGGGTGCAGTTTGGAACTGGCACAATCAGTGCTGATTCAGTACAAAATAAAGTTAAGAGAAAGGCATCTCCTATTAATCATTAAGAAGTATCCCAATTTTTTGGAATTTTACTGTGAGCACCTAGAAAATATCGGGAAAGTTGGTTATTTTAGCCAGGAAATTTTGAAATACACTTCTGAAACAAAACCAGAATTATTCTGGCAACTTCTAAATAAATACTCTATTAGAGGCCGATTTGGGAAACGCATGACATCGCGCATGTTGCAAAGTAAAAGCGACGTCGACGTGCGTTTTTTCAAATACTCAGATTTATTCAAAACGTCCCAGATGTTGAAAATTCTGGCAAAAAACAAGACAACCCTCAAGGATTTTTGCCTTAGCCAACTTCCTAGCGATATCAAGAATTTCTACTCTGATTCATTTACAAGAACGCCACTACGTGAATGTTTTTCGCGTTTGAAGGACAACAAACGTTATGACGTATTAAGCTATTACTTTAGAGAGAAATACAAACAAGATTTGCACAGTCTTCCCCAGAAGATCTCCTTGGATCTCTTGCAAATTATGCCTATTGATAAGAGAGAAATTGTTTTGGATGAAAAGGTCAAACTCGAAGAAGATTTAATTTACATGTATAACACTCGGAAATCCATTCCAATCCTCAAGGAAAGGATTAATTGCACGTCGGATATAACCGTACGTGGCAATTTAATAAGAAATTTGTTGAGGACTTGCGCATTCAACAAAGATGACGGAGCGCTATTATATGTACTAAGGTATATGTCGAAAAGACATAAGAATGACCTTATAATATTGCAGGGTTTCGTGCGGAATTTAGAAGGTTGGGAGAATCTGGAAAACCTCAGCGCGGAACACTGGGATTTAATCAATAATTTTCTGAGAATTCTAGAAATTTCTGTCGAGGACTTTAGAGTAGAATTGATTTTCCTGGAAAAGCATTTGCTTTTTCTAATGAAAAATAGGCTCCCATACGAAGAACAATTAAAAAAATCGTTAATATGTGTAGAGAAAAAGTCCTATTCTCTATTGGGTTTTGACGATCAAGGACTTTTCTCAAAAAAATTTTTCTTGGAAAAATGTGGGACTTTGATTCCAGAACTTTTCCAAGGCGATCAATTTCAAAATATGTCTTTTAGCTTCTTACTAGCAGTGATAGGGTACAACAGCATCAAGGAAAATGAGGAGATCCCGATAACCAATTATCCAGAAATGTTGATTTTAGCTAAATCGCTACTGACAAGTCGGTATGACGCTGTGACAATTGTTAGCTATTGCATACAAAAATACGACGAATATGATTCATTTTTTTGGGAAAATTTAAATGTATTCAATTCGGATATCATAATAGAATGGTACTTTAAGACAAAACCGCTTCAAATGATACAAAATATCGAAGAAATATTGAAGTGCTGTTCACCACGCATGCATATGCAATTAATTAAAAAAGTCGCGTGTACTGGTAAAATGGATCGGTTCTATTTGGACGCCTTGCTCGACAGAAATTGTAATCAAGCGAATGTTGCAATTCCTGCTCTATCACTACTCCTCACACGCGAAGAATACTTTGAAGCCGTTAAAGATTTATACCCTCCTTCTGATGGCAAAATCGACCTAACCAACTCTACTCACGAGCAACTTTCATTTCAAAAACAAGCAGTCGAAAATTTGAATAACTTAATCGAACCGACGCAGTGTCTTCCGATCTTATTAAAATATTGCATCGCCGATTATTTAAAATATGCCCTGGGTGCTTTGTATCACCTCGTCATAAATACGCCAGAAATAAATTTGCCACTCTTTTTTGACACGCTTTACAATTCCGCCGTTTCTGTCCGAAAACATGTTGTGTACTTAACCAGCATCGTGTCCAGCAAAGAAGTCATATACAATTTCTTAAAGGCCACTGGTCAAGCTGATAAAAACTCGTCCCTTCAGAAAGCAGTGTTGAGAAGAACGCTGAAGTACTTCATCGAAAATCCAAGTGAGGCTTTTTGGGATTTGTTTCAAGATAACGTCAAAGTAATCGACAAGAAAGATCGTGAAGCCCACAGGTTCCTTCTCGATTTGACAATGATCCCCAAGGAAAATTTACCTCAATACATTATGTTAGTCTACGAGAAACTGGCTAGTAATATTGACGAGAAGATTCAAGACATGAAATTCGAGTTAATAATCGCCATCCCGGATGATGTAATTGATAAACTAGACGAATCTTTTTTAAAGCATCTTATCAACATTACGTTACTTGCTTCAGATGTTGGTTATAGTTTAATGAACTTTTACTTGACTTGTATTTTCTATAGTGAAGGGCCAAAACAGGCGAATCTATATCAACACGTTGTTAACATCTGGAAGAACTACATCGAGGAATCTTGGTCTGGTCCGGTTAAAGGGCAAGCAAGAAAGCAGGTGTACGATTTCATTTATCAGTTCTGTACGCACTGCATCAACTTGAAAGTTGATAAGTCTCTCCTTGAGAAATTCGTGAGTGACTGGAAGGGCTTGTTTGATCCCGAAGAGGTCATCGAGGAGTACCTAATCGCCGATTTCACTGTGTTATATTTCAACTGTGATTCCGAACGTGAATTCGGGAGTAAATTAAACAAGTACCTGCATCAAATGGTGCAAAAGTATGAGACAGGTATCTTTCAAATATTCGCTGAAGTAATGGAGCATTTTCTTTCCTATTTCTTGAAGCTGCGATTCTACGAAGAGAAATACTTCGCGATCGTGGAGAGTTTCTTCTATGAACATCAGTCAGCGCAAGTCTATCTTGTTCTGCTGGAGACCTTGTGCACGAAAGCTCTGCTTGACAAGATAAATGGTGCGAAATACCAGCCGATGTACGAATTGGTGAGGCAAAGTAATCTTCCTCTTATTCAAGCTCGTTTGAAGCGGTATTTACGAAAAGAAGGTTTGGATGAGTAAATTGATATTTAGATTGTTTCCTTCTGTTTCGAAATAAATTGTGAAGCTGTATATAAAACGTATAATTTGCAAAATGTATTTAAAGAACAATAAACCTTGATTTGATATGTTATTTAAATCAAATACGGAAGATTCTGCAACTTCTAAACTCGAAAGTTGAAGTTGCTCTTGAACTTAAAGAAAAAAATTAAAAATTGGAAATTTGTATTTAACGTTGGTTATAATTACATTATCGCAATAAAGCTGTTATCGACCAAGAAATTTTATCACACTCTGATGAAATGATAGCAAAAATTCGCGATTGTCATGGAACTATTGTCCATATTAGGTTCAGGAATTGTGGAATATCTTTGAAATTTCTTCTAATAGTTTTAAAATTGAAATAAAATGATTAAACAGATTTCCTTATCACTAAGATCTGAATCTCCCATTCAAACATATTTTGATAAATCATTGTTATCTCTATCACTGTCAATATGAGAGTTCGATCCCCCTAAACACTTATTTAGTTTATCTCGTGTTGGTGTATGGGCGTGACTGAAAAAAAAAAACAAGGTAAAACTCGTTTACCTAAAGCAGAAAAAAAAAAACGTTGAAATAAATAAATTGGGAAAAAATTATTTTAGTACAGGGTGTTGTTGGATATACGAGTAGTATTCAAATGAGTAAGTTACAAAATTTTGCAACAATCAACTGAAAGTAATTTTCGTTTTTAGGAATGGCAAATCTACAAGACCTAGTCGCGAGCTTTCATTCCCTGGAAGGCCATTTTATTCCTGAGAAGAGAAAAAACTTAAGCATTCTCTTAAATTTAGTTGAAGCAAGTTTAAAATCCGAGGAAGAGTTAAGTGCCTTCATTACAACCTTAACACCCCGAAGTCGACTGGAAGAAATTTTCAAGGTGGTCGTATTGATACATTTCCGCAGGGACGAGGAACTTTTCGAGGTCTTGAAGAGCGGAAAGCCATCATTAATAAAAAAACTACTTAATTGCTGGCAGTTTTTCCGGGAAACCTTCGGAAATGCAGATGCTCGCACAATAGTGAACGAAGTATTTCCTCACACTTCATTCAGTACCAGAGTGAAAGTTATCAGTAGACTGTCGAAAAATTTAATAAGCGAACAGCAAGCCGATGAATACTTCAAAGCAATCGAAGACAGATATGGATTGAGTACGGCGAGCATAATTTTACCTGGGTGCAGTCTGGAATTGATAAAATCAGCACTTATTCAACACAAAATGAAATTAAAGGAAAGACATCTGCTACTAATCGTTAAGAAGTATCCCAATTTTCTGGAATTTTACTGTGAGCACCTAGAACACATCGGAAAAATTATTCAGTTTAGCGACGAAATTTTCAAATACTTGAACAAACCCAGAATTGTTCTGGCAACTTCTAAATAAATATTCTATACGGGGTCGATTTGGGAAACGAATGACTTCGCGCATGTTCCAAAGCAAAAATGACATCCACGTGCATTTTTGCAAATACTCAAGTTGGTTCAAAACGACCCATATGTTGAAAATTCTGTCAAGAAACAAGACAGTGCTCAGGGATTTCTGCCTGGGCCAACTTCCCAGCGACATCGAAAATTTTCACTCCGATACATTTATGCTAACACCATTACGTGAATGTTTCTCGCGTGTGAAGGACGACAAACGTTATGACGTATTAAACTATTACTTTAGAGAGAAATACAAACAAGATTTGCACAATTTTCCCGAGAAGATCTCAAGGAACCTACTGAGAACGATGCCTATTGATAAAAGAGAATTTGTTTTAGATGAAAAGGTCAAACTCGAAGAAGATTTAATTTATATGTATAACACTCGGAAATCCATTCCAGCCCTCCAAGAACGCATTAAATGCACATCGGATATAAAAGTACGTGGCAATTTAGTAAGGAATTTGTTGAGAACTTGCATATTCAACGACGATAAGGTAGCGTTGTTATATGTATTAAGATACATGTTGAAAAGACATAAGAATGACCTTGCAATACTGCAGGATTTCATACTAAATTTACGTGACTGGAAGTGTTTGGAAAGTCTGAGCGTGGAACACTGGAATTTAATCAATGACCTTCTGAAAATCCTGGACGTTACTGTCATGGACTTTAGAATAGAAATAAATTTCTTGGAAAAACATTTACTTTTCCTAAAGAAGAATCGCCTCCCATACGATGAACAATTAAAAAGTTTGTTAATACACACAGAGAGGAACCTGCATTGTCTATGGGGTTTTCACAGTCAGGAATATTTCTTAGAAAGATGTGGCGCTTTGATTCCAGAACTTTTCCAAGGGGACCAACTTAAAAATATGTCCATTAATTTTCTACGAACAGTGATATGGTATAACGAAATCAAGAACTCTGAAGGAATTCCAATAACCAATTTTCCAGAAATGTTGACCTTAGCTAAATCGTTAGTAACAAGCCGTCCTGATGCTGTGGCAGTTATTAGCTATTGTATTAAAAAATACGACGAATATGATTCATTTTTTTGGGAAAATTTAAGCGTGTTCAATTCGGACACCATAATAGAGTGGTACCTCAAAACTAAACCGCTTCGAATTATTAAAAACATCGAAGAAATATTGAAGTGGTGTTCACCGCGCATGCATATGCAATTAATGAAAAAAATTGCTTATACTGGTAAAACGGTTCGGTTCTACTTGGACGCCTTGGTGGACAGAAATTGTAATCAAGCGAACGTTGCAATTCCAGCTCTATCACTCCTTCTCACACACGAACAATATTTTGAAGCTGTTAAAGATTTATATCCTCCTTCTCATGGCAAGATCGACCTAACGAGCTCTACTCACGAGCAACTTCCATTTCAAAAACAAGTAGTCGAAAATCTGAAAAATTTAACTGAACCAACGCGGTGTCTCCCGATCTTATTAAAATATTGCATCGCCGATTATTTAAAATATGCCCTGGACCCTCTGTATTACCTCGTCATAAACACGCCGGAAATAAATTTGCCGCCCTTTTTTGAAACGCTTTACAATGCCGCTGTTTCTGTCCGAAAGCATGTGGTGTTCTTGACCAAGATCGTATCCACCAAAGAAGCCATTTACAATTTTTTAAAAATCGCTGGTCAGGTTGATAAAAACTCGTCCCTTCAGAAGGCAGTGATGAAAACAACGCTGAAGTACTTCGTGGAAAATCCAAGTGAAGCTTTTTGGGATTTGTTTCACGATAACGTCAAAGTAATCGACAAGAACGATCGCGAAGCCCACAGGTTCCTTCTCGAGTTGACAATGATCCCCAAGGAAAATTTACCTCAATACATTATGTTAGTCTACGAGAAACTGGACAGTAATACTGACGAGAAGATTCAAGACATGAAATTCGAGTTGATAATCGCAATCCCGGATGGTGTAATTAATAAGCTAGACGAAACTTTTCTAAAGCATCTTATCGACATTACTTTACTCCCTTCAAATGTTGGCTATAGTTTGGTGAACTTTTACTTGACTTGTATTTTCTACAGTGAAGGGCCAAAACAGGCGAATCTATATAAACACGTTGTTAACATCTGGAAAAACTACATCAAGGAATCTTGGTCTGGTCCGGTTAAAGGGCAAGCAAGAAAGCAGGTGTACGATTTCGTTTATCAGTTCTGTACGCACTGCATCAACTTGAAAGCTGATAAGTCTCTCCTTGAAAAATTCGTGAGTGACTGGAAGGGCTTGTTTGATCCCGAAGAGGTCATCGAGGAGTACCTAATCGCCGAATTTACTCTGTTATATTTCAACTGTGCTTCCGAACGTGAATTCGGGAGTAAATTAAACAAATATCTGCATCAAATAGTGCAAAAGTATGGCACAGGCATCGTTCAAATATTCGCCGAAGTAATGAAACTTTTTCTTTCCTATTGTTTGAGTCTGCGGCTCGATGAAGAGAAATACTTCGCGTTCGTGGAGAGTTTCTTCTATGAACATCAGTCGGCACAAGTTCATCTTGTTCTGCTCGACACTTTATGTAAGAAATCTCTGTCTGAGAGGATAAATGGTGCGAAATACCGACCGATGTACGAATTATTAAGACAAAGTAATGTCCCTCTTATTCAAGTTCGTTTGAAGCGGTATTTACATCAAGGAGGTTTGGATGAGATAAACTGATTTTTCGAATATCTTTTCTTTTGGGAATAAATTGTAAAATCTTATGTGCACATACCTAATTTGAAAATGTATTTAACAACAATAAAACTTGAATTTTATTAAAATATGAAAGTTTATTGTTCAAATACTTAGTTAGTGGTATGTTCGCTTTATGGCTTTTGATGAAGCATTTCACAAAATGTCAAGTAAGTACATTAATATAATTTTGCTCGACCTAAAGTTATTTGCTTTTCCATCATGAGTAAGAACTGCACTAAGACAGACTTTACAATATGTTTTTCTTAAATCTGTATTACAGTTAAAAGATCTTTATCTGCGTCATCATTGCGTTTGACTTATTGTCGCGATTTCATGCTTAGAATATTTTCAGAAATTTTCAAATAAACATCGTTGATAATATAGAACACTGCGCTGTACTTTTTAATTGTTCGCCAAGCCAAGACTTTACACAAATTCAAAATGAAATAAATTTGTTAATGAGGTAATCGCTGTTACTTACTGTTAGTTTTGAACTTCAAACGTTTTTGTAAATCATGATTTAATTAAAAAAAATAATCAGAGTCGCCAATCATTATTTTTAAATAAAACGTTAAAATTTTAACGATATTTCCGATGAATCCTATAAGATGTATGCCTTCATTCTTCTCTTAATCTGTGTAAAAGGGAAAATGAAATAAAATACCCTAGGTTATATTTTCCTATGCCAAAAATTTGACGTTTGGTCCTGTCAACATTTGCATTGACTTCTACTTCATCATAACGTCAAGATATTTTTCGCAAAACTGTTCCAAATTCTTGTGTCTTTCGCCAGTTCTGTCTCCAAATCACCAAATTTAAGACCCGTGCAAGAATAGCAGAGAATGTGTTCATTCGATTTTGACGGTTGAGTATATTCACAATTATGTTTGTTGTCTAACAGTAAGTAGTAAAAACGGTGTTACAGAGTTGCAGATGGATGCTAGACGTGATTATCTCATGAAGGGTTTAAAGAAGCGATGTAAAAAAAAACAACGCGGGAACAAGAATAATAAAGATAAAGGAAAGCGACAGGACAAGATGCATGCCAAAACGAAATTCAATTCAGCCAAGAATATGAAGAAAAGCAAAACAAATAGCTTCGATGAACCCAGCGCCAGCGGAAGCAATGATAAAGGGAAAAATTACATTGAAGACTTGCATGGTAGCATCCCAAAAGGGCAGGGTTTTAATAGTTTCACTAAACTCTACGATTTTCATAATGATAACCATAAGAATTACGTATCGTCAATTTCTAAGAAGAGAGAAAAACCATTGGAATCTGTGTTAAATGATCAGGAAACTGTAAATAAGGACGATGATTCGTTAGATCTTGACCACGCATGCGCCGATATGCTGCAAAATAACATCGAGCAAATTAAAACAGAATTGAATACTTCTAAAGGAAAGTCGCACAATTCGGGGAAGTCGCATTGCATAAAACCACAAAGAGTCACTTTTGGCAACAAGTTTAAGCGTAACAGAAAGAAATGCCCAAAGAAAAAGGAATCCGAGGATTACATCGAAAACGAGGCGATTCCTTCAACTTCTGGGTTTAAAGAAAATCGGCTCTCTAAAGCTGGCACATCAGATATATCAGAAGAAGAGACAGAAGACGTTGTACTCTATAAAAATAAGAACGCCGAATCTAAACATAAATCCCGAAGGCAGCAGTTGCAAATCGATGATGTAGAAGACAGCAAGAACGGCGAATCGAAATATAAATCCCGAAGAAAACAACGTGAAAATAATGAATCGGATGTCAGTGTAGAAGAAACTAGAGACGCTGAATCGAAATATAAATCCCGAAGAAGACAACGTGAAAATAATGAATCGGATGTCAGTGTAGAAGAAACTAGAGACGCTGAATCGAAATATAAATCCCGAAGAAGACAACCTGAAAATAATGAATCGGATGTCAGTGTAGAAGAAACTAGAGGCGCTGAATCGAAATATAAATCTCGAAGAAAGCAACCTGAAAATAATGAATCGGATGTCAGTGTAGAAGAAGATAATAGAAACGTCGCCGTCGAATCGAAACATAAATCCCGAAGGAAACAAGCGGAAATTAATGAATTAGATGGCAGTGTAGAAGAAACTAGAGGCGCTGCATCGAAATATAAATCCCGAAGAAAACAAGCTGAACTGAATGTTGGTGTAGAAGAAGATAATAGAAACGCCGAATCGAAACATAAATCCCGAAGAAAACAACCGGATATTGATGAATTAGATATATGTGCAGAAGTAGATGACAGATACGCCGAATCGAAATATAAATCCCGAAGAAAGCAATCTGAAAATAATGAATCGGATGTTGGTGTAGAAGAAGATAATAGAAACGCCGAATCGAAACATAAATCCCGAAGAAAACAACCGGAAATTAATGAAACCGGTGATAGTGCAGAAGAAGATAGTAGAAACGTCGAATCGAAACATAAATCCCGAAGAAAACAAGCTGAACTAGATGTCAGTGTAGAAGAAGATAATAGAAACGCCGAATCGAAACATAAATCCCGGAGAAAGCAAACGGAAATTAACGAATTGGGTGAAGAAGAGAATACAAACGCCGAATCGAAATCTAAATCCCGAAGAAAGCAACCGGAAATTAATGAATCGGAAGAAGATAGTACGAACGCCGAGTCTAAGCACAAGTCTCGAAGAAAACAACTGGAAATCAATGAATCCGACGTCAATGTAGAGGATGGCAAGAACGCCGAATCGAAACATAAATCCCGAAGAAAGCAACCGGAAATTGATGAATTAGATATATGTGCAGAAGTAAATGACAAATACGCCGAATCGAAATATAAATCCCGAAGAAAGCAATCTGAAAATAATGAATCGGATGTCAGTGTAGAAGAAGATAGTACAAACGCCGAATCTAAACACAAATCGCGAAGAAAACAGCCGAAAATCGATGAATCCGACGTGAATGTAGAAGACAACAAAAACGCCGAATCTAAGTATAAATCTCAAAAAAAATTGCCGGAAATTGATGAATCTGTTATCAGTATAGAAGACAACAAGCCCAGGCAAAAGGAAAACAATTATTACGACTTTGTCGATAAAAAAAAATTCGACAAATACAATCACAAGCAGAGGCCAAAAATCAATTCGGAAAGTACTCGTTTTTGGAGGGAAAGTAGAAGAAAGCGAAGCAGATCGAGCAGTTTGGGTGAATCAAACCACCGTTTATCTTCACCGAGCTCCTCGACCAAATTTGATTATCCGAAAAAAGCCGGCGATGCCCAAAAGCTAGAACGCGATTATAAGAACTTCGATTCCAAATTTAGCTTGGATTGCAAAGAGATTTTAGCAGCCAAGAAAAAAAAACGGAAGCCAAAGAGTGCCTCTGAACTTAGGTGCACCTGCGAAGAAATTCTACGTCATCGAAGAAAAAGAGAAAGAAGTCGGAATTCGGAATGCGAAAGACTTCTAAAAAAACAAAGGAAAAAGAAAAGTTCCCCCAAGCTTAGCCCGTCGTCTAAGAAACTCTTAAAGCCTCACAAAAAGAAAACGACCAGCTCGGAGTGTGAAAAACTCTTAAAGAAACAAGAAAGTTCGTGTTCTCAGTCTAGCTCTTCGTCCAGGAAACTTTCGGACACTCACAAAAAGAAGAAACATCGTAGCCCGGAGCGTGAAAAACTATTAAAAGCTGACCGAAAGAAAAAGTCACTAACAATATGCACATGTAAAATACCTAAAAGCGGAAGAACTAGCTTTCCTCGAAGAAAAAGAAGAAAGTCTTATCACGCACCCGTGTTAGAAGATTGCGGAAAAGAATTAAAAAAGTTGAACCGAGGTAACATATTAAAGCTGCGTTCGTTTATTCAGTTCCGTTCACTTCATTTACTCCTTTTATGCTTTAAAGAGTGAGAGCGAATAAGTTTTAATACAAGTAAGAGTGGGACAAAAGAGTAAATAGAGTGAACGGAGTTGAATTAACGAACGCAGTTTTTAAGAGTTCTGTATATAAATAAATCACTTTTATTGCAGCACTGTCGAACAAGATACAACAGAAAGAATCTCAGTTACTGGGATCTTGCAAAAAAGGAAAACGCAAAAAGAAAGTAAAAAGTAAGCCTGAGGAGCTGCAAGTCCCCAACTGCCGTTGCGCGTCGAGCGACCTTAAAGATAGATATACGAAGATGATAGAAGACTATCACAGATTGAAACGTCAATACGAAGCGTTAAAGTGTACGAATGCTTTAATAGAAAAGAAACTGCGCTGTTTCATGAAAAAATCCGGATGTAAATGTACAAGATGAGGGGAATTTCGTTGTGATCGAAGTGTGGATTTGATTTGATACATTTTCTTTTTATTTGAACGTGATCTCTTTGTGTAATGTATCTAATAATAACGTTAGTTTTACAACTGAAACTACGAGTTCAAACTTACGGTGTCTGTATTAAACATTTGGATAACATTACTAACTTTTATTACAAGAAAGAGATATTTTCATTAATGTCCGTATTCATAGAACATCCTTGACGTTTTCTTCTCTGCCTTAATACAACCCCAATCTAAGGGGCCCTTAGAATGAAGGAAGCACTATGCATACGGAGACATAAGAGAAACTTGTAACGAATGGAGCTCTACACATTACAAGTTCTGGGAGCAAGCCCATCTATTGTATTTAATATCTAAGGTTGTCAACAAAAATTTTACAAAACTTTAAAGTAGATTCAAATATTTAAACTAAATTAAAAAAAAACACACTTATTTGATTGATCAATTAAGCATTTAATTAATAATAAATAAATAGACACTTTTACATTTAAAAATAAAATTAATGAAATGGTTTAATTCTTGGTAATTTAAAGTTCTTAGATTGGCATGTGACATAACCTCATTTGTAAGCTGTCACGTGTAAAAGTTTGTGTTTTTTAAGATGTTAAACTCACATATACGGTAAGTTTGCCACATTTTCTTTAATTTCCACAAAATCCACTCGTTTTTATCGTTTTTTCAGTTTTACGGACGATGCAGCAGATGAAGAATACGCACCATCAGATTCAGAAGACGAGTACGATGAGAACGAAAAGGAATTGCTGAAGAAAGTGCGAAACCGCGGGCCTAAACACTCAGACAGCGAGGTAAGTTTTCAAAGCATTTAAAAGTAATTATTTTATATTAAAAACATTTATGTGCAGGAAGAAGTGTATGGGTTAGACTCGGATGATGATCAGAGTGACCTAGCACTAAGTGATGTGGAGGGGCAAGATCAAGATGAAGACGATCTACCAAATAACAAAGCTTGGGGTAAAGACAAGCGCAAGTTCTACAAAACGGATTACGTCGATCCCGATTATGGGGGATACCAAGGTAAAGACGCCTTCTTGGCAGAAATTGAAGAGGAAGAGGCCAAGAATCTTCAGAAGCAATTGCTTCAACAAATGGACGATGAAGATTTCGTGTTAGATATATTCAGCAATGTAATTTACTAAACTTGTAACTCACTATCTTTTTATTTTATAAGTTTTTTTTAGAAGAAGAAGGAGAAGTCGGAAGATAAAGTCGAAACTGAGGAAATCATCAAGACGGATGTCTCAAAGTTATCAAAGAGGCAGAAGTTGCAGTTGCTGCAGAAGGAATCTCCGGAATTTTTTGATTTGATTGAAGATTTTAAAGGTATACGCCTGCATTGCTTTAACTAATACACCAGCAAATGTAATGCATTTTCATTACAGTAAAAATAGCAATTGTTCAAAATTATTTACATCCAATTGTGAAATCACACAGGAATGGGGGTGTTAAAAACGGTGAAGCCGTAAAATGTGTACAAACTCACTATGAGCTAATTTTAAAGTAAGTCCTTAAATAAGAATGATTTCCCCGTAATTTCAATTTTTTTTTGCACAGTTACTGCACAAATATCTGCATGTACTTGCTGCTGAAGGCATCGAGGATCAATTTGCAGAATCATCCGATAGTGAAAAGGCTATTTCAGTATCGACAGTTGTTACTACAACTTGAACCCGTTTTTGAGAAGGTGATCAAACCTCAAGTTGAAATAATTCTCAAACAAAACGAAACCACTCCAGAGGTGGAGCCTAAAACGAATAAGAAGACACTAAAGTTATTATCAGAGTTAAAGAAAAACGTGAAGGAAAAGGAGAAATACTCTGACAGTGAAGAGCCACCAAAAAAGAAACGGAAAAAGAAGAAACTAGAAATTGAAAATAGAACCGAAGAAATGAAATCGGATGAAGGCAGTAATGATGAAGAATTCCATGATGAAGAGCAAGAAGAAAACAAAAATGAAGGTGAACATTTCTTTTTTACTTAACTTGTTTTTAATTCAGTTTTTCTTTTTTAGTCGTGGATGGCAAGCGTGCCATAACGTATCAAATGGCTAAGAACAAAGGGCTGACACCCCATCGCAAAAAGGAGCAAAGAAATCCGCGTGTAAAACACAGAAATAAATTCAGGAAGGCGAAAATTAGAAGGAAGGGAGCTGTAAGTATACTGATTTCACCATCCTCTTGATGATGATGACACTTTGAATGAAATTTGTTTTAGATACGTGATGTTCGCACAGAAACGTCCCGTTACGGTGGTGAAATATCTGGCATTAAAGCGTCCGTCGTTAAAAGCATTAAAATTAAATCATAAATCATGTTTAAAAAAAAATTTATATTTTGTATTTAGGTAATAAAAGAATAACTGTTTTTTAATAATGTCAAAAAAGCGAATTGTCAAAAATCTTGTGTCAATTTATCAAGAACATGAGAGTGTATAATGAACTGAACAAGTTTTGATAAGAATGAAATAACTGTGCGGGTAAAGTTGAAAAATGGGATTCTACTTGCCGAGAGCTGCAATAAGTAAGTCGCGTTTAAATAATCAGATAAAAACTTGCATCATTTTCGATATAATTTAATACGTTTTGCTACTTTTACATTTATTTAAATTTTTCATATTTGGAGCTTATACAGGGACAACAGAAATGATTTCATCCCACGTGACCCTGCCGTATAGGCAATAGAACGTACTCTGTTGGTAACAAACAAATTATAGGATGTAAAATTTCAAATCAATTCTCAAAAGAACTGATTTTAAAATAAAATACGACCACGAACTGGCCCTTGCATGTTCTCACCTCATGTTTAATTTAATAACTTTAATGACTTTAATCATAAGATAAGAATTCGGGCCCATATCACTAATTCAAATACCTAGAGGAACTTAAAAGTTTGCTGTTGCTTTTCTTTCAACTTGGAAATGATTTTCTACATTGAAAATACTAAAAACGGAAATGTCCTTCATATTTGGCAACACTGTAACCATTAGTACAGTCACAGTACAGTATAGGTACAGTACAAGTAAATATCTAGTAGCGTCACTTAAGCGTCATCAAAAAAGGCGGCCATACTGCACTGTTTGATAATGTAATGTAATTCGATAGGTATTAAACAAAATGGCAAATATGACAGTTATACCCGAGTGACGCTACTGTGTGGATTCTTATACAGTGCCATTATACTCAGGGGCGTGTTCGAAAACTCAGAGCGTTACTCTTGGGTAATATTTTTTTCTCTCTCATATAAATCATTTTGTATATTTTGCTTTTCACTTTCTTCACTCTGTTGGTATAACTCTCATACTTTCTCCCTGTGTTTTCGAACACAGTAGTAGTTGGCCGATAACTACCAATGACTAAGCTCGTTTTTAGCGCCAAAATTTCAAAGTACTCGTCCGAATTAAAAAACATATAGTTACTATTTGGGAAATCCTGCACTTTAATGCGCATGCGCTAAATGTGCGTTGCGATTCGCTGAGAACTGATCGTCAATTCAAATTTATTTTCATTGTTGGCAAGTTATTTCATTAATGACGAGTACAAAATTACAACCTGTTACTTACTGGCGTTGTAATTACATATTTCTAAAACTAAACACTAGTTCTCTGTAATATTACAACGTCGTCTTTTAAGCTAAGTTCACATGCATCGCGGATACGCAAAATGTTTATTGCGGATCGTTTCTAATTGGTTCATTTTGAATTTTGAACCCATTAGAAACGATCCGCAATAAAAATTTTGCGTATCTGCAATGCATGTGAACTTAGCTTTATATCTGCAAAAAGTAACAGAAAACTTGAAAACAATGGAAATTTGAATTGGCGGTCAATTTTCAACGTATCGCAGCGCACATTTAACGCATCGCACTTTGGGTGCACTAAAGTGCAGGATTACCACTATTTAATAGAAAGTGAGGTTATGTTATGATCTTATAAGAAGATCATTTAATTATTAGTTATTACATTATAAATAATTATTAATTCTTGTTAATTTGAAATATAATTCTTGGGAAATTAAATTAAATTATGTTGTCTAACTGTGTTTAAAAGTAATGAAATTTGATTGGTGGCTACACTGTCGATCAAAAGAATTTAACCTTGTAAAGGTCGTACCGGTATCAAAGCCGCCAGAACAACCAAAATTATCAGTAAAATTTGGAATTTCAGGTTGAAAAGTAAGTTCGTTGAGATTATGTTTAGCCTTGTGCTTTCAGGTAAAAATCGAAATTTAACTTACCGTATTTTATTGACAGGATTTTTTTGTCAAACCTGCGAGACAATGGGACGCAAATTCATCGTCGGGGGCAACTGGAAAATGAACGGCACGAAGGAGCAAATAACGAAGATCATCGATACGTTAAAGAAGAGTCAATTGGACAGTGAGACGGAGGTCGTGTTGGGTGTGCCTTCTCCTTATTTAGATTTCGTTAGCTCGCAGGTCAAGGGGACTAACTTACAAGTGGCTGCTCAAAATTGCTATAAAGAACCTAAAGGTGCATTCACTGGTAAGTAGCTATTTATTTGGAACTGTTATTATAAAAATAATCTATTCAAAGCCCTAATAAAATAAGGTCATGTTACATTATTTGCCAGCTGCTGTAATTTTTATTGCATCGCATGTTTTTATGCAAATTTTTTAAGTTTTAAGCTTGCTCAAACAAGATAAAAATGTATTGTCCTTGGAATTTGTATATTTCTGAAACTACCCAAGTAACGGTCTAGGGTTGTATTAGCATTTAACCATCTTACTCAGCTACAAGCTGGATATCTGTTGCGTAAAAGGTCATTAAGTGGCTACTTTCCACTTAAACAGTTAATCTTGGAGGAATAGAATAATTCAGCTTTCTCTTATTCTTCAAGTCGATTAAATGATTGAAAAGTGCTTTTGCAGCTTTTATACAAGTCTTGTGGGCTACTTTAGTTCAACTTTCAGCCTAATTAGATATGAAGAAGCACTATTTTAATTATAATCTGTTGAGTATCAAAAAGAAATAAATTTCATCAAATGCAATCCAAATTGCTTATACATATACAAGGTGTTAAAAAAAGGGTCACAAACTTTGCAGAAGAGTCTAAGGAATGTGAGAGATATGAAACATTTTACGTTTACACAATATTTTTAAATTTATGTACAGGGTGTGCCAAATTTGACATTTTTAATAGAAAACACCTGTTTCTAGAAGAGCTAGACAAAAACTGACCTCGGTGCCTGGTGTTCGATTTTTATTGGAAACTCGATGGTGAAGACCGCATTTTGATATCTCGTACCGTTTCGGAGCTATTATTCATTCACGTTCTTTTTGCATTCAGAGTAGGCCGTGTTAGGGCGACATTTTTGTTGGTACCTTCAAGAGTGTGTTCAGAATTTCAGAATCTTTACTTCCAAGAACGTCTTGGGCGTGTAATCGCGTCTTTCTCACACACGATTTTTAACATATTTTGCGTCTCGCTCATCTGGTTTAAAACGACTTGTGTTTACACTATTTCCATGACAACGGGCGCACTTTAATCGCCCTACTTACAAATGGGATGTGAAAAGTGCGTCCGTTGCCATGGAAATAATGTAAACACAAGACGTTTTAAAACGGATGAGCGAGACGCAAGATATATTAAAAATCGTGAGTGAGAAAGACGAGATTATACACCCAAGACGCTCTTGGCGGTAAAGATTTTGAACGCACTCCAAGTGAATATGTTCCATTTTAATATGATGGTTATATTTTTGAAAACTGACGCCCAAAAACATTGATGATTTTGAGCATTTTGACTTAGTATTGCAAAGTCACAAGTAATTATTTGTTTTAATGCTAACTATTATTTTACTTTCTTCATGCCATTGTAAGTATAAGAAGCATTATAGTCGATGGGACTGACGTTAAAGTGTCAGAAGTTTACATTTGTCACATTTTGAGTTCTATCAAAATACATGCACGTAACCTAACGAAAAAAAAAAAAGACATGGCCCACTAGAATGCAAAAAGAACGTGAACGGATAACGCAAGGTGTTTTTCAAAATTCTGCAATTTCTGATTTTTGTCAAAATATTCTTAATGCCTGTTTTAGACGGTCATATTTTTGTATCAAGTTTGTGACAAAGTGAGAGAGATAAGCTAACACAGTGAATGTTGACTGGTTGAATTGGCACTTCTCACTCACTTCATAACAAATTAGATACAAAAATGTGACCGTCTAAAACAGGCATAAGGCAATTTTTAGCGTAGAATTCAATGCTCTTAATTATAATTTTCTGAAGCGCATAGTTTTAAGATATAAGCAAAATTTCCGAATTTTTATATGGAACACCCTATATATTTTTGCATTTTTTAAAAGAGCATAAAACTACCTTTACAAAAATAGAATACACTTGATGTATTAATCAAAGCATTTGCGAGATATAAGCTTTTCAAGATTTTTGCAATATTTCCGTAGGCTATGACTTATTATTGAAGCAATTGACGTTGTGACAGTAGACTACTGTCATCTGTCAACGTTCAACGCATACTTTAAAGCGATTGTGAGATTTCTTAAATTATTTTCCTAAAAATCAATGCAAAATGTGAGAAGTACGATATGTTACAATGCTTTGTAGAAGTAGGTGAAAATGTAGATGCAGCTTGTAATTTCTACCAGGAATGATACCCTGAAAGAAGGCAACCCTTTACAGACATTTTCTTCGGCCTAATTCGTTTAAATTTAAATGACTATAAAACAAATGTTTGGTGCGTTATTCTTGTTGTTTTTACTTTGAAGAAATAATTTATTTGCAGCATTAGTTACTTGGGATATTGCTACGAAAGATTTTCAAATTGTTATTCAATATTTATTGGATATACAGATAGTTATCGGGTACATATAGGGTACCCAGGTACTTATTGGGTAACGGGTAATACCCGGGTACCAATAACGGGTACCCGGGTAACAAAATTATTGGGTATCGGTATCCCTAATTACAATATTGGTCTCATATATTGGTCATCCGAGTCTATCAATCCACTGGCTTTGCTTTGAAGTATAAATAAATTAAAATTTTATCGTTTTAATCGTTTTTAAAGAAGATAGTTTTTAATATTGTAAACAGAAATAAATTCCAAATTTATTGTCAGCTATGATTATGATATCTACGAGAATAGGTTTGAATGGACCCCATTAGTGTGACGTCAGAGGAGGCATGAAATTTGAATCCGAATCATTCCGAATTTGGTGTAAAATAAATTGAACCTTAAGGCAATAAAGGTCACTTTATAAAGATCAGTTTTTGAGCCATTCAAGCAAGCATTACACATGTTTAAGATATGAAGGCCCAGTTTACAGAAACTTTAATTGCAATCAAATTTTAATGACATTATTAATTTGACATTTCGGAATGTAATTTTTATGGCAACTTAATTGTAATTAGTTTAATTTGCTTACTGTAAATCCACCCTAAGTGTCCCAAAATGAATAATTTGAAGTTTTAACTAAACACTTGACTTGAAATTTTTCCATTTAAAGGCTGTTTTACATTATAACATTTTTTGGTACAAAGTGAGAGAGATAAGCTACCACAGTTAATTCTGATTGGTTGAATTGGTACTTCTCGCTCACTTTGTATCAAATTTTAGATTAAAAATGTCATAGTGTAAAACGGCCATAAGGTATCAAAAATATTTATTTATAGCGAAATGAAAATGATGTAACTGTGTGTTGTTGTACATACCATAAACTTATGATCACAAGGAACCATTTTCAATTCGCTAGAAATAAATATTATTGATATCTTAGGCTGATAATTTGAGTCAGATGTTTAGTTAAAACTTCAAATTATTCATTTTGGGACACTTCATGTCTTAAATATTTCTAATACTTGCGTAGGAGCGACTCAAAAAGTGACCTTTATTGCCTTATGCTCTAAGGTGCAATTTATTTCACATGAAAATGGGAATGACTCGGATTTGAATTTTCATGTCTATTTTTTTTATTTATTTATTAATTCAACTTTAATTTCTTACTCATCCTATTTTATCAATTAATCGAAGAACCATCTTTTATATAACTTATGCCCGGTTTTTCGATCTCAATTTAACTTTAAAGTTCAGTTTATTTCTATTGCTGCTATAGGGATAAACCGAAGATTAAAGTTAAACTGCGATCGAGAAACCGGGCCTTAGTATTTGAATAAATAGCTTAAGTGTGCATTAATTAATCCGTAAATAGCCCAATATTCTTTTTATGAATTTTAATTATATTATATATTATATATATTAACACGCACAATAAAACAACCAAAATATATTTATATATACATCGTTTTTTTACATTTACAGTAAAGCTCCGATAATCTAGACATCCAATAATCCGGATTTCCCAGTAATCCAGATAAAAATGAAAGATCACGTTTTTGTATGATGTATATCTTAATCTGGACCAGCCAATGATTCCCTAATATGGATCATACATTTCATGGTTCCTTATGTTTTTCTCGCTGTAGAGTATAAAGTAGGGAATACCCTAAAATGGCGCCGAAGAGACCCACAAAACATTAATTAGTGTGACTGAACTTTATTATTTATTATTTTTATTTTCATAAAAGATTCTTGGTCCATGCCTTATTTTTTTTAAAAAGAACGACATTTTAAAACATGCTAAGATATTTTTTCTTTGTATTATATTCAAATTTTAAAGAGATTCTAGTAATCCGGATTTTTCACTAATTCAGATCACCTAGGTTCTAATTGCTCCGGATTAACGAGGCTTTACAGTATTTTAGATTCACTATGAATTAATTCACTACTCTAAACTAGGAGCAGGCTGTAGTTCCCGTGTTTTCTCATCTAGCTTTTGCAGTTCTTTCTTACTGAGATGATGTACGATGCCTGCCCCGAAAGAATCGCCCAAAACATTGATGGTAGTTCTGAATCTGTCTCTAAAATATTCTTTTATTACCGAGAGCAGTGCCGTAAAATGTGATACTCACAGCAGCCAATCAACTGCTAAAATTAGACTGACGTCTTCCGCTGGTAAACCTACAGTATCCAGCACCATAACCATGGTAACCAATCCTGCCTGAGGTATACCCGCTGCCCCAATACTTGCAGCTGTTGCTGTTATACTTATAGCTATTAAATTGCCCAAGGATAAATCAATTCCTCTAACTTGTGCTATAAAAATTGCAGCCACTGCTTCATAGAGGGCGGTACCGTCCATGTTGATGGTGACTCCGATTGGCATGCAGAACCTAGCAACTCGTGAATCAATACCGATTTTGTTTTCTAAACACTGAATGGCGACTGGAAGAGTTGCTGAACTAAAACAGACTAATTGTTACAGTTTTTTTCTTTAAGTCTGATCACATTGTGGATTTATTACCTGGATGCTGTACCAAACGCAGTTGCTAATGCTTGCCCTAAATTCGAAATGAACTGAATCGGATTTTTCCTTGTTCCGATGAAATAAATTATTGGTAAAATGACGAAGCCCTGTATGAGTAAGCCGACTAGCACGGTGATGAAATACATGCCCAATTTACCGAGCAGGACGTCGAAGCTTTCCATCTCCAGGACTTTTGAGGCGACCAAGAAAAGGATACCTATGGGCGATAGCCAAATCACCCAAGTGGTTATGGTCATCATGGCTGACATGAGCGACTGGAAGAAGATCGCTAAAGGCCTGCCTTCTTCCTTCATTCTGGCCAGGGCAGTGCCGAAAATCGCAGAGAATACCACCAGGCCTAAGATATTCATTCCGCTGACCATTTCACTGCTTACTTCCCACTCGTATATGTCGGCTGAAAGAAAGAACAAACATTAAATATCAAATTCAGGGGAAAATCTATTTTACTTACTTGAGCCATTGACTGGTGGAATTAGATGAGTTCTGTACTAGAAAGATTGGAGTAATTATTATGATAATTAATTTATTTTTCTGTTAAAACTACGCTTTACGCAATTTTCACAATGATACTTTGTCCTGATCTTTTATTTTGTTGCTGCTAGTTTATGGGAGAGTGGATGGAGATGGGAGGAAAGAGGTTTAGGGTTGCTCGTCTCTAAGTACTTTTAACCCTCTTATTAAACTAAACTAAAATATTACTTATTTTAACAGAAAAGTACGAAATTGCGTCTATTCCTCAACAGTTTATATTTCCATTTCCAATGAAGCCAGAAAAACAAAAAGGAAAACGGGAGAGCTCTTTTGATTAAAAAAATAATAATAACTTTGTAAATAAGTATCGGTTTTATTACTGCGTCCCATAATTTTATTGTTTGCTTTTAAATGCTATAAAGATAACATTGTTTTTGTAAAAAAAAAGTAAGTAGTTGTAAAGGTAGGAGGGAGCCATCCGTAATGCAACTTACAATTAATAACAAATGAATACACAGTTACAAAAAGAAAGAAAATTTGCCTTGAAAAAATTAATTTTCCTCAAATCTCGTGCCTGTTCACCTTCTCCAATGTCTTCAAATTTCCTCCTCGCGAAAGACAGCTTTTGACTTACTTTTGAACTTATCGTTGTCATTGTAATCAACTGTCCTCTAGGTAAGTTATACTAAATTTGACTAGAAATAAAAGAACTTACTTGTTCTACGCAAGCCTGAACCAAATTACTGGCGAACATATTACGTAACAGATCCAACAAAGTGTCAACTGTGGTGACGTTTCTGCTAACGTGAGTGCCAGCTTCGCCATCATCAGATCCCACCCCGGGTTGAATGGTGACGACCAAAATTATACCCAAGACGACCGAACAGAACGTTGTCGTAAGATAAAACAAAATGGCCCTCCTGGCGATCCTCCCGGAGAGCGAAAGATCTAAATTCGCCACAGCAGAAATCAGCGACGACACTATTAACGGTAGTATCAGCGATTTCAGCACGCGCAGGAAGATGTCCCCCAAGAAGTTCACGTACATAATTTCCCTGTTGGTCCATTTTTGGTCTGACGATGCCCTCAAGATGAAACCGAGCGCAACTCCGGCGAGCACCCCCGCGACGGTCAAAATCGTCAGTAAACTCGACCTGAGACAGGCGACGCACTTGTTTCGGTTGCGCGGCGACGCGACCTCTTCAGGTTTTTCCGTTTCGACCACCTGAAACCGCTCGGAAATCTTAAAGTCGCCGTTCCCGACCATCTTTTCCCTCAAGGTGCACGCCGTTTACTGGTGATACTGAAATGTGAGCAGCTCGTTTTGCAATTTTACATTCAACTCAAGTGTTACGATTATTTTGACATATACCTCAGAGCTATTCGAATTAGTCGCGCGCTGCGCAAAAACCAACTAGAAAGTTGTTTTATTGTCGCCTAACATTTCATTAAATCTTATCTCGCCGACGAATAAGTACCGTACAGTTAAGATTTTATTATACGTTTTAGACTTACCTTATCGGGTTTTGTTATTGTTATGTACGCGTTCCCGGATTATGTGGATTACGATAGGGTTTAATAAATCAATTAGACGACTGAAGGGTGACAGATAATTCTATTCAGATTATTAACCTTTGGCCGAACGACTTCCGACAGTTACCTAGGCTCACCTAAATAAAAGTGTAATTTTTCAAAAAAAAACGATACAACTTAGGTATGTCTAGAATGGATTAAACTTCATATTTTTAAATTGTTCAATGCCATTAAAAAAATTCAAGGTTCGGAAATGTATTAGCAATCTATGAAGGTAACCGCATGCTTTTATTTGGTTTAATAATGTTTACATAATTATAAGAACTTGTGGTAGCTTTTAATAAATAAAACTATGGCACAAATAATATACGAACTTATCAAATGTACATTTTAAAAATATTCTATTCTTTTAAAAATATTATTAAAAACTGTACTGTTCATGGTACTTGTTACACTTTACCTCTGAATTTTTTATGTTAATTACATTTAAAATGCCATCAATTGATGTAATTTCAAATAATATTTCTGTTACTTCTGATCAGCCAGAAATATATTTGCGAATTTATACATCAGTATGTCTTTGATAAAAACTGCAAAGAGAAGAGGCCCAAGTATTTCGCCCTTGGGATACCCCAACTTTTAATGGCACAATCAACAGAAGTATGTTATTACTAGAGAACTGATTTATGTGCGGTAAAAATTTTGAATTATGTGCGGATTAATTAATGAGACAAAATTGAAAAAAACTTTAAACTTTTGTTACCTTCCCTGCCACCAGAATACATAAATATTTCTTTTAAGATTTCGCCAAAAATTTTCAATTGGGCGAAATTGAGATACATTTTTCATATTACTTTCTTTAGAAATATTACACGGTATTGTTAATTTCTTCAACAGCTTCAAAGCGTAATGTGATGATGCCGTGTGTGACCAAAAAATATTTTAACAATAGGAATATTTAATTTTTATAAAAGGTACTACAAATCTCTTTTTCTACTTTGCGTTCACAATGAACTCATTGTGACACCAAAAACAGTTTCACAATGAAGAATACTCACAATGAAGCTGGATAAGAACAATTAATAACTTGTTAATGTGACTTTTGATTAAAAGGAAAGGTTTTCAGTGTTGCCACGCATTACAACTAAAATTCCCCATATACTAAGGAGACCAAATTTTGGACAGTATTTTTCATATTTTTGTTCAATAAGTGACGCAAAGTAAAAAAATACTATATTTTACACGTTTCACAAGAGGCATTGTAATAAGCCTTCTTGTGAAACTCGTAAAATAATACTCATTTGAGTATATTTCGGCAGTAATGGAGTTCATGGAATCGAATATAAAAGCAGATGTTTTCGCTTTAGGAGAAATTGCTTATCACACAAGAACATTTTTTTTTAGTTTTTACGATTCTACAATATTAATATTATGTTGTTAACAGTTTTACGTGGCACGTCTATCAGTTCTAAGAAAAATGTTCCACTAACTAGAACTGAACCGTTCAAATCATGCGCAGTTTGAAATTTATGTCCAATTTTGTGCACTGCTCATGCTCAATACTGATTTGCATGGTTCAGAACTTGAAATTCTGACGAGTGGAACAGATCTATTAAGTTATTTGCGAAATTGGTGACTTGGTATATTTATAAGGTTCTTTCGAAGATAAACATACAGCATCTAATTCATTAGCTTATTTTTGGAGTCGGCGAACAAAACATGTAAATACATAGAATTACGCTCCTTAGTTATTACTTTTTATTAATATGGAATTAGTATTTTATTTCTCAATGTGTTTAATGTCACAACATTATCAATCCATTAATCCTCACTGAGTCATTCAGTGATACAAATTTTATCAATAAACTGGTTCTCTCTGATTTTCAGTGCGATAACTTAATTTTTCTTTGAAGGCACGTTCCACGGGCGACATAAAAAATGAAGACACTTATAATGCTCTAATGTAATGTTTCAGAAAACTGTTGCTTTGGTACCGAAATTAATTTGACAAACAAATGTATTTACTATGATCACATTGCTACGGAAATGACTACAAAATGAATTAGAAGTATCATTTGGATTAGTAAAAAAACGTTAAAATCACTTTTCCTCATTTTTTCTGTCGTCAGTGGTACACTTTTGTGCAATAAAATTAAGTACATTAATTATTTTATAGCTTATACAGTTCAAAAATAATATATCTACTAACATGTAAAGCAAGGTTCCGTTAGGGCATTTTTAAAGTTTTCATTTGACGCTGCCTTTAAATTATAATATATCAGTGTGATTAATATTTTTTTGCACGGAAGTGTAGGTTAAATTACAATAGAAAAATATGTTTATTATTTCGCGTAGAGAGGTATCATTTTTCTTAAACTTAGATTTGTAATTTATTTCCTACATATTTCATTATTTTTAAATGTTTTAAATTTCAAATGTTCACGTGATTTGTGTTCGAATTCAGACTATTACTTCATTTAAACCTTGTGCAAAGAAAATTCGAAATAATAATCGAGTTAATTTTTTGAAAAGCAAATAAAATTTGTAATAACAGAGAACAATTTTTAAAATTACAAAAAAATATTAAAGTAAACTCTACATTTGGCAGCTGGTATATTAGCCTTACTTGATTAAAAAAATAATAGGTAATAATAAAGAGTCTCTCGTTCCTTATGGTTTGTGGAAATTAAGCATTTGTTCGGTTTATCGAAATGAAATTTTTTTTTAAATAATTTTGAGAGTATTTGATCAGTTGGTATAATTTTCATAGCGCGTTTCTATTTCTAATTTAATTTAATTTCGAATTAAATAACTTTTTAAAAAATTGCATCGTAAATATTTTAGGAATTAATTTATGCTTTTTGGAAGATTTTCTTTGCATTAAATCAAATTAAAAAAAGTTGTATGGGATGTTAACGCTAGAATTGTCAGCATCACGCATTCTAACTTTTTTATTTTAACTCAAAATTAAAAAGTATCTAAATAAAGTTGACTAGTGATAAGCTAGCACAGCAACAAAATTTCAAAATTTAAACTGGCTGCCAAAGCCGTCCTAATTATCACAAAACTAAAATTTTAACAGCAATGTGTAGATCATTAACTTAGTTTGTCCTTGGTGTATCACAATCGAGAAAAGAAAACGAAAACCAAATTATTGGCAGTAATTAATGCCCAGTATCTAATTATATAAATAACTTTTTGAAGAAACTATTTACAATGACAACTTTCACGAAATCGGATAGCAAGTGATCAAATATATCGAAATATGCCACCAGTAAGTTTTGGCCGATCGATTTTATTGATTACTAATCGATTGAAAATAGTTAATGTCACGCACTTAAAACACGCCAAATACAATAGCACATAACTTTTTGTATAAATGTTGCACAAACGAAATTCTGGCAAAATACGAAAGAGAACAATCAAATCTATAGGTTTATGCTATTTCTGAGTTTTGGCCGATCGATTTTATTGACTAATTATCGATTGAAAACGGGCGCTCCGACACTTCAGATATTAAAGACAGCGTCAACTATAAATTCACATAACTTTTTATGCAAACGTTGCACAAACGAATTTCTTGCAAAATATGAAAGAGAACATTCAAATATATCGTTTTGGCTCAGAATTTTATTTTTCGTAAGAGTAAATTTTTTATTAAGTGTACATATAGTAACAAATTTCTTAAAGGTGATAGTTTTTGATGATATTTTATTTAATACACATTTTTTTATCAATTTTAAAAATGAAGCACTTCCTAACTTTTGATTTAGTGTCTCTTATTTCATCTAATTAGAACTTGATACCTAATGCAATTCTCTTCTTAAGATCTTCTGTTACCCTGTATAATCGCAATCACGTGCTATGTTTAATCGCAGTCACGAAACAAATCATGTACGTCATTGGAAGTAATACTAAGCAAATGTAGAGATTTGCTAAGTATTTATAAACATGCTATTTGTTGACGTAATTCTATGTAACCTCAAATGCAAACGTATATTTTATCACAGGTTGAAGAAAAAATGCAAAAATATGTGACGTCCTTTGTGACTTTCCTTTTATATTAATAATTATTATTTTTGAGAAACTATTATTTAATACATACGACCACTTTATTTTTATCAGTTCATTTTTCTTTCATGGAACCGATCGTTAATGAGGCTTCTTACGTTTGGTTAAACTAAGCAAATCGTTACTTGTAACTGATAAGGAACGTAATTAATTCGATGTCCGCGGATTCGTTTCTGATTATTATCCACGCTCGTGATGTTGGCTAAACCTTTATTTATCGCGAAGGACTTTCGCTAAATTACAATTTCAAAAGCGTCCGGTTTTTTGAAACGCGGGGCGCCCGACAATCGCTGACATAAATTTCGACACAGAACGAGAATGCAAAATTGCGTGACTTACGTGCTCGGATTTACATTAATCGAAATCGCTAAGTTTAAGGTCTTAATTGAACTAGTTCATTTTTGGACCTTTTTTTTAAATACACTGCGCTTCTAGCACTTAACGAACTCACTCTCACGTAAACTTCGTCGTGAATAAGTTACGTAAATGTGGTATTGTTCAAACTGCTGTTGTATATCTAGTTTTTTTCTTCTTCTTATTTTCAAGTCGGTTAGAAGCAGCAAAGATTACAGAAAGAAATGTAAGCCATGTAAAACCCCCAGATATTCGCAGAACCATGTTTATGTAAGTGGAGACCTGTTTGGGCCATTTAATCCGTTTCGTTTCGTTAGTGTAATGAAATTATGTTAAGAATGTCAAGGAGGCATTTATTTATTTATGTCTGGAGTTTCCATAATTATTTAGCAATACGAGAAGGAATGTTTTATTGCCATTCATATTAGAAAGATTACGTTTTAATTTTAATTAAGCTTCACGTGATCGATCTGCGGTGAACTTACTAATTTATTATTGCCTGAGGGAACCTATCAATATACCTACGTAGAAAAAATGACTTTTACATAACAGTGGAATAAATGTCAAACAATAAAGCACGAATTTCATTAACGGATATTGTATACTACAGTTTTTGTTTTTGGGAATTTTCTAACACACAATTTCAAGCTGTAGTTGTTTTCGAGCTTTTTTTTATTGCATAATTCATCTAGAGAAATTCTATAGAAATGCTATAGTTTTTGTTTCGGACATTTTCTGACATGTAGGTGTAGTTATCGTCGAGATTGAAATGTATTAAAATACTTTGTTGTTGTTTTTTACGTTAATTGCGTAAACATTTCTTTGTCGACGGATTGCAAAATATAAACGGAATTATTTACGAATCTAATCTTACTGTTCTTATGAGTACATGTATTGCAAACGTCTATCATAAAATAACGATAAAATCTGGAAGTCCGAATCTGATTTTATTGCAGGTAAATACCGCAGAATAAATTATTTTTTAATGCGCAGTACTCTCACCAATTTTAATTTTTCTGTTAGTTATTAGGAGTATTAGGGATTGGAATTTTATATTTTATTCGTTGATTTATACAAGGAGTTAAGGCCAACGCAAACTATGCCGAGGCGGCTCGCGGCGCATCGCACTGGAAAAATGCGCATGCAGTCGTTTTCATACATCAACATAGAGTCTTGTTCTCATTAACTTTTGTTCGTTAACAATTTCTTGTTGGTTTCAGGTGAAATTTCCCCAGAAATGATAAAGGACAACGGGGCTACTTGGGTGATCCTCGGCCATTCGGAACGTCGACACATTTTTGGAGAGTCCAATCAACTGGTGGGCGAAAAAGTCAATTTCGCTCTTTCTCAAGGCCTGAAAGTCATCGCATGCGTAGGCGAAACTTTAGAGGAGCGCGAGGCGAATAAAACCGAGCAAGTTATTTGTGAACAAACACAAGCGATCGCCAATTGCATAGAAGACTGGTTAGTAAATTAGCAGAAGTGATGACTAGTGAACGGAATCAAATATTTTCTTCAAGCTAGGCGGCAAACGTTCGAGGCGTGTATTAGATCCATTCAAACTATGAACGCTTGTATAGACTAGACTTTAATGTGATTAGCTTAAGATTAGCTTAAATTTAAGTGGTACTTGCAATGTGACATTTGACAGTCAGATTCTAAGTGACGCGATGCTTAAAGTTAAGCTGAGCTGAGTAAAGCCACGCAGCGCCAATATTTGGTGGAGAGGCTGAAATGAAATATTTTATACCGTTCTCTGGTGATGACTTTTGGACCGATTGTTTCTTTCTTTGCAGGACCAATGTGGTTATCGCTTACGAACCAGTGTGGGCCATTGGAACTGGAAAGACTGCTACGCCCGAACAGGCCGAATCCGTCCAGAGTTGGTTGCGAGGTTGGTTTGAGAAGAACGTTTCGAAGCCAGTTGCTGATGCCATCAGGATTCAATATGGAGGGTCGGTGACGGCGAGTAACTGCAAGGACTTAGCTGCGCGTCCGAACATCGACGGTTTCTTGGTTGGAGGGGCTTCCCTCAAACCTGAATTCGTGGATATCATAAATGCCAAGCAGTAAATAATCTTTTCGTCCTCGCAAATAATTTGTATTTAACCGATTCTTGGTCGTCTCAAAAATTACGATGTAGTTGTTATTATTAGTTCTTTCTATAGGGGCGCCAGCGAAGGCAAAGACGACGGAGGAGGCGGCGGTGGCGCAGGAGGAAAAAGCAAATGTAAAAATCCCGATTGCAAATTAAACAAATAAGGATGCTTATTTTAATCAATTTTTTTTTGATATATTTGAACTTTTTTTTAAAGAATTTTGTTAATACAGGTTTATTGCCGTTTAAGCGTTTTTTTTTTCTTTATCACCTACATTTGTTGATTTATGTTTTGTTCTGCTAAACCCTAAAAGTTGAACAAAGCTTGCAATTAATATTAAAAAAGTAAATAAACAAGAACTATTTAAAGGTTTTGAAGAAAGATTGACTAAATTAGAATGTGGCACTAAAGGAGCCATCCCTAAGGACAAAAATGGCTAATGATCTTAGAATTATGGCGTGGACTCTTGCAACATCAACAAGAGTTGCAAACAGTCCTGGAAATAGAAAAAATAGATATATATGTCTGATAAGTGAAACTCATTTCACAGAACAGTCATACATCAAATTTAGGGGCTATAAAGTATATCATACCACCCACCCAGATAATTCAGCTAAAGGCGGCAGCGCGATAATGAAAATATCTTGCATCATGAAGAAATTGGAAATAAGACAGAAGAAATTCAAGCAACCTCAGTCAATGTAAAAACTTGAATACTTGCATATAACGAGCAGTAACTGTGCTCCCTTGAGCCCTCGTAATATCCGAGTTGTACTGTATTTCAAACTGATCAAAATGATATAGATGAAATGATATGGAAAAATATGGCAGTACAAGAAGAGGAAGGTATTCAACCAACCTCTCCAGAAGAATTATTAAAAGAGATTAAAGAGAAAGAACCCAAGAAAATCTCCAGGGTTTGACTTGATAACTGGAGAAGTGTTCAAAAAAAAACTTCCAAGGAAAGCTGCGGAGGTGATCATGATTCCAAAGCCTGGGAAACCACCTCATGAAAGAACATCATATAAACCAATCTCATTACTACCTGTAATATTGTTACGGTATAAATCGAAACAAGGGGCATAGCGTAGCTTAAATATTATATTAAACATAAATAAATACAGACAAACATAATTGTACAAAGTTCAACTTACCCTAACAGCACACTTTAACAAAATAGAGCCTACATAATGCTCTGATAGCAACTAGTTTAAGATCTTTTTATTTTATGCAGATCGTAGGGTTTTTATACAAAGTGCAACTCGAGCAATTCCGAGTTCTAACGAAACCGGAAAGGCATGACAGACTACGAGATAATTCAAATCCGTTCCAACGTGTTCAAGGTTTTTTCACGCAGGTGTCAAGGTTCCGTTGTTTACGTTGACGAGTTGCATTTTCTCTTATCTTAAGTTTGCTAAATAAATCCAATGCATGAATTTACTTGCATCTTGTCACAATATCAAAACTTTTTGAAAAGTTAAAAGGCCAAAACCTATTATTGAGAGAAAAAAACTTAATATCAACACATCAATTTGACTTTAGGAATATGCATTCTACTATAGATCAGATACCCAGGATAATAGCAGTAATAGGAAAGAGAAAAGAAAGAAGAAAGAAGAGAAAGTAGAAGAAAAAAGTTAGTTCTGTGGTCTTTCTTGATGTGGCTCGGGCATTTGATAAGGTCTGGCACGAAGGATTGATACTAAAATGAATGAAATACTTGTCGAGGCAGTTCACAGAAAAACTCCAGTCAAATATACGTAACAGACAGATTTTTTAGAGTGAAACAGGAAGAAGCCTACTCTGAGTTGAAGGAAATTAAAGCCGGCGTGCCACAAGGCCCGATCCTGTACTTATTGTACACTTGTGATCCTTCATTCAGAAAATACCACAACAGTCACATTTGCAGATGATACTGCTATCATGGCGGTTGATAACTTAGAATCAACTTTAAAGTTCAATTAATAAACTATAAACATGGACAGGAAATGGGGAATCATGTTAAATGAGACCAAATCGGTACATGTAGATTTTACCAATGAGAAAATAGAACAAATTTCTGTAAAGATTAATGGACAGTGTATTCCTTATGCAAGGAAAGCCAAGTATCTGGGCATGACGTTAGACACAAAGTTGTGCCGGAAACTTCATGTAAAAATAAAAAAGCAAGAATTAAAAATAAAAAGCAGAAAAATGCATTGGTTCATTGGTAGAAATTCCACTCCGTCTCTGCAGAATAAAATCTTAAAAGTACTTAGGCCAGTATGGACATATGGAGTGCAGCTGTGGGGCTGTACTAAACAGAGCAATAGAACAATGATTCAACGTTTTCAGAATAAAACACTAAGACTCATTACAAACGCTCCTTGGTATGTTAGAAATGGAGACCTTCATTGGGACCTATGTATAGAAACTGTTGATGATATGATCAAGAAATATGCCAAGTCATGAAGAACGACGTCATCATCATGTGAATATTGAGGCCATCCAGCTCCTCGATACCACTGGGTTGGAAAGAAGACTGAAAAGACTTAAATTGCATAAAATTGCTCATTGGTCAAACAGACCAGATTGTAATAACATAAACACCATTCTGGTGTTAAAAAAAAAAACTACATTTCACTTATTCAATTTAAATAATTTGTAATCATTTTTGTTTATTTTAATACAAATATAAAATAAATATAAAAATACAAATATAAAATATACAAATATAAAATCAAAACATTTAATCTATTAAGAATGACAAGAAAATGTAATCACAATACAACTACAACACTATTACACCCAAAGGGAATGAAGTGCAGTTTAATCAATTACAACCTCAAGCGCCATCTGTATATATTTCAATCATATAATTTAATTTCATTGTTTTTTTTTTCTTTTTTAATACAAACAGAAAATCCAAAATGATTTAATTAAACTTATGCAGAGAAATATGCAGCAACGTTTAAAATGTAATTTGCGATTAGTTTATACAGTGGCGCCAACCCAGAGGATAACAAACTACAAATATCGTACAAAATTAGAATGCTTTTCGAAGAAATCAATTACCTAATTAACTGACTAATTTGTAAATATTCAAATAGAAGACAAACATGAAATTGTTGCATCTTTTATAAGCATTCAAAAGATTCAACAATTTCATTTTTGTCTTCGAGGAGGCGTATCTCCATCGTGATTCACATCTGGTACCTTCACATCACAAAAATCAACCACTTCTTTCTTCATCTCTTCACGATATCGTTCGCAGGAGTCACCGGCAGAACGCACATTCTTAAGGCTTTCATTCATCGAGGACTCGGCATTTTCAAGATCATCACAAACTGTTTCGTATGTATCATCGATTTTCGCAGAGGCAGACGAGATGATGTCAGTCGCATTTTGATGGGAATTCTAAAGAATACTTAATAAATTAAGGGTACGTCTTTTCATCATCCATCACCAGTTAACTATATCTGTCGGTTTATTCCCATAGTACCAATTGTAATCACAATCGTTACTATGAATCAGACTGGGTTTCTCAGTCCTAGTTTAACTTTAAACCCCTGTTTATTTCCATTTATTGTTTTTATAATTGCTACCATGGGAATACACAGGAGTTTAAAGTTAAACTAGGACTGAGAAACAACAGATAAAGTTAACTGCTGATGGAAAGACTGGGCCTAAATTGTGTAAACATAAAGGTCCGATTGTACAGTGGCAGCTGAAGCTCAAAACTCTAAACTTTGGCTTAATAAGTTGTTTAAACTTACACTTATGGTCTGTGCAACAGTTTTACATGATTTCTCGCGATTAAGGATGCCTTCCCCATATTTGGAGGTCTTCTCTTTGAGTTGTTTGAAAGTTTCAGCTATTCGAGATCGAGTCTTTTCCAAGTCCATCCTAGATTTGTTAATCAAACTAATCGCAGACTTACACTGAGAGGTGTCCTACAAAAAGAAAGTTAGTAAAAGAATATACAATCGAAAAGCTTGTGTTGGTTACCTCCTGTTTGAACGTTTTTAACATCTCTTGGTTTTGAAGCTTGCAGTTTACGAATTTATTTCGAATTGTGATTAGAGCTTCGAGGTATGCAGATGACGTTGCTTCAGTCGAGTCGTAACTGTACTTTGTATCTTTCATAGCTTTTTCTAAATTTTCATCGAGTTTTTTGTAAACTGGTTCGAATTTCTTTTTCAATTTGTCCACTTCATCCAAAAGATGATTCACATTTTTATTTCCTTCCTGAAAAAGTGAAAGTTCTATTATATTTTTTGCATAAGTACACATTTTTATATTGTATTTCAATTTAAGTTCACTTGTCAATTTTGAATTTACGAAAGTGTAAGTGGCAATTTTTAATAAACGTAAGTTTTGTTAGAACTTGAAACGAGAATGAGATAAACCTGTACGTACAATATCCATTTTCCTAGTAAGTCTTTCATGTGTCGCCAGTCTGTCTTTCAAAGTCAGATTCAGCTTTTCGAGCTTATCAAATTTTTCTTGTATCTCTTTCTGACTTTTATCTATTAGCGCAGACATTTTTTTATTTACATCTAAGATACGACCACGCAAATTATGAAGCTATAATTACATACATAGATGAGTCAATTAGTCAATAATAAAAATGCAATAACTTACAGTGTTTACAAAAAATTCTTTATTTCTGTTCCCTGATTCAACATAAATTTCCTGAATTATTCGTTGTATATCATCTGAAAATATTGAAGAAAATTTTGCTAAGTTGCCATTGATTGCAGCAGACGTCTCATCACTTATATGTTCCATTTCCTTAAGGTAAGCAGGCGCTCTTTCCGCAATTGATTTTTTGTTTCTAAATGCATCAAGACCGTGCCAGAACGTCGACAGTTCCTGCATATTTTTCGTTAGGGCCTCATAACTCTCAGATAGTTTCGTTTTGAAATCTGTATTTACTTCCGATAAATCATTTAAAGTGTTACATGAACGCACACAATCATCCACGATACTTATCATCTTTGCATGAATGCCATCGCAAAGGATACGAAAGTCCTTCAAAGACTGCATGTTGTTCTGCGATGCGCTGTATAAAACGTTGACTTTATCGTGCAGTATGCTTGTGTTCTTCAAGTGCATTGTAGCAGTCGAAGTCAACACTTTCGCCCTTTCTTTTGCCTGACGGGATTTCCTTTTAAAGTACTCGAGCTCCGCTCTTTCGAATTCCTTTTGATTTTTAACGGCAACAAAATCTTCTTCCAAAGCCTTTTTCCGTCTCACTAAAGCTTCGATGTTATTTGCTGCATCGTTCCAGCTCTTCTGAACCACTGCGAGATTTTCTTTTGTCTCTGCCAGCTGAGATTCTATCTGTTTGGTGTAATTATCTTTCAGGACTAATTCGCTCAAGAAATTTTCTTTGTCGGCCTGGATCTGGTTGTAGTTTTCTTCGTCCACGTAGATGGCGTTATCTTTAAGACATTTCTGCAATTCGCTCTTTAACTTCTTTACTTCTCGCTGGTATCCTTTGATTAAGGCGGACCTTGATACTTGGAGGTTCACTTCCGGTCGGTTTTGAATACTTCTCACTCTGATGGCATATTCAAGAGTGTTTAAGGTTTCTTCTACGTTTATGTGGGCAGAGGAAATTGTCGCAATTAAAGATGTTTTGGCACGACCACCTAAACTATCTTGTAGAATTCTTGTCAATTTGGATTCTCTGTGCAAGATAACATAAACTCTATCAAAACACCCCTTTACTTTTGAACATTAGTAGACTTCGAAATAAATAGTTTATGGCTCGGTATTTCAATCACAGATTAACTATTCCCATAGTAACAATTGTTTCTATGGCAATAAACTGAAGATTAAAGTTAATCTTTGACCGAACTACTGGGCCTATGAGATCAATTTAAAACAGCTGTAATTCATAGCGATTTAATACCTGTATGGCACATGCATGCTTTTCTCCGTTAAAGCTGTAATGACACGTCCAAGAGTAAGCAACGATTGATTAATATAGCCGGCTTCTCTCGCCCTCTTATCGACGGAACCAGATTTCCCAATATTCTCACTGCCAGCCAAGTCCACGAGATTCAACTTTCCAGTTTTGACCATATCTTCGCCTTTCAATGACTCGCGCATGTGAACTGTGATTGTAAACACAGTATGGGAACGACTGGAATTCGTGTTCATCAGAGTGACTGCAGTGCGACGCTTAGCGTAGCCCCTTTCCAGAAGTTGGAACACCTCGTTCTTGAAGCTTACGTTTACTTCCTCCAAGCCTTGCACTATGACCGTCTTACTACTGTCTTCAAGAAGTCTGTTTTCACAAAAAAGAAACATTAAAAGAAAACCTATTTTACGCAGAGTGTTTTTTACTTACTTAATATTTCTTTGGTTGGCTTCTGAAGACAGCAAATCAAATAATTCTTCGTTGTATAATTCAAGGAATGAGACAAGAACACTATTCTCTTGCTTGGTTTGCTCAAGTAATTCGAATATTCTTTCAACAGATCTAGGAATGATGCCTGCTTTCTAAAATAACATCTTAAATTGGTTCTTCTTATAGAATAAATAATTAAGCACTTGCCTCATTTTCTTGACCAACTGTAGTGTACGTTTTCCCACTTCCCGTCTGCCCGTAGGCAAAAATCGTGCAGTTGTAGCCCTTCAATACCTCTTGAATTAAAGGTTCGATGGTCACATTGAAGATATCCACTTGACTTGTTTGAGGACCAAAAACATGCTTGAAGCTGTAGATTTTATCACTGTAAGCTTGATTCACCTGCACTTCGTTGTGCTCTTTAACGAGCACAGATTCGGTGCAATTCTTTCTGATTTCTTGTTCGTTCAAAGGTCTGTGCAAAAAATGAAGCATGTTACGTAAAATAAACGTACAATAAAAAGGTCTGTCTTACCTTATTCTTACATAAACGTTAATGGGTTGTCTTGGACCTGTACGGTTTAAGTTTGAGGTACCAGCTCGATTCATTTTAAAATTTTAAACACACAGAACGTTACACTTACAATACAAGACGACATGAAACTAATTTTTATTTTAACTCAAGGTTTTCCTTTTTGTGGTATTTTACGATTTTTTGTGCACATTCACGTGCGGTTAAAAAACTGTTAAAATTTCAAAAGTATTGTCAACAACTGCTATTGCCAAGTGCCAACCTAATAATATGGTTACTGGTTATGCAACCATACTTACAGCTTCCTATTTAAATTGCCTCTACCTCAGAGTCATTCTAAATTATTTTTATAATATATAAAATTGATGATATTTTTGGCCGTTGCTTTTCATGCATTAAAAAAAAAAAACTGAATATAATTTTCAAAACATAAACTTGTCCGAATGTTTTTCGTCTTTGCGCATCTCTTTGATCTCTACCTACATCGGTTGGATTATAACCAAAGGGCAGATAACTTAGGCAAAACCTATGGTTTGGATGACCTTAGATTTCACCTTGAAACATTGATAATAATCACTAACCTTGAATCATCGATTTTCAAAATTCCTTTTAAGGAAGCTTGAACATTTACCTACTATAACGAGTGATCAGTACTTTTTCTAATCAAGTGACCTATGGAAATAAAATCGTGTGTCTTTGATTAGTTCATTATTTCATGTGCCATTTGAATTATTTCTATTGCATTCCTAAACAAAATCTAACTGCTGTTCTTATGTATTGGGTACCTACATGTTTTTTTAAAAGTAAATTTGGATTTCAAATCCAAAGTTTTCATTTTCCATAAAATGAAAGCACGCGCCAATTGCAACTTAAAACTGGTTCATAGAGGGTGGGTAAAATGTCCGCAGTTCTCTTGTAAACACAAGCGAATTCTGCGTTTTAAATTGTTAATAACATTCGCTAAGATTACTGGATTGTTATTTAACTGTTCGCAGTGTAACAATAAACCCTTATGAACAAAGATTTCTGTTAATGAATTAAACTTACCGACAGTTATAAATTATAAATTATTAAATGAGAATGACATTTGAAAAAATGAATTAATCAAAGACATACGATTTTCTTTCCATAGGTCTCTTGATTAGAACAGATATTGATCACGCGTTATATTTACTTATTCACACTCATTCAACATCTTGTAACTGACTTATTCAAGGTAAATTACCTACTTCTGATATCAAAAACTATTATTTAATTTATGAAACTATCATTTCTTTTTGTTGATGTTTGACAAAAAATAAGTGCATAATAAATGTTTAAACGAAAGTAAAATATCAGATTTCTTTTACAAAATGTGTCATCATCAGACTTCGGCCTTTTTAGGACATTTCAGGGCCGGACTTGTTTTATCTCATGGGCACATTTAAGTTTATGAAATGTAAGGTAATGACTTCTCCGATAATATTCCAGTCGCTTTTTATTATACTCACAAAAGAACATTGTTTACGAATATAAAGCAGCCACCGACCTGTTAATAAATCGTAAATCGATCAAGATGACATCATGACAGAGAGCTATGAATAAGAATTGTACTTAATTGTTTATAGAATATTATAATATAATATTACAGAATATTTTTTATTAAAGAATAGTCCTGGAACGAATCTACGGATCTGGAGTAGCAGGGTTGAAGCCAAGGTTTAAAATGAAATCGAAGGAAACGGAATTAATACTAGAAAAATCAGAAAAATAATTTACTATACAAAGTCTATCAAATCAAGCGGAAATGCAGGCTTGAAAGTTATGCACTATCCTGACAGGAAGTGATGTTTCTGTGTTAAATATTTTCTTCCGGTTGCACCGAAAATCGGCATTAACTTAAAGCTAGTTAAACTATCCGATTTTGCATTCGATTTTCAATTTCGAGTAGCTCAAACGTGATATTTTTGCCTTTAGACTATCCAATTTTCCATTCGAATTATAATTATAACTGTAACATTCGAGAAAGCGATCGATTTTGTATTCGAATAGGACTGTGTCTATTCGTCTCCGATACTGTGTAAATGTAAATACATATTTCTTTCGAGATAAACTCGAATATAAAATCGAACAGAAAAATCAAATACAAAAATCGAATAATGTAAACTAGCCTTTACTCTATTTACTTTTTTATCTCAGAAAAGTTCGCAATTTTCATTGCCGGCAAAAAATAATTGCAGCAATAAAAAAATTAGCAATTTTTATTGCGGAACAGTTTACAGGTGGCAATCAAGACTGCCTATGAATTAAGTTTACAACGAAAAAAAAACTTTAATGTTGACTGTATTAAATTTGTTTGTATAACGGCCGGTTTTACCAACGTTTTAAGGAGTCCTTAAATTTAATTCGTGTTTAGAAGTGATTAATGTGATACAAACCAAGCAGAAATGTCACAATCTAAACACGACTTAAATTTAAGGTCTCCTTAAAACGTTGGTAATACCGGCCGTAAGAAAAGTATTAAAAGTTAAAGTTGCAATGTTTTCCAACAATTGTCGGAAGTGCAACTTTATGCATACATACCTACTTATTACAAGTACGTCGTCAATACACAAGACGAACAAGATGAATCAAACTGAGGTTACGTCGTTATCACGTATGTTATTTATTTATTTTTTATAAAGTTGGTATTTCACAAATTACCCAGAATCGCCGTTGTAATACAAGAAAAATAGGTTCGAAGCAATTTTCTGCAATTTCAATGCGAAATTCCTGATCAATGCGCATGCATGCAATATAAATCGCTGCAATTAAAATTGCGAACTTTAAAGCGACCTTAAAGTTCGTTTTTTTTTTATTTTACGAGTGGTAAGGCTGTTTCACGAAAGTTAAAAGGAGACAGCACAGTTCTTAAAGTTAACGGTGTACCGAGTGTCCGAAAGTTAAAGTAGTTAAACTACTCCCAACCTCATTTTTTCAAATAGCACGCCTAAAGTTTCTTTATTTTTTAATGAAGTATTTTTAGATTCTAAATACAATAGTATAAGCAATAGTAATTTTCTGTTAAATTTTAACTGAAAAAAAATTATGTCTCTATTCACCTTTTAATATTACAGCTAATCTCGTACAAGGCAGACACTTAAAACAATTATAAAAGGTAAATAGAACAGAACAGGAAATTCATAAACGTACAATTTTAAATTTTGATGAAAATAAAGCCATTTTGCTCTTGTAAATACAATTGTAATTTTTTCGATTAAAATTTAAAAGAAAATTATTATTACTTATGCTGTTGTAAGTTCTTAAAACCTAAAATACTTCATTAAAGAATAAAAAAACTATAGGGGTGCTAGAAAAAAATGGAGTTGGGGGTAGTTTCTGAGGGGTTGCTGCCCCGTAGAGCTTGTCAAGCCATTTTCAACAGAACCTGAATAATGTTTTTTTATCTTGCCGTTTAAGGGAGATATTGGCTGTAACACTAAATTTGGGAGACCCGGTATAACAAAAAAGATAAACTGTAGATAGTTTTAAGGCAAAACTATCGACTATCCAGATATACAGGGCCGGCCTTTTAATTGACAGGGCCCGGGCGCAATAAGAACTATGGGGCCCTTTTTAAAAGCACAGTATTATGGTCTGGAGTACGGGAGCCAGGGCCGTAACTAGGAGGTAACGAAGGTGGCATTTGCCACATGTGCAAGCGAAACAGGGGCGCCTAGTGGATTTTAGTGAATTTCATTTTGTTTGTTTCGGCTTCCTGAATCGAATCCTTCATCCTTCAAGCACAGGCATTACTTTTGAGACACCCTGTACCTCCGTTTATTTTATTCCGTTTTTTTACATATTGTACAGGGTATTTAAAAAACATATTTGGAAATTTTGGCCGGTTATAGATCACATCAATACAAATACAAAAGTCTTAATGAACGTAGGTCCGGAAATCAACCGTTTCCGAGATTTTTTGAGTATTTGAAATGAAACTTATTTGCGTGCAGTGGGCGTTGAGTTTTGGTAGTAGTACAGTGTGCTATGGGAGTGGTTTAAAATACAATTGGTTTCATCTTTTTGAAGATGACCTTACGTAGAATCAAAGGAGAACATTAGAACACTGTAACTGATTTTAATCGAGATTTTTTTTCAACACTACTGACGACTGTTCACTTGGAAAGTTCATCAAGGTGGTTTTGATTTTTTGATGAAAGAATGAAGGCCGAAAAAGGATGACTTCCTAAACCAATTGATATTTGACAGATGACAGTTGTTTAACAGTTATAGTGTTTTGCACGAGACATAACGTAATGTAGTATTTCGCATCGATCTAATTCAAGACCTGATTCACAATGTTCTGAATATCTCAAAGGCTACTTAATGAACTTTACAAGTGAACACTTGATATCAGTTTAATTGAAAAGTCACTAAAGGGTTAACAAAAAAATGTATATTTTATTTTACAGAATCGACTGTATCTCTGAAACGGCTGATTTTCAGACGTATGTTTATTAAGACTTTTGTGTTTGTATTAATGATATCTATAACTAGCTAAAATATCCGAACATATTTCTTGCACACCCTGTATATATATTTGGATGTTTTTGTGAAATGTATAGTTTCGATTTTGACGAATTTGTATATTTTTGAGAAGAAGATGGGGTTACATGGAATTTTTTCACAAGCGCTAGGTTGTCTAGTTACTGACCTGATGGGGCACCCGGTGCACCCCCCCTTGTGGCCGGCCCTGGACTGGAGATATATTCAAATAAAAAAAAATGTAACTGTCTGTTCGAAATGAAAAAATTAATGGATATTTTAAACTGAAGGATAAGAAACTGTTCGTATTTGTTTCAGTATTTAAAATATTTCGAAAACATTCAATAGCCACTCAACTTGAGGGGCACTGTATATTCTTGCAGTTGACATTCTTTGCAAAAATTTAAAAAATATTTCTGTACCTACCAGGTTCTGAAATAAAAAGTAGTAAAGCCAAAATTCTCAGCGTTTCGTTCTCGGCTGACAGTTGCTTCAAAAGTGAAAAAATAAATAAAGAAATATGTTGTGAAGCGGAAACTAAAAAGAAAAACGTAAAGGTAATCTGTCTTTTTTTACAATAATTTTCAATCTTTTTTATTAAAAATTATTAATATGTATTTGTTTTATATATTTTCCGTAGATTTTATATGAATGGAAGTTATCCTAAAGAAGACAGTTTTCATAGTTACTTTCGGCAAAGTTACATACCAACATAAGAACCTATTTCCTTGAATAATTTCATATTATTAGCATTAATATTAATAAACAGACCTTTTTGTAGTAAATGAACTTTGGTTGATCAAGATTGCATTCATATCAATTTCAGCAAGTTAAAACAAGTAATAATTAATTATTATGAGATGAGACTTGCTGAATGCCGATAACTCCGTAAAAAGCGGCCAATTCTCTCTCGACTTATCGAATTGTTATTACAAAATAATTTATTTGCGGCTAGATAAGAACCTTCTGGATTTTCTTATTTTCGTAGATGAGTTAAAACGTAAATCCCCGTTTCGTATTCCTGCCTGCGACCTGCACATGTATAAGCTTGCTTGTCAACAAATATCCAAATTTACGGCAACTGCACGCATAAATCTGAGGGGGTGCCACCCTATAATCCCAACCGTGAATTCATACTTCCCTCACGACGTAAGTACTTGTACGTGCCATCTGGCCCCGACAATGAACTAATAGCTAGGGAAAGGAATGTCAATGGATGTGGTATTTGAAATGTCAGGAAATGTTGTTTGCGTACTTTCAGACAAAAGGGGGGTTCACTCTCGTATACGGTTACGGCCCATTTTGCGGCTTAATTACTAATATATTTTTTTTAAGTTCATAGCTTTTCCGGTTGATGTTTGACCTCAGTCTTCTCCTCAAATTCTGAGTTTATTCATCCTTATCTTTAGATGTCATCCATTTTTTTTCTCTTGAACGTAATGATAATGAAAGTCTACGACAGCAGTTCTTCCATTGACAAAGAAACGGGATTCTTTTTCTAAACGACGTCGAATTGAATAAAGGCCCCCGTCTTTGACCCATTTCCGTGCCATCGAAATCGACACGAAACCGGTTAAAAATGCAACAATAAGCGCGAGTAAAGGCCGCTCTTTCCACGAAACAGCAGCAGCTCTTCATGAAAGACATAATAATGCAACAACATACAACATTAGCGGTGGGTACCTGAAATACGAGATCACAGGAGGCGGGAGACATATGAATGGACCCCGGGAGCATGGATGTCTTGATTCGATATATGTACGGATAATTCTCAGTTACGATCGCGACGCCGTTGAGTGTAGGCAGGGGAATCTGCGTCTGTTTTTTCGTAAATCGGCGCGCTCTCGAAGAATTCTTTTCGAACGACTGCCTCTCGCAAGGCGAAATGCGGAGTGTGTTGTTGATCGAAAGTGTTAAGTCCTTCAATGAGTGACATGTCTTTGAAAAAAATCGCAGACTTAATCGCATAAATAAAATTCCTTCCGAGTTGCACGATCGCGTATTTTTAGTTCGAGAGAAAGAGAAAAAACGACAATGCAACAACGCCGTCGGCCGGTGGTGTTTCAGGTGGAATTTTAACGGAGTGAAAAAAGGGAATACGCAGGAATTCTCGGCGTAACTTGCGAGGAGTATGTATCGAGAATTGCTGGCAGCCTTCGTTGGTTAAAGGCTTTTTGCTGTGGTTTTTTATGGCCGTCGATTTAAACCGGTAATAACTTTTTTTTTGTTCGTGGGCTATTTTTAAACGCCGTCGAATTTCTTCGATCTAATTTGGGCGGGCCGACCAGACGGCAAGAAAACCAGAAAGAAAATTGTTCAAATTACTTTGCTTCTCTAGTCAACAATTTAAATAAAGAAACCAACGATTATATGATTCACAAGCAAGAAAATACAATTTATTTTATTTTGGAACCATAATCTTGTTTATTCGCACTCAATTAGAGGTATAATTTGGCCTTTAAAGTTGCAACAATCTACATGGAAACAACGTACACATCACTTGCAGACGATATAAAAATATTGAATCTATAAATTTTGATCATTTTAAGACCAAAATAAAATAAACGTTATTGTACCACGAGCGTAATTGTAGATAATAGCCCTCGAGCATTTAAAAAGCACTCCACTTCACGTCGTGCTTTAAACATACTCTCAGACTATAATCTCCTAACTATGCCCTTATTACATAAATAACTATTATACTTTGTCATACTAATATATGTACATAGAAGTAAATAAAATGAATGACTACAATACTTGGTGACGTCCAAATACATATTTGACTCTACGTTATTGGTTGTTGTTAAATTCGATTTTATTTTTACTTCATAACGTACATGTTTGTGTGCAAACATGAAACTCTAAAGATTCAGGGCGTAAACCTTTTTGTTTTGTTAAAATCTATGAACGTTTTTGGATTCTTTTCACTCGCGTAGATTATTTCTTTGCTCTTAAACGAATTAAAATAACTCTAGTCAACTTAAAATTCTTTATTAACAATTTCTTTTTATGCAACAATAATGACTATTTGTTTTGATTGAATTTAATATACACTAGTTCCGGTAATGGTCATTTGTTTAAATACGTAATCAGTTCAAATGATTTGATTAATAATCTGTTGAATCTTATGGTCCGTTTTCACGCTCAAGCAATTTGCGCAAATGGATTTGTTCAAGCATTGGTGCAAACACATGCAGTTTACCAAACTTTCTAGCTTGTGCAAACAAAAAATTACGTTTACATGCAACGACTTCCTTGTGCAAATTTGTGTGCACAAGCACATTTGCGCAAATTGCTTGAGCGTGAAAAGGGACCATTACGGTTTTATATATACATACATCAACTAATGTTTATTTACACTTCACATTGTTAAAATGATCCGCGATGGCTTCACATAACATTTCATGTCGCCTCGTACATTCAAACCGGGTATTTCAAGTAACTGTCCCCAAATTCAAAGTCAGTCCTATTTATAGTCTCATTAAAAAAACTCTCTTATCCGTCATACGGTGGTAAAAGGGAAACAATTTTTTGTGATAACGCGAATTAAATTTCCAAAATTAAATTAAATTAAATTTTTAAAAACAGATTCCTTATTATTTGTCCCTGATATCCGCGCTTGATCTTAAATGAATCGCCATGTAATTCTGATTGCAGTTATGAAACAAATGAAACCGTACACTTTATAAAATCGACTATAGTCGACTTGCTCCTGGTCTGAGAAGTCCGACTTCGGAGATGCCTTCAGAGAACTGCAATTCCTCCACGATGTTGTAACATCCGAACTGCTTTTAGACTGGTGTGTGTGTCAGTCTAATGATGGCGATTGCATCTTTTGATTGTTGCCCTCAGTTTGTTTTTCTTAACAAAAATTTGCGTTTCAGTATTAGCAACATTTGAGTCGAAATACCTTGGGATCATAATTTTTCTTGATATACAAATTTAACTGATGTATGATAAATCACGAACTAAATTACAATTAATACGTCATACTAATAAATACAAAAATATTGTTACAACAATTTTTAATCCTCAAATGTATCTAATTATTTCATTACTTGACAGTACGTATTAAAATCGTAATATTTTGTCGTTATCTATTACCGGTTCAAATATTTGCACAACTATTAAATGCATCTTGTATTACAAATGTCCTGTTTTTTTTTTTTGTATTTTTTAAAAATTACGATTGGCCTGTAATGAAACCGTACCTAATGTTTAGACAAGGAAGAAGCTTTTACGTAAGCAAAATTATTTTAAAGCAGTTTAGTTCTTTTCTATAACATTCAAACGAGTGGATTCGCCTATCAAGCTAAGGCTGAATTTGATCAAACATATTATGTTCTTCAAAATACAGATTTTAAACTTTAAAAACTTTTAAAAAAATACCAAGATGTGTTTCACATTTGAAACACGCATGGATCTTGAAACTGCTGATCTTAAATTGAAGAAAAAAGTGGTTTAAGGATCAGCAGTTTATATAATTTTTGTTTAGAAATAAAAAAATAAAAAAATGATCACTTGAGAAATGAAATCTTTTAACTTGTGAACAAAGATGGCAGCGTAGCTGTCGAAATACGTATCTGCGTATTTACGTATCTTTGATTTATTAATTTTTTGCTTAAATGTAAAGTGGCTCTGGAAAAGAAATTACTAAACACATTTGATAGAGAATGTAATTTCTTCCATCTCAACAAATTTCTACATTTTTAAAATTTACTTTCATAGTTTTTGTATTTTTAGTTTTCGAAATGACCTCCGGGTTAATGACCATTATAAAGTGAATTAAAAGTTCGTACCTGAGAATTTATTTTTGAGGCGTTCGGTCAAGGCCTTGTACGTACAGTAGCGGACAATAAAATACGAGCGAGAATTTGATGTCGTACATATTTAGACAAATTTGGTAAATCAGGCTTTTATTGAGGTAATGTGTCTGTCAAAAAGATTTGAAGTGTCAAACTTAATAAACTGAAACTTCGCAGTAACTCCAACCTAACTGACCTAGCAGTCATTAATCTTATTCCTTGAATGGAACTTAAATGAGGCATTTTGTAAAATGCAGAATAAATAAAAAATAAAAAAATAAAATTATTACCGGTAAAATTTGTATTTAATAAGTACTATAAAAAATCAAATTGCTAATTTTTTCTTTGCAAAATGACTCTCTGGCTTGATTAAATCAGTTTTTTATTTCTTAAATTTTTTTTTAACAGTTGAAGAATTCTTTTTGTACTTTTTTCTTTGAAGATCAAGTTCAAGGTGTCGCTGTCGGGACAGTTGCACCCCTGCACATTTGCGTCGCCGGCCGATGTAAATTGCAGACCTTCGATTTAATTTAACCGGATTTGTCAGGCAAAGTAATTTAGATTACAAAAAATATATATATTAAAGCTTAAAATGCTTTACTTTGTACTTTGATTTGTAGAGATTTGCCGTTTGTGTGCTTACTCATTACGTTATTACATTCTGCTTTTGTTAAATTGATTTGACCCTATCAACTTCTTTGCCCTCAAAAATTAATCAACAAGAAAATGTGATTTATTTTATTTGTATTTAATAAATACAAACAATAAACAATAAACATAAAACAGTTATGAAACTAATGCCATGTTCTTTTAAAGAAGTATTTTCTTTAACAAGTTTATTTTGTATATAAGAAGAGGAGTCAGTTCTTGAATTTTCTTTCACAAAGAGCAGTTTTTAATTAAATGAAATAATCATGAAAAGTATTTTTGATAGACTTAACTGTTTGTGCTTGTTTCTTCTTCATTTTGTGTAATTTCTTCTAATTCTTAAAATCTAATTATATCGGCTGTTCAATTTGAAACGTTTTCCTAAACTACTTCTGCTTTTATAGAGGTTTCCTCTATCAAGAACATTCAGGTGCAAGAGAAGAACTATTCAGTACAATTCCAGCACCGCTTAAAATGAGCATCAAAACTTTTCGAGCCATCGGAAAAGTATATAACATGACAATTTACTTTTAATACTTTATACTTTCCTGGCTGGTGTTGATTAATAACGTGGAAAAAGACCCTTGAAGCAGTTTATAAAAATAGGTTTATCGATGACACAGGATGTAACAATATTTTCATTCTACTTTCATTTTCTTTCTTCAAAGTTCACTGTACATCATCTTATACATTTGATATTGTCATAAAATGTTGAAATCCCTTCGTCGTTCTTTCAGGAATTTTATTTCTGTTGTTTTTTTGCTTTTATTTTGTGGGTGTCATTGCTTTATGTTTCTTCTTCTTTCGACTGTTTACATTTGTTACTCTACAATGTTGAGCATACTTTAGGTATTTTATGTAGCGTTTAGGGTTTGTTTGAAATTTCCCAAACAGAAAAAGGAGATGATTTGTTTTTGGGTTTCTTCCTTCCAATTCTAACTGCGTGCGTATCGTATACCTTGCCATCATTGTCGTCCTTGTCCTTTTAAATGACATCTCCGCAGTAAAACATTGTACTCGAAAATATTCTTTTTTATTTGAAGTTTCTTCCACAAAAGACTTTTTAATTAAAGCGAACCATGCTCAAATTATCTTCGTTATTGGTTTACAGAACACAGACTTCGTCCTTTGTTCTAATTCTCAATCTACTTATTTAAGCTGCGTTCGTTTATTCAACCCCGTTCACTCTATTTACTCTTTCCGCACTTTTGTCTCACTCTTGTTTGTATTAAAACTTATTCAGTGTTTCACTCTTTAGAGTGCGAAAAGAGTTTAAACTCTAGCTGTGAAAAGCTAAATTTCTGCGATGTTTCCAAAGTTCCAATGCCAATCTGACGTGAGAGACGAGATCCATCACAAACAGAACGTTAGTGCAGGTCAGTTCTAAGTTTAACACAAATGCGATAATTGACGAGGTGCGGTGAAACACTGCGTTACGTATTTATTTATGCAAGGGAAGCGGCGACGAGAGATAATCGGTTTATTTGCGGGACACCGAAATAACTCTCTCACTTCCACGAGATCGAAGAAGGAATTTCGATTTGCCTAGGAAACAAACACGAGATGTAATTGGCCATTGTAACGTATTATTATTAGAAACGCACGGAAGGAATTAGAATACGTGAAGAGGTAAAACGGTTGTAGTTCGTTGTGAAAGTGAAAGAAAACTTTCTTTTTCCGGGCAATTCATAATTTCAGAAAAAAATTAAATAACTTAATAGCTTTGATTTACGATTTGTGTTATTTGTGTAATTCAAATATGAGATTGAAACCAGATGACATAACGTGTTAAGTACTTCCTTGATGATCCCATGAGTACAACAAACACGGTGGCTTTTATCGAGCACAAAACGTAAAATCCCCGTGTTTGCGTTGTTTTATGGTCCTTCGCCATTAAGAAAATACACACGACAAGAATTATATTTTGTCTATAAATTTTGCCGTCTGGCATCATGTTTACCTACCTGCAGCTTTGCCCAAATACAAGCCGGCTGATAACCGCCGCCGTTTGTTTTATTTAAAGAAATCCGGTTAATTTTATCGCCCGCCCCGACGCAAAGCTCCTCGCAAGTCGCTGGGCAAACACCGCTCATTTTCTCCTCCTGTTTACCCAAGCTCGTGGATCCTTCGAAAGTCAAACAAGAGGCCACTTGAAGACGATGTTTAACAAATAAACAGAACTGGGAAAAGATGTGGTTGACAGTGATAAAAATATTACTCCTAGTGCATCTAGTCAGCGAGTGCTGTCTTTCTTATCAGTACAGTTCGAACCTGGACTATATTGACTCGCGATGGCGGAGTCGGTTTCAGGCGACGACCACTCCGTCATGGTACAAGAACGCTTATAGGTATCAGGTGACGGCTAAAACGACGACGACGACGACAACGGAAAGGCCGCATCATATACGCCATAACGGTTACAATTCACGCTATCCAAGGCTGGATGGTGTTTTAAACCGGCTAGGAAGCTACCACACCACCACCACCACCACCACGAAGAAACCATCGACGAAGTCGTGGGACAGTTATTACCGTAGAACTAGCAGTGGTGTGGATAGAGTTTTGAACGATAATTACGAAGATCTGGATTACAATGAAGACGACATAGATGACTTAGATAAGGAAGATAATTTATCTGAATACGACAAATGGGTGAGTCCTTTCAAATATTATATAATATACATTTTGCCTTATCTAATTTGACTTGTTGTTGGTTGTTATGATTTGGCATATCTTCCTAGAGTAGATTTTATTGATACACGTTTGCTTTGAGTATTCCCTCAAATTTCTGGATCACTCCTATTCAACTTCCAGACTATTGAGGTGCTCAAGTTCTGTTGTTAATGTGACGTAGCAAGTTCTTCCTTTTTCTTGGATTTTTCCATTTGATTTGCCCAATTAACAGTTTCCAGAATTTAAGGAATAATATAAGTACGTTAGATTAGTTGTATGTACAAAGCACCCCCTGTATTTTGTTGAATTTATTTGCCAAGCCTTAGACCGGGGAATTTATGCAGAGGCACACCTCAGAACTTATTTATTTTCTTTTGCGTCAAGTCGTGGTGTCTTTGCTTCTTTCAAAACTTTAAATTCATCCGGCCTGTTGCATTTAGCGAAGACAAACCTGTCCTTTGCATCGCATTCCTGTGTCATGTAATTTACAACCCACTACAACGGCATACAACACGCGGTACGCGCTGCATCCAAAGATACGTAAATCAAGCGGAGAATTTCGCAGTTTTTACCCGAGTCCATAAATATTTATGGAGTCTCTTGAATTTATGGACCGGGGCTGTCGCAAAGCTAATCGAAAAATTTTCGCGTTGCGCAAGATGACATCTAATTGCAGGCCGCTTCCGATTATAATTACGTGCCTGAAATACTATACGAAAGAGGCGTTGCTTGATATATTTGACAAAGTCGCCCAATAGAAATACATAATTAAAAAGCGGCCGTCCATAAAATTCGGTTTAATTAACGCTTTTCGATTTTTCAGTGCGTGAAGTTCCAGCGCGTGCCAGAACATAAACCCAAACACTCTGTATTAATTATGCCCCGCATAAAACCGTCGCGTAAACACGATCGTCTCGAATAAAGTGCACTTTTCATCGGCCTCCGATTTCCAGACGTGTTGAGCTTCCGTGGCACGTCGTAAATCAAAAAAAGTTGCGCAAACGCTTTTAGTTCCGATTTCGATTTTATTTTCTCGCCTCTTCTGTTCATACAACACGCCAGGGAAAATAAACACATTTTTTTCTGACGCAGCTGCACCGTTGCACATCAAACGTTCCTCTGGCGTTACGTTGTTGAAAAATGAAACAGATTTCGCATAAGATGGGATAAGTTATGTTCTAAGAGAGAAATTCTTTGAATTCCGGAATTTCAGGAAATGGACATGAAACTAACTTACAATTAGCTAACTGCAACTGTAACTTAAGGCCGTTTTAAACTAAGCTATTTCTATAATAAATATTTGGGCTGCTGCAGACGTGGTTCAGAGATAGAACACGTTCTATTTTTTTTGATTCAATTAAATTTTTGATAAAATTTGCTATATCGTTTAAATTCTTCAAGAAATTGAATCAAATCTTTTACATGAAATTGGGTAGTGTAAAATTGCCTTTAAATTTGAGGAGATTTTGATCGTGGCCGTAAAGTAAACGAAATGAATTTGAATTTACTCAATAATTTACTCAATACGAATGACGAGTGTCAGTTTCATTTTAAAAGACTTCTGTGTAAATGAACACAGGGTTATACAGGGTGTTACCGAAATGGAATCATATAGGTATTAAAATTTCAAATAACAAACGTCTCGTTTAAGTGGTGCTAGATTTGATTGCACTTACCTAGGGGCCAATATTGTTACTTCTTTGCTTGTTAAATAATAAATAAATCTTTCAATTTTAGTACTTCGAGGCAGATGGAATGAGTGCATTTATTATTTACATAGCAATTACCTAGTATATAATTATATTTTATTGTATAATTTAGGTAAATAAGTAAATTTGTGTAAATATCTCCTAGTTGTTAGGTGTTAATATAATTTTATATAACTGATAAATAACCACAAAGATAAACACGACCCAATAATGAAATGGAAATGGCTAGATAAAACAATGCAGTGGAAATAAGTTATTTATTTAATTAGCGTTCGTTGAAACGTCCTTGGGTTACTAATTTGCGAAACATTTTTTCGTGCAGCATTATCGCATGTATGATATTTTGTTTCGTCCTGATTATGTCCTTCGCAAATTGCAAACGTGGCATTTGTATTCATACATTCAGAAAACGCGCATGTTTTTGTTAGTGCTCCAGTACGTGCTTTAATTGCGTACACATAACGAGTATGTAAGCAAAGATCTTAAAACAAAGTAGAGTTTGTGTGTTAAGATAGATCAGTTTTTGATTTTTACTTTAGCGCAGAGACTCTCAACTTATTTTAATCGTGGAATCCTTTTGAATCTTGTCCAAAAATTATTGTAGTAGTACTGGATGGTTGTGGAATCAAACATTTTTAAACAATTATTGTTTCAAGTTGCATATAAATAGGTAAACAAGAATTTATATGTTGTTTAACACTAAATATTGCGACATCAAGTTCAGCGACGTATATGTTTGATTCCACAATCACCAAGGACTATGTACAATAATTGTTGGTGGACACATATTACTTTGACTATAAAAATAACAAGTAAAAAAAACAAAAATAATCGATTGAAAATATGAAAAAGGATTATTTCTTTTTTGGAATATTAATTAATTCTAAAGCTACTTCAAGAGTGTTTTCTTAATAGTTACATATTTTAAACTAGCCTTCAAGCACATGTTAATTAGTTGATTAGAATCAATATTACACGCGAAAAGACTAGTAGATGAAAAAACATGTCGTATTTTCTAAGTGGGCTTTTACTCATCACTTTGTTTGACAAATGACACGCGGAATTATTGCATTAATTACCAGTAGTAATGTTATGTTAGAAGCCTTATCTGTGACACAGTTTTATTTAGCGTAAAAGTTAATTGAAACTAATTGACAGCGTCCGTAATATTTATGTGACATACATTTTGTTTACTCATTTTACAAAAAAATATATATGTATGTACATATTTATGAAAATGCTGACGTAAACTCAGCGTAATTTTTTCTGTGCTAAAAGGGAATGACACATTTTATAATAAATTTCAAAGCAATTCTTGATGATTTTTTTAATTATCAATATTGTGCTCTGGTTATTACTAGAGAATAAATTTTTTGTATTTCACTAAAGTTCACTAAATTTACAGTAGTATTTTCAAATAATAATAATGGCACTACAAGCTTTTATTTAGCTTCTCACGCGCGAAGCTTAGAAATTAGATCACTGCTTCCCAAGCGTAATAAAAGTTGAGAAAAAAAATTGCATGTTTGTAATAATAAGAAAAACATACGTTGACTTGAAATAAAAACCTTATATTTTATTAAAACAAAATCCAAGATAAAATTTAGAAAACAAGAAGGCATTAAATTTTTTTAATGGTCTCTACGAGACGAAACATATCTGATTACGTACCTGTGTGTATGGGTATGTATACAATCAATGTGAAATTAAAAAAAATAAATAAATAATGTCGGTTTTATAAATTCATTTTCAAATACGTAATATATAGGCAGGGCCGCCGTCCGCGTGCAAGTTCAAATTAAGCGCCCCCATCTGAATAGTGTAAATTCAAGATTTTATTGGGATAATACTGCACATAAAATAACAAAATAAAAAAGATCTATTCCTTTATGAATCTATCATATGGAAATATCAAAAATAAAAGCAGTAATCATAAAAATTAAATTGTGTAAAAAGAGTTAAATTGCAACAAGAAAACTGAACATTAATGGTTTTTACAGAGTATCTCTAAAATGCGTGGAAACGGCTTAACTGCAAATTCCTGGCTTAAAAATAAAATGATTTAACCAACTTATCTATATCCAAATATGTACTTACATTTCTCTATTTTATGACTAAACCGCAAGACATATCGAAAGTTAAATATTTCCTAGCGAATGTCTTTCTACAAATAATTTAATCAAAATTATTGGCCCAATCATTAAACAGTTACTTTTAGATTTGTATCGGTAACATGTTTTTCATATTACTGGTCTACTAGAAAAAAATTATCTGAGTGAGTTATCCACCAAACTGTATTTATTTCACGTCTTAATAGATCTCAAAAAATAAACAAAAGGGAAAGGGTACAATTTGATAGTGAAAACATTTACGTTGACGTTATTTCCGAATCGTCCAAAAATACCCTGAACTTGCCATATTTCCGAGAAATTTCCGATGCCAAAAGAAGTCATGTTGATATCTCGCCAATAACAAAATATATTGCACTTCTGCAGACGTCCGCTTCCAAGAAATCTATATTCAAATAACGTAAACAAGCCAAAAAAACCCAGGGCGACCAATAATTTCCCAAGTTTATTTTAATGGAGACCTGACGGCCGCTGTCATCGAACGCGCACGAAACGACGCGGCGAACAATTCGAAACGTCAAGTGAACATGAAAAAAGAGCTTTTTGGCGGTGCTCTTACGCAACGCGATGAAATTCACTTGCTCGCCGTTTTCGTCGTCAGAACGCGAACTCGTCTGGGGCCATCGTCCAAAAAAGGAAGAGAACTTGGTCGGTTGTCGGCATGATTACGACGCGCAGTACATTAAACGTAACGATGTGAATTTAAATTCTTTAGAATAATTACACGTTCGTATTCGTCGTTTTAAAAAGCGATCTTGCGCAATTTTAAAAGCTCGTCCGTAAGAAAGTAAGATCTATTTGCATTGGCAATTTTTTAAAGAAATTAAACTAAAAACTACTTAAGTCTTAACAATCGGCTGAATTTTCTTTTCGTCGAAAACACTCTTTTTAACAAAAAGTAACTTGACTTTTTCAAGAAAGAAATAGAAGAAAGCTTTGGTTTCTTGATTTCGAAGTAAACTTCCAAAAATTGAAATAATACAGATTTAGAAAAAAAAACTCTTCATCTCTAATGATTCGAAAAAACTCTTACAATAGAAAAAGTTCTTCACTACTTCAATAGCACTTTCGAAAGAAGGAACCTCTATAAAAGTAGAACCGGGCGCGAAATTTAAATAACCAGCTTCTATTTAACAGAAATGAAGTGTGATGGTAAAGAGCGAATAATAGAACGATAAGCTTATTCGTCGAGTATTTTAAAGTGTTAAACGATTGGAGATCATTGAATGACTTTTAAATTAATGTTGCAATTTGTGAGTCAAATTATTTTGATCTCGAATTGTTCTTCAGTAATGCCATCTCGCGACGAAGAAAACAGAATTTTCTCAGAAAGAATCAAAATTGTATCAATTTCGACGTAAAAATTTTGGAAGGGAATTTATTTATAGCGCCATCTATTGACCATGGACAAGAATATCTTTGTTGCAATTTGCAAGTAAAATTTTGACCCCAATTTATTGTTACGTGACGCCATCTCGTGACAAAGAAAATAGAATCTTCTAAAAAAAATCAAAATTGTATAAATTTCGACCCAAGAACTTTTGGGAGGTGAAGTATCTATAGTGCCATCTATTGCCTATAGACTAGAACATCTCTGTTGCAATTTGTGAGTAAAGTTTTGATCTCGAATTGTTGTTTAGGAGACGCCATCTGGCGACAAAGAAAACGGATTTTTCTCAAAAAAAAAAAAATTCAAAATATTGTAAATTTTGACGCAATTTTTTTTGTAGCGTCATCTATTGACCATCGACAAGAATATGTCTGTTGCACTTTACGAGGAAAATTTTGATCTCGAATTTGTTGTTGCTGACGTGATGCCATCTCGCGACGAAAAACAGAACTTTTTTTTTAAAAATAGGCAAAATTTTATAAATGTATTTCGAACTTTTGGGAGGGAATTAGAGACCCATCTATTGACTAGCGATAAAAATATCCCTGCTGCTGCAATTTGCGAGTAAAATTTTGATCTGGAATTTATTGATGCTCACGTGACGCCATCTCGCACAAAGAAAACGAATCATCTCAAAAAACCAACGTTTCATAAATTTCGACGTAAGAACTTTTGGGAATTCGTATTTATAGCGCCATCTATTGACCATCGACAAGAATATCTCTGTTGCAATTTGTGAGTAAAATTTTGACCTCGAATTTATTCTTGTTCATACATATGAGGCCATCTCGAGACAAAAAACAGAATCTGCTGTAGTTTCTTCGAATTCGTTTGTTTTGAAAATGTCGAAATTTCGATCAATTTATTCTCAAGAGAAAATCAGAGTTTTATAAATTTCGACGGAAAAGCTTCTAAGGGAGTTAAGGTTACTGTATCGAGAAGGTAGCGCCAACTTTCTATCTCTTTTAATTTGGGATTAATCAAATTGATTCATAAACTCCTTAGCAACAGTAACTTGTTATGTATCTATCCTTTCTCTTCTTTAGCGTTTTATCGCTTCCTTTTTAATTTGGGGGACGAAGCCGCGGAAATGAATGGCGCTACCTTTTAAATACAGTAACCTTAAGGGGAGTGTGTTTGCAGCGCCATCTTTTGATCAGCGAAAGAGTATCTTAGCCGTAATTTGTCAGTACAGTTTCTGTTTCGAATTTGTTGTTGCCATCTCGCGACAAAGAACAACAACTTTTGTAGTTTCAAATTCGTATGTATTCAAATTTCTACTGAAATTTCGAGAAAAAAATCAAAATTTTATATTTTTTCGGCGAATAATTTTTTGGAAGGAAATGTGCTTTCAACGCCATCTTTTGATCAGCGATAAGAATAGTATAGTTTTGTGCTGAAATTCGTTGTTGCTCACATGTCCCCATCTCGCGACTAAAAACTCAACCTTTTGTAAGTTTCTTCGGACTTGCTCGTTTCGAAAATTCGAACGATTTATTCTCAAGAAAAAATCCAAATTTTGTAAACTTCGAGTGAAAAGCTTTTGAAAGGGAGTTGTAGCACCATCTTCTGACTGGCGACGAGAATATCTTTGTCGCAATTTGCGAGTCAGTTTGAGTCTCGAATTTGTTGTTGTTCAGATGACGCCATCTCTCGACGAAAAACCAGAATCTTATATAGTTTCTTCAAATTCGTTTGTTTTGATGTTTTTATCGAAATTTCAAACAATTTATCCTCAAATACCAAAAATTTTTGAACAATTAATTTTTTTGTTTGTTTTGAAATTTCGAACAATTTATTCTTAAGAATCAAAATTTATATCTGCAGCTTGGAAATTCACTCGACAGTTAAAATGATAATGTTTAGAGCGCCATCTTGTGACAGAACAAGTAATGTATCAGCACATGCATACATCAAATACTTATCTTGGAAGCGTCATTTTGTAGACATTGAATGTTTGTATTTTGGCCACGTTGTTTTTTCAGATGAAACGAAAATTAATTTTTTCCTTAAGATAGAAAACAAACGAATGGAGTACTCTTGAAAAAGAAATTTCATGCGACCTCTCTCAGCAGAAAATTGTACCTGGCGGTCAAAGATTGGGATCAATCAATCAAAATTTAACAACGGAATAACTTTGAATTATTTACTTATTTTTTAAAGAAATTTAACTAAAAACTACTTAAGTCTTAACAATCAGCTGAATTTTCTTTTCGTCGAAAACACTCTTTTTGACAAAACGTAACTTTACTTTTTCAAGAAAGAAATAGAAGAAAGCTTTGGTTTCTTGATTTCGAAGTAAACTTCCAAGAATTGAAATAATACAGATTTAGAAAGAAATCTCTTCATCTCTAATGATTCGAAAAAACTCTTACAAAAGAAAAAGTTCTTCACTACTTCAATAGCACTTTCGAAAGAAGGAACCTCTATAAAAATAGAACCAGGCGCGAAATTTAAATAACCAGCTTCTATTTAACAACAGAAATGAAGTCTGGTGGTAAAGAGCGAATAATAGAACGATAAGCTTATTCGTCGAGTATTTTAAAGTATTAAACGATTGGAGACCATTGAATGACTTTTAAATTAATGAGCGATTATTATTACTATGATTATTTATTATTACATAGCCCCATAACTTGAATGGGTTTCATCAATGCAGCGTACGGTCCGGAGTGTGAACAGTTCACCGCATAATTCTTGCTTTTCAGGAGAAATGTGGGGGCTGGATATACTTAACATTTACGGAAATCCCAAAGATTAGTATGTATGTAATTATTAAAAAATGAACTTTGACATTGCCCAAAAAATGCGTACGATTAAATATTGTTTTGAAACAACTTCAGCCTAATCAAGTGTCTCACAAAAAGCCGCCGACTTTAATATTAATTGGCCCCTGACCAAACAAACTCGCAACATAAAGGAGGAGGCGTCACCGCCGCGTATTTTGGCGGCCGGCGACCTTGACCAGGATAATCAGAGAAAAGGAACCAGTCCTAAAATAAACGGCCCCGAATCAAAAACAAGAAAAGAAACGAATCCCCTATAAATTAAGCCGCTTAAAGAATTCGGAACGTGGGCCGATGCGCGCTGGCGAAAGCTCTCTCGAATTTCGTTCGGGGCATAAATTTTCCGCGCAATTACACGCATGAAAAACGAACTAATTCGAGAGTCAAGCTCAAGAGCATGACTCAGATTGCCTTGTTATTACAAGACCACCAGGGTCGTCGTGATTAGGTTTTAATAAGCGAAATTCTTTCGTCTTTCTGTTGCACTTGTGGCCGCGAGGCTCATGCATCCACTCATTTCAATTCAGCAATTCAAATAGCACATGCAAGCAAGCAACAAGCAAGCACGACGCAAACGACCTGCTGAATTTAAATCCGAATTGGCACACGTCTTGTGTGTACAACATACACACAAAACGTTCTTGTTGCTTCTATACTTCGACGAAGAACGAGCCGATAACTGTCGGACGCGGCTTCTTTTGTAAACAAAGCGTGGCTAATTTGTCATAAACACGTTCTCACTAATTATTTCAAATTGGAGCGTCTGACTCACCGAGCTTGATGTTTATTCATCGAGTGGATGTGAAATCTGAAAACCGGAACCGAACGCTTCGGCGAAGATGAAGAAGACAAAAAAACTCGAACAAAAGAATACCCTGTATCTATTTTAAGCATGCGTAGAGTGAGATACAGTTAAAATATTCGAGTTCTTTGTTCGATTTACATATACGATCGTAGACCTCATTCTGGTACACATTTCAACTGCTGTTTCATGTTAAGAACGAAATAAGAACGTGATTATCAAAAGATTGAAAATTGTTCAGAGATCATATGACTAGGACAACTCAAATTTGTTGTCATGGAAGAGTTCCTGCTCGATGAGTAGCCTTCCTACTCGAAAGAACCTGCGAGCCTTTTCGACTATTCTTGCACCTCGTAGTCAGATGGAAGAAGGTAGAGTAAATTGGGACGGAACTTTTCAAATAGGGATTCCTCAAGGATCGATTATTTCCCTAGTTCTTTACTAAATAAAAAGCTCAAAATATGTATAAATAATTGAAAAACAAAAGCAATAAAATCTACCAACAAGAAGTCGCAATCTGAAGTTTCTAAAGACCCAACGGAAAGCAAATGCATTCATACCATTGACACAACAACAAAAACTGGAGCGTGACCAATCCATTCTCTGAGGCATACTTCATCTTCGAAATCTCCTCGGAGGTCTCTTATCATACCACATCTCCCTCAACAGATGTCTTTCCTTTCAAACGGACACAATGGTCCGACTTTGAATCGGTAAGAAGAGAGAACGTGCCCTGACATGCGGACGTGGTTTTTCGTGCAGGGGTTTTACCGACGATGTAAGGAGATTAAGGCAGTAATTCCTGCGCCACCCATCACGTGCAAGGGACGGACTTAATGCCACGCCGAAGGCGGAAGGCGCGGACGACAATGCAACCGATGAAATCTCGCCGCGTTATTATTGTTATTATTGCGATCATTCTTGCGGTGCGGTATTTATAGTTTCCGTCTGGTCGGATGATTTATTTTGCGAGGTGAGCTAATGATTTTAACGATGAACGAGTTATTAGCGGTTCATTAGATGCGAATATATCATTACCGGGGCAAATAAAACAGCGAGGTCGTAATTATGGGTATGGTTTTTTTTAAAGGCACATGAAGAATTATCATCGAGCTGCATTCCTTACGAATGACGGTACTATGTATATGAAGCGCAAATATAAGTACTTTCAAAAACCATCTGCGACGCAGTTACATAAGTATGATGATGACAAAAATGAAAGCGAAATCGTTTAAGTAGTTCTCACCTTTCATTTCATTTTATTCAGGCGAAATTAAATTGAAACGATTGTTTTTGATACAGTGGAGAATCTTTGAAAGCTTTGAAATATTTTGCCTTACTTTGAAGAATAGGCTACCAAACGTAAAGACAAAGACAGAAACTGCTTAGGTACGTATATTTTGAAATGTAATATATGAGGGTCAAAAGGACGAAAAAAACTGAAGCTGAATTTTGAGTATGTGAAAGCTGGACAGCAACGGACAAAAGAAAAAAAAACTGACCAGCATGAGATAAAATTCCTGAGAAGGATTCCAAGTATGAAGGGAACAACTAAACATAATACCAATTGAAAATACCAACAGAAATGACAATACCAAGGGTTATCTAAGGTGAGTGGAACACATATAAAGAACGAACCGAAGAATGAGACGAAAAAACTAGAAAACGAAATAGATTCAGAAAAATATGGGAAGGAAAAGTGAGAGACAGCAGAGGATAAAACAGGGATTAATTGGGAAGAAATATTTGGGTTTGGTCAAATAAAAAACAGAGAGATGATATGTGGAGAAGACCAACGTCATGGTCATAACTCAATCATAAAACATAAAACCCAAAAAAAAATAATTTGCTTTCTTGTATTTTTTGAGTCTTTTCTTTCTTATCCCTCTGTTTTCTTTGAACTTCGGATTTGGGTAATGTTTTTGGTTAGCTTTTCTTGCGTCAACTTTAAAGGCACGTACTTACATCCAATGGCACAAGCAAGAAAAAGAATTCGGATTTGTTACAGCCAGGACTTTGGAATTTTATATAAAACGACTATCAAGAAGAAGTCCAACAACCCAACTAGACAATAACGTTCCTGCTTAATGTAGGAATGGATCAAGGACTGAGAAGGAAATTATCCCAACAATGTATGAGCCTAACTTTGCTGAAGAAGGGCATCCAAACCAGGACTAAGGCACCCAAAGCACGTGTTTAACTTTAAGCCAAAGCTTAAATCCTTAACAACAATTGTTGAAATAATCATTGTTATGAGGATAAGCTTTAGCTTAAATTTAAAACAACTGGGCATAAGTCGAATAAAAATAGCTCAATTCCTTAAAAGAACTGACTAGAGATGAACAGAATTATTGGGGATTAGAAGAAGATAAACTTACTATAATAATAGGTCTTCAGATAGGTCTTGTAAACATCTGTGGTCTAATCAAGAGGTACGAAAGAGGAAATCAAGTGGAAATCAAAGTATAAAGAGTCCGACAGGCAAAGAAATGTAACAAGTACTTATCATAGAATTCTAAGAAGCTTCCTCTTTTGTTAAACATGAATGAGGATATGTTTCGTAGACTTCTATGGTCTAACTATTACGCACCATAGGAAGAAGGTGAGGATATGTTCTGTAGACTTCTATGGTCTAACTATAAAGCACCATAGGAAGAAAGTGTCAAGGTCAAAAATAAAGAAGAAAGAGTCCTAATGGAATACATCCAAAATAAGCAAAGAACGTTGCGAGTAATCTTCAAAGAACGCTAAGTACCTCCTTTTTATCCCAAAGAACGAAATTAGGTTCCTGTGGTGGTGGTCTGCACCGACACAATAAAATGGGTTTAACGCAAAGCGAAATTTGAAATCTCATGTATTCTGTAAGTGGATCGGTTATTTGAGAAACCCCACGAGTCAGAGGTTTGCCGGAATTGACTGTTGTCAAAAATCGATTGCTGTGGTGAGGACTCATCGTTTGATGAAGACTGATGGGAAAGATCCGATCTTTTTACACCAGGCCGAAGACATCCCTTGCTGTCGATGCATTCAAGAGGACCTACCAGATCGTCATGGCATCGCTGCTCTCTGTACGACTTTTACACCAGGCCGAAGACATCCCTTGCTGCCGACAGATCCAAAAAGATCGACCGATCTTAGCCTAAACGGCTAACGTGAACCGATAGACACGATACAGCGACATGGTGGAGGGAACACGTTAGCGTGACATTATTAACAGTTGAAAGTAAATTAAACAATATTTCAAAGACTGATGTCGGTTTATTGATTCTTCACAGTCCAAGATATGTATAGTCAATATCAGTTAATTTGGGAGAACCCTCATAAGTGAATGGTATTCGAAATTTATTATTTATTCATGAATGTGCCATTCAAGGCAACAAATGAGGTTGAACGGTGTTTCTGGCATTGGACTAAGGAAATCTGCCGAAAAAATGTTTGTTCTGCCTCATGACTAAAAACCTTTATAGAGTGTCTGTAAAGTTGGTGTTTTTTTTTGTGGATGAAAGATTTGACAGAAGAAATAGATAAAGTTAGCAACTCTTTCGTACCGTTAATGCAGTAATGACTTTTGTAGACGAAAGAAAGGGGAGAATAAGAATCTTGTTCATCATTTCTTGTTTCTGCATTAGTTATCTTCTCTCCATCGCAGCCAATTATCTGTGTGAAAGCTGCGATCACTACCCTCGAACTTCGGGGGTAAACTCAAGAGTTGCGTGTCTTCTCCGTGCAGGTCCTTTTTGCAAGCACTTTCAGAGTTGACCTTAGAATTTTTTTGGCGAATAAAAATCTCGTTCATCAGCATGTTTCTGCATTAGGATAACTATCTAACCTCCTCAACCTTACAAAGTGCTGGCTTCGCCTTCTCTGCAATGTTGGAAATTTTTTGTGTGCAATAATAATTTCAGTATTAAAATTTCAAGCATAGAAAAATTTCAAATTCCAATCTCTGCCTTCTTCAAAGACCAATAATCTTCCATGAGATTTTCTGGGCGTGAGGTATTCCTTTGAAGCTTTTTTTTTTGAAATGGCATCATATAACGATCACGAAGATCAAATCGCACCGACACGAAGACAATCGTACGACACGCCTTATAAACATACTAATTACATATCAAATTACACGCCACATTACATTGACATGCACATGTGCGCCATCATCTGTGCAGGAACGCGTGCGGTGCATATTTTAGCCGCTTTTTATCCGGCCGACGTGCACAGAAGTTCGTTCTCCGAATCGTTTTATGCTCCTATTTATTAAGCTCTTATCTCCGTAATTTATTAACGGACGGCGGTGGCGGCCGCGGCGGGATGATCCTCCTTCTGTGAGAGCGTCGGTATTCAATTATTCCATCCGTGCGCGTTTCCCTGAACGCACTCTTTATCTTTATTTCACTTAACCTGTGGGTCAAACGTGTGTGTATAATCTAAGGTGCTTCCTACACCGACTTTCTTCTTCTTGTTCTTCTCATCTTGACTGATGTGATAGCCCTGCTGGGGAGCACGTTAGCCAAACACCACGTCTTCTATTTTAATGGTGCAACGAACCGAATGCAGTGTGATACGACTGCATGTGTTTCAACTTGAACCGACGCTGTTTATTATCGTTTCAAATTGTAGCAGAAACTGATGTATATCAAAGAAAATAACATTTAGATTTAGAGATTTATTCTTGATTACATAGAGTGATTACAGTTTACAAACAAAACAGGAGCTTTATTTTTCTGCTCAAGTTCTCTTTCGCATTCTTCTCGTGGGTATGAACTTGCATACACATATAAGTGCACACTTGTTGGTTGGTGTTAAATTGATTTATTATCACTTCGTGGTCGGTGTCTTGCGCTCGCAAGTGATGTTCTAAATTTACGGTAACGTGCGAATAAAAAGCGACGCTGCTTCGAGGTCGCGACTGTTCGCCACAAAGTGCAAAAGTCGTAAAATGCCACTCGGTTTAATGCACTTAAGGCCGGCCTCAGAAACTTCATTAATTATGATTATGCATATATCGTAAACCCCGTTTCGGAAGGCAGGTATTAATGCCGTTAATGCAACTGTTGCCTTATGCAATCGAGTAGAAAGAGAACGAATAAATCGCGTTTAGTTTCCCTTTTTACAAAACTAGGCGATTAATTAATAAAGACCTATATGTTGGTACGGTTCAATTTTAATCCCTGAACTTTCAAAGTATCTTATGGAATCTTGCATGCCCTGAATTTCCACTGGAAATTTGGTTAGGAGAATACCAACCAAAGAATTCATGAAGAGCTTTTAACTTGTGTAAGTCTGAACTGAAGATGGTAGCGTAGCTGATGGTTATACAAGGTTTCAAAGGAAAATGGGGAGGAACAGGAAAAGAAGAATTCAAATAGAATCCAGATTATTTATTGTAATGGGAGCTGTTCTTTGGCCCACTTCTCATTTATTTGAAGACATTGGAATGATCATTCATTTCTTCTGAATGATGTTGTGTGTGACTATGTTACGAGAACGAGATGCATACGTTTACGTAGGTATGTGTGTTTATGTAATAAATTTTTGATAAAGGTGTTTTGATGAATGCGCTCTGTAAAAACCGTCACAGTTACAATACACGTATTTAATAAAATGCACAAAACAAAACATAATAACTTAAGCAATACTCCCATACAACTCGACGCCTTCACATTTCACACATTAAACTTTCAACTTTAAATCTAATACGTCAGTTTATTACATAAATATGATCATTAAACGATTACCATTATTATAAATCTCATGTCGGACTTTTTCTCTTCCGATTTCAAAACACGTCGCCGTGGGTGTGCAGTTTCTTCTTCTTGTTCTTTTTCTTCGTCTCCATACATAATACATACATCGTGTTTGTGTACGCCGGTTGCAACGCGAAAGGCGGTCGTCGTGACGGTCATCGTCGTTTGCTGCTTGCATTCGATGCGAACGTAATAAACAATAATAACGCGGCGGGCGAACCTTGAAAATGCGAGATAAAATTCTTTGGGCGATCGTGCGGAAAAGCCTGACGTAATTTTATTAATGCAGCTGGGGACTTGTTCTTGAGACGAGACACCAGACCGATTTGTTGGAATTAATTTGAGCACGGAGATTAAAATCGTGGCAAGGATTTACTCTTGTAACTGTGTTAATAAAATCGAGATTAATCTTTATAAATTATGTACAGTTTTATTCATACACATGCATATTTGTAAAGAGTAATTACATGAAGATATAAAAAAAAATAGAATCAATCAAGATTTGATTGACTTAAAATGTACACAATTCTCTTTTGCATGAAAATGAAATAAGGTAACTAACTTACTTCAGTCTCGCATTGATTTTTCGTTGCATGACAAGTTTTTGTTACTTTTTTATAGTATAGTATAGTACCTATACTGTTTTTCGGATGAATTTATGTAAGTTATAAAGTTGTGTGTAATGGCCGAGAAATTAATTTTAGTTTTCACTGTTTTGTTTTTTAATATTTCCACACAAATCACTCAAGTCAAAAAAAAAGAAGTAAACAAAGAATAACTTCTATATTAAGTTTAATAAACAACTGACTTACGAGAAAGAGAGAGAAAGAAAAAACCGTTTGCCATCAGCAAACACTTTTATGTGTGTATATGTATACGTACCGAATCGACGCTTCTTTAAATTTGTTTGATTTGTTTGGAGAAGAAACAATACAGCAGCTCGCCTTTATTTATCCAGGTAAAAATGACGCCGGCAAATTAACTTTCACAATTGCGGCATGCAATTTCACGTCTTGCAAAAGGTATGTAGGTACCTACCACTCTTCCAATTGTCGGCTGCCGATTATGTTTTTAATTGGTTCTGAGGTTTATGGTCGACAGACAATACCAGTAATAACGAAGACCTTGAAATGGTTTTCTTCAACTCACACAGAGCTGGTTCCTATTGATGGCCAAAAAAAAAAAAACCTCAACGAAGATTTTGTACTTGTGCAAAAACCAGTTATTGTGAATATACCCATTGAAAATCCGTTGCGAAAGGAATTGATGATAAGAAGAGAAAAATCATTAGCTACGCATACACCAGCATTCATTCGTGCCATTCTTTCCTTCGACAATCTTTTCCTTTTAGAAATTGAAACGAAACAAATCCTATTCTAACCCACTAACACGAACTGAATCTTGGAAATAGTGGAGATACAAACAAGTCTACACGAAACTAAGTATTTATCGTGTCGGTCAGGAACATCGGAACATCCCTAACATGATTCCCGAAGGAAGTAAGAATGTTGGCTAGTCATCTCGTACTTCACTAACACACACGTTCTTTCCTTCTCGATTTCCGGCGGGAATGAATGCTGGTGTATGGTTAGCTATTAATTGGTTCTTTTCCATAAAAATAGAAAGTCAAGGTGATCCGTGATATGCGTAACCCGTACATTTTAGGAATCAACGTTTTAATAAATATTTTTCGATTCGCTTAGTAAACAATTAATAATTCAAGTCTGGCTCATACTTAAAACAAGAGTTTTCCCATATACAGGCACGCCAGAAGCGTTTTCCGTGCAACTTGTTCTGTAATTAAAGTTATTAAATTCTTGGCGCAGCGTATAATTAAGTGAGTTGCAATATTGCCGGTGTATTTATTTTGAGGGGAACGTAATATTGATAGATGTTGGAAGTCGTCGAAGAATTCATATTTATATTCTGCTTTTTAAATTCGATTCCCGAAAAAAATTTTTGCGGTCGACCTTGACTGCAAAAAGTGGCCCGTGTGTTTCGGTCTTAAATCCGTTCAAGTGTGTTGTACACGTTGCTTGTAAAATTAAAAGAGAGTTTTATCGTTTCACGTAAAATTTACAACCGAAAAACGGTTGATATCTGATACAAGACCGTTTTATTAATAACCCGGTGGTGGTCCACTTAAGAAAGGAACGAGAATTAACGAGCTATATTAAAACGAATCCCTTAACAAGCGAGTGAATGGGTTCGTTTACCCTTCGCTTTAAAAATATCAAGTAGGTCTTGAACGTTAGAGTAAACATCACAATGGGGAAAGTATTTTATTAATAAGCTGATTAAAATTTGATTAGCGTGGCCGAAGCGGGCGGACGTTTGTAATTCGTCGTCTTGGACTAACCTATTTTTAGCGTTGATAGTGTCGAGCTATCGCTCGAAAAATGATGCGTTCTCATAACCGGCTGGAATTTACTGTATGTTGTTAATTGATTGTTTTCGATCATGACGGAAATGATGTATGAACCCCGGGCCCTGATTAAAAGCCAAGTGGTGACGACACATCTCATGTCTCAAATGTGACATATTTTGATGGAGTTTTTAATTTAAAGAACTTCTGATTATTACGTTTTAGTCGAATAGTAAGAAAGTATTACTAATACTCCTGAGTAATTTAAAATACCAGGTGACAAGTAAGCGTTGCTTCCTTTAAGCAGGTGGCATTACCTATCATTCATCTTTGTTCTAATTTCTATTAGATAATTCTCGAGCTCGGTGTCGCAGTAGCTTAAAGCGTCTGGCCTGAAACCGGAAGCTCGAGTTCGATTCTCGATTGCGGCGGAAAAATTTTCTGCCTTAAATGTTTGTGTTAGTGTTTATCACACATTAATTTAATTACCTAAATTTAGTATTCCTCTTGTGACCAACAAAATCCATCTTGGTAAATTTTATTAACTAATTTAGAAAGCTTTTACTAGTTTTAACCCTTTCGCTACGACTTTATTTCAGAATTTTTTGTCCCAATTACACTATTGGGCTATATTTGTCCCAGCAAAGTTTCAAAAAATCCTATTGGTAACAAAATACACCGCATCTGCGCTGTCCCAACCGTATTTGGAATCCTGGCTTTACGATCATAAAGTTGAAATTGCATTGATTTTAATACGGGTTGTCTAATCCTTGTTCATGAGCTGATGTCATGAAATTGAATTAGTGCTTTTTTATTGTTTTTGAAGTCGATGTTGTGCTAGACTCCCATGTTTGTTTGTAATATGGCTAGGTAAGCGGGTATACATATATTTTAGAATCATCTATTTCCTTTTGCAAAATAATAACCGATAATTTTGAGTTGTGGTACATATGGGTCCCATTAGTATTTTGACGGGTCATCCCAACGGTATAGAATGTATACACTTTTCAGAAAACGGGCTATAAGAGAAGAAGAGCTTCAGCATCTCGCAGAGAATTTATCAGATGTTGAATCTGTAGTTGATACCCGATAAAAAAATTATTTAGTTGGATGGGATAATGTAGACGAGCAGTTTGTACCACGTATGACAATACCAGCCACAAAAAATTGTGTAATTTTAGCAGACGTAAGGAGGGAATCTTTTGAAATGGAAATCTTTTTGAAACTATTTCCAAATAGTTTGTTCAAATATATTGCCCAGTGTACGAACGAGCGGCTGCTAATTCTTGAACAAACCACTAACACAAAACAAAAGCTCACAGATGCCCACGAAATAATGATTGTAATTGGTTGTTTTTTCATAATGTCGTACAATAAAGTGCCGGCAATTCATCATTATTGGTCATCCAACAAAACACTAGGAAATGAAGCTATAAAATTGGTCATTTCTAGAGATAGATTTCAGCTCCTATCAAGCAAGCTTTACTTCAATTCTCCGCAAAAACCGGACACCGCCTCTAAACTTTATTATATTGAAGACGTTGTTTCCTGTTTCAAAAAGACTTATCCCCAAGCAAGATCAGAAAGCACGCATCAATCAATAGACGAGTCTATGGCCAAGTTCAAGGGTAAATCTGTATTAAAACAATATCTACCCTTGAAACCCATCAAGAGGGATGTGAAAATTTGGGAACGTTGCGATTCTTGCACTGGTTACGTATATGATTTCAATATATATTCAGGAAAAGAAAACGAATCCATTGATGGTACCTTGGGCGAACGTGTAGTAAAAAAACTGACCGATACAGTGAGGGAAACTGACGTCTCTTTTTGTCTTGATCGTTTCTTCACATCCGTGAATATGATGGATACCTTACCATTTTCAGCTGTCGGCACATGTATCTCTGCTCGAAAGAATATGCCTAAATTTGAAAAGAAAAACAGAAAAAGGGGGGACAAAGAAAGCTTGAAAAACGAAAATGGAACTATAGGTTTTCTTTGGAAAGATACTAAAGAAGTTATCTTTTTAAGCAACTGTCATGAAAACAACCGAGCAATATGAAGAATGTGAAGAGCAAAAGATGGATCAGAGTTAAGAATTGCCTGTCCAGAAGCAATACAATTTTATAATGCATACATGGGAGGTGTGGACCTGTCAGATCAACTTACTGGACAGTACGATATTGACAGAAAATCAATGAAGTGGTGGAAAAAGGTATTCTACAAACTTCTTTTGACCACAGCAGTTAACTCATGGATAATCTGCAAGGAGCTCCAAAATAAACCCAAAATGTCATTTCTCACATTCATAGTAAAGCTAGCAGAAACATTAATAGCAAGAATGCTTCTATTGTCAGAAAACGCTCATATGGCAGATCAGCTTTATCTTCAAAAAACTTAATTAATGTTGGAGATCATCTGCCAGTTGTAATGTCAACTAGGAGAAGACGTCGCAATTGTACTCAAAGAAAAGTGGAAAAGAGAACTAAGATAATTTGTTCTTCTTGCGATATTCCATTATGCAACCAATGTTTCTCTTCTTACCACGCGTAACTTCAGTATGCATTTATTATAAAAATTCAGAATATGTATGTATTTAATGTACTTTCTTACATTTATACATAAAATAAAATATTCATAAGTTTTTGTAGTGTGTATCAAATCCCGACTGGGACGTATACGTTCCTTAGGCTAATACGGACGGGACACATACGTCCCTTAGATTAATACGGGCGGGACACATATGTCCCAGGTAATAGCCCTATAAAAATAGAAGCAAACTTTAATTATTTCCAATAGAAATGATTCAATAATAAACCACTGTTAAAATAAATGAAGATATTAAAGAAATCTCAAAATAATAAAAGTCGTATTTCTACAGTACTATCCCTTGCTGGGACATATATGACCCTTTAAGAGCGAAAGGGTTAAAGGCCGACAAGGGTTCCGCCACTGTAATCATGGAAAAAGCTGAGTACATTTCAAAGACAATCTCTATTAGAAGATGAAACCACTTACATATCTTTAAATAAGGACCCTACGGGGCCAAACCAATCCAAATTCAATGCGATTGTCAAATCTCTGAAGACCTGAAGAAGGTTTCATCTGAGGTCTTCAGAGATTTGACAATCGCATTGAATTTGGATTATTTTGGCCCCGTAGGGTCCTTATTTAAAGATATGTAAGTGGTTTCATCTTCTAATAGAGATTGTCTTTGAAATGTACTCAGCTTTTTCCATGATCACAGTGGCGGAACCCTTGAAATGATGAAAATTTCTTACGAACTACAATTCTGTGTCTCCAAAACTTTACTGCTTACTAAAAATGCACAAAGCTGATGTTCCCTTACGACCTATCGTCTCTTCTATTAATTCACCTGGCTATTTTTTAGCTAAGTTTGCATCTGACATACTTACCTCTGCTTATAAAGGCAGAAATGATTATAACATCGAAAATTCGTTCATTTTTGTACAACAATTTCAATTTTATCATTATTTCTCTGGACGTAGTATCTCTCTATTCACTAATATTCCTAATGATTTAGTGATCGATATTGTTGGTAACGATTGGAATCTCATTCAATCTTTTTGCAGTGTTAGCAAAACTGAATTTTTAAGAATACTCAATTTTCTATTATTTCTCTTTTAATAGGAGTAATAAATTTTTCAAATAAATTTCAGGAGTCCCTATGGGTTCTCCTTTAAGTCCCATTTTAGCACAAATAGTTATGGATCGTCTTTTAGACGAAGTTATACCCAAATTGCCTTTCAATTTTGCTTTAATTAAAAAATATGTTGATGATGTTCTATTCCTTCTGATATGATTGAAATTACAAAGAATATATTTAATGGTTTCCATCCTATTTAAATTAGTCTCACTGTTGAACAAGAAAAAGATCGTTCTGTTCCCTTTCTAGATACTTTAGTCATCAGACCACAAGAGAATTCAATCAAAAACCTACGCCTGTTTATAACAGGCAATTTCAATTTAGTGACCATAGTAATTTCTTTTGAGCTTGTTGCCTCACTGCTTCGATAAAGCTTTTTAGGAAAATAAAGTGGAGGGGGAGCCAATAGTGTATCAATATTAAGGCTGCCTTTTTTTCTTTGCGTTAAAAACGTTGGATTAGCGCACGCGCCGATTCAACCGATCGTCTTTAAAACCCCCCATACACGCTCGAGCATGTTGGTAAAAGTAGTTGGAAGCTTGAACATGGAACATGCTTGAAGGTGTGTAAGAACGTCGAACATAGTTGGCGGTTGGAATGCTGTGCTCGTTGTGCGGCTTGCTGATCCCTACCAACATGTACCGAGCGTCGAACATGTTGGGACGTGTATGGTGATTTCGCGAGCATGTTGGTGATTAGCCATAGTTTCTGATAGTCGTGTGAGAGGTGTACACCAATTGTTGTAGATTGTACACCAATTGAAAAGTAGATTCGCTCATTCGTAAATAGTTTTTATAATCTTGGGGCTCGTTTACAGCAATTTCTTTTAAAAGAGGCATATGACTAAATTTCTTGCGTTCTTTCGTGTCACTTTTTCGACCACACACGCCTCTGTTTTTTCACTTTTGTTATGAAAGGGTCGTCTAACAAACAAAAGCCACCCACAATCGCAATCGTAGTTTCTAAATTCATCGTCCAAACAATGAGGCTCGCGGTTTTAAATTTTGAACTGAAGTTGGTTAAGTTCGGTGCGTGCGTGTGTGGGAACCGTCGAGCATGCTCGGTTCGAAGTTGGGTTCGAGGTAATTTCTGCGAGCCGAGCATGCTCGAGCGTGTATGGGGGGTTTTAAACTAAGGCAAGATTATATCATCCTTTTCAATGCCATTATTTTTAATTAAGATTGTCCATTTTAATGTTGTGTTGAGATTGTTTTTACAGTTGATAATTTGGTAAACAAAACTTGAAGAGAAAATAATATCTTGCCTCTTCTGGACATTACTTAATTGGTGATGAGCAGACTTCGGCGTTTCTTAGGACATTTCAGAACCGGACTTGTTTTATCTCATGCGCACAAGTTTACAAAACGCAATAAAAGGGCGATGTATTTTAAAATATTTCCCAACTTTAACTGTTATACGTCGTTACTTGTATGTATTTACACTTCTTTAATTTAGGTAAAAAGCTATTTACAACATATACATTTTTCTATAGTAATTTGATAAATGGTCGTGTATAAACAACAACTACAATCAATAGGTCTCTGTCATGATGTCATCTTGATCGATTTACGAGTTATTAACAGGTCGACTGACGCTTTATATTCGTAAAGTACGTTTTTTGTGGATGTAATAAAAACCGCCTGGGATAGTATCTCTTATGTTTTAAAATCTTAAATGTGCGTATAAGATCAAACAGGGCAGCTCTGAAATGTCCTAAGAAACGATGAAGTCTGGCGATGAGTTCACTTGCCAGTATGATTGCAACCCTAAGCACACACTCAAAACTACCTTTTGGTGAACATGTCGACATAAAAAATACCCAACTGTAATGATTTAACGACTGAAAAAAAGGCAAATTAATTAAAGAGCGATCACAAGTAGCAATTTGTATGTCACGCCGGAGTTATGTACAAAAAAGGCTGGCACACAATTAACATTTAATTCAAATCAACGACGTTCGACTCGGGGCATTTTATCGCCGCACATTACGTAAACAAACACAAACACACACACACACAAGATCCGCGTATAATTGAAAACGAGTCGCTCTCTGATTTATTGCGATGGAAAGTTATCAGCACAGGAATAGGCATTCCTTATCGATCGTTACATCAATCCGCTTGTTGTATAACTTCCTCCGAACGTTCTTAATTAAGCACGATAATTCAGCGGAGCTTGTTCAAATAAATTTCCAACATCGAGGAATGCGTATGTTAATCGGGCTCGCTTACGGCCATCCACATACATTGATGCTATCTGATTGCAAAATGTGATAAGGAGAATTTCAACGCGGCCTGCTGTATTGCTTGCTGATGGTACATAAACGTTTAACCTCGTGGAAGGTTGAAATGAGGTGAAAGCGTGTTTAATTATTGTTTTCGACGTCTCGTGTCCGTCGAAAAACAATTCAAGTCAAAGTATAAACACGACGCGACGGGTGGAGGCGCTTGCAATCGTATTTTTGTAGTTGCACGCATTTCCAGTGAGCTTTGGTAAATATGCGCGCGTCTAAATATTTACGTCCGTCGTTATGTGCCCGGGATGAAAGGGAAATTTCGTTTGTAACAATAAATAAGTGGTGGAGAATCCGGCTTTGATTTAAATTTTTTTGCTTTCTTTGTTACCAAATTCGACAGACCCTTGATAAATGAGGTCTATATTATTACAATCAAATGCACTTGCACTTTCTCTTCCAATTTACTGGAAAGTAAATTCTTAATCACTTGCGCATATTTTTTTGAGATACAAAAAAAGTTTCAAGATGCATTCTCCATTAAAGTAATCTGAAAGCTCTCATCATTACCAGCTTTTCTCTTTAATCAACCGAAAGCCGCAGCGTAATAGCACTCGTCGGTCGGCGAAAACGAAGTTCAATTTGGCGAGAATAAATCGAAAATTAATTTCATCAGATCGAGAGAAACCGACTCGAACCATATCACGAGCGGCAATTTAACCACCCTCCGAAATGCAGCAGCAGCAGCAAACTTTGTTGCTCTGCAATCCGGTAATAATTGTTTCCTTATTGCAGATTCTCATCGCTTTAACTGTAAAACGTTTATTAATTCCGAACGAGCAGAAACAAACGGATGGACGGTTCTGCTTGGCCGTTCGTAGATCGCATCGTAAATTACTGGATCTTGATCCTCGAACGAATGGACGGACTGACAGTATAATGGTCATAATAAAGTCCCATTGAAATTAAAGTCGATGTTAACGTCGAATTGTTTCTGGCGGGCGTAATAAGTGTGTCATTGTCGTTATAAACGTCAGGGGTTTCATTGTGTCATCTTCCGGTCTAGGTAAATGAACTAATTTCAACTTGGGCACGTGCCTTTTAAAACGGAAGAATCACTCTAAACAAAATAAGACATTCTTTAGAAGGATATTTCAGGACCTTTACAATACGCAATATTGTGACAAGATGCAAGTAAATTCATGCATTGGATTTATTTAGCAAACTTGAGATAAGAGAAAATGCAACTCGTCAACGTAAACAACGGAACCTTGACACCTGCAGGGGGAAAACCTTGAACACGTTGGAACAGATTAAAATCATCTCGTAATCTGTCGTACCTTTCCGGTTTCGTTAGAATTCGGAATTGCTCGAGTTGCACTTCCTATAAAACCCCGCCATCTGCATAAAAAGATAAGATTATAATCAGCTGTCAATACAGCGTGTAACTTCTTTGATGTGTGTTGTGAATTAAGGATGTGAGTATTTAAGTTATATTTGTATAATTAATGTTTGTCTAGTCATATTTCTAATATAATATTTAAGCTATACCCTTTGTTTCGATGTATATCGTAACAATATGTTTGTGCCAATCAATATTTGAGTGTGTTTCTTTAACACAAAAGAATAACTTGAACCAAAACTAGATTGCCGCTGAATGTAAACGGGAAATTCCTCAGGAGGATGACTTAGGACCTTTATGATACGTCATTATTAATTAGGCGTCTTGCAATAATTACATTACAAAGAATTTTCACAATGCCGCTACGCATGAATAACTTCGCACACACGCTTGTAAGTGTGATATTGATTATCACTCGGTGTATATAATAGGTCAGTGTTTAAGCAAACGGCATATTCAAAATAAACAAGCAAACAATTTGTGAGTGAGTAAACATTACCAGCAGCTTTAATGCGCTTGCTCAGTTGCCAATTGTGTTTAATACTAAACTCGAAATCAGTGAGTGATTTAGTACTATCCGAAATAGTTTTTTTTCTTAATTAATTAAAATTAATCGATTATCTCATTGATATAATTCGATTAAAAAAAAATTAGATTTATTCGAAAATTTAAGTGGATCTCTTGGAAACCCGTCAGATCTGGCAACACTACGAGCGTGTGCGTTTTTTAACCTTTATGTCAACAATATTAGATTATTTATACTCTATGCAAATGAATTTTCTATTCTCGCCACGCGTAAAAGTCGCCAATAAAAATATCATTCGCGCTCTCGTCCGCACGTTCTTAAAACATAATATGGCATTTGTTAAGAGGCGATAAAGCTCCATCCTAATCGCTTTATTGTGTTTTTCGTTAATTTTATTGAGTCGCGTTGTCACGTTTTAGTGGGCCGTTAAAACTAACGTAATTTGAAAGCCGTAAATGATTTATTTGCGTCTCGAATTCATTGGGTTTTGAAAGTGGAAAATTGGAACTATTGTGGTGATGATTAGCTAATTGCACTATAGATCAATTGATGGATTATAAATTACATCATATAATAGAATTGTATTTTTAAAACTAAATTGACTACATACTGTTAGTTTTCTGAGTAATTCCAGAATATTAAACTGCAAGTGACAGGTACACATCAATCAATTTTATTTTTCCATCACCACCAGAACCAGGTCAAGAAGGTTAGTGAGATCTTTTATGTATAAACGTCGGCCATCCAACAATCATCCTTATCAATCCAAGGGGATTATTAATTAATGTTATTATTACCGATGGAATGGTGGCTTTAAAGATGGCTCCCGTTCTGTGGACTTTTGGACTATTGTCTCCCAAACTTTTTTTAATATCCAAGTGGTTTCGTCGTTTCAAAATAATCCTGGGGTAAAGATTGTAGAACTTGGTTGTGTATTTCTCTGCTTTGTACAACATTTTTAATAGATTCTATAGAGATATGCTAAAATGTCCTCTTTTGTATCTATGTTTAAACACGTCTGTTGTCATTCTTTCTAATACAATCAATCATTTTTTGGACGACTAATTTCCAGAATAATAATAATTGATTGACTTGTGGACACTTTGGTTTTTATCTTTACTGAAGACTTCACCTCTAATATATCTGTCTATCTATTCCTCTAATGGTCTTAGGCTAATAGGTCTAAATGATTTGGTCTGGGTGTACAGATCTCATTTTGGCTTCAGAAAACGAAAACCTTTGACTTACATGGCAGATATTCTATGGTTTCCTGGTCCTGAAGAGCCTAATAGATCGTATTGTCAAAAAAGGCAAGCAAATTGAAGCGTACCTAGTATTTCCAAAGGGTCTAAGTGCACAAATTTTGCTAAATTCGTATTTTTCTATAAACGGGATCTATGTGCCTTGCTGGACACATTAGAAAAGGTTCTAAGTCTATATCTGATGTGGAAATATTTTATATAATTATACATACATAGATGACTCTCTCTCACGCAACAACATGGATAATTTTCCTTAATTTCCTAGGAATTACGTTTTTGGCACTTAGACCCTTTGGGAATACCATGCTTCAATTGTATTGTACTGGATTGGTTGAACGTCCTCCTTAGCTTTTAGATAAGGGGTCCTGTTTTCTTTCAGTTTTCCAGTGACAGTAATGACTGTCCCTGAAAAGTCCTTTCAGTATCAACTATAAGATTAAAGGGTTTTATATCAGTAAAATTCTCATCAACTTTTACTAGATAAACTGTTCACAAACCTAATAACTTATACTTGTATTATGTATAAATATAGAAGCTTTCAGGTACCTCAATTGGCTAAAGTATTTATCTATCTGGTTACCTGTACCATAACCAAGAAGTTAGCTAATAATATTCAATAGCTTGTTAAAAGTGTTAAAGTTAAAACAGAAGAAGACGATGTTGATGATTAAATGGATGATTCGAAACTCTGTGAACTTCCAGTTTTTCTATTCGTAAATCAAGAATGTTCGGAGATAAATTTAAAAGTACTTCAAAAATTAGATGACAAGGGTTATGCATTGCCTTTTTTCCCTGCGCTCATAATCAGTAATATATTTTACTTTTGATCGTATTTTCATCAAAGCCATTCTTCTCTGTCTACTGTGACCTTACCTGGTTACAAATGTTGAAATGTGCAAATTAAGTTCATCTCACGACCGGCTAACTCGTGGAGATGGGTTGGATCAAACGTAATTCCAATACAAAGGCTTGAATTTAAATCCGAAAAGAACTTCCACACACGAATTTATTAAATAAATGAAATCAAAATGCAGTCAGTTCATCTGATAATGCAGAACGTTAAGTATCAAAAGCAAGCAGAAACTTTTTGGCAAGTTGGCAGCTCCAAGGATACCAGATTTAAATATTCAGTATCGAAAAATGTTGAGAAACTTTTAATTAAGAAAATGCTAATGAAAAACTATCAAAATGCAATAAAAAACAAAATAACCACAAAGAAATAAAGAAAAAAGGAAACAGAACTGCCAACTTACATTTATGTTCTACGAATTTAATAAGAATAATTTAAAAAAATAATATTGCAAGAGGTGGATAGGTACCACTAGTTGTAACAACGAAGTATCAAGATACCAAAGTAGTTGCGAAAGCACTAAATGTGGTACCAAAGTACCAGATTGAACAACACTGAACATCAAATGACATAAAACGTCAAAACGCGACTCAATCGGATCCGTTTGGTTCCTTACAAAATTATTAACTTAACTGACATTAAGAAAAAGTAATAATAAACAACAGCTGATTCCGGGGTGGTCCATATCTTCGAGACACGAATAATAGGATGAGTATCCGGGTAAACACCTTCGTGATACCATTTTAAGTGACCACTTGCGCCAACTTGAGTGATCACCTTCGTTCCAAGGAGAGCGCTCTCTCGCAATATGCGGCGTGATGAACTATCGTATTACCAAACAGCGAGATGGACGGCCGAGGTCGATTTATAACGACGCCATCAGAATTTTCATCAAGGACACCACGAAGAAGATCGCCAGGCAGCTCCCAATTAGCGGAACTCCGGTGAAATGTCCGGAATAAATGGGGTGGGGAGGGGAGAACCAAATAAAAATAATAGTAATAGTAGTAGTAAAGCCTGTCGTACATTCGACGAACAAGCTTGGAAAGACCTAAGATAAGGTCTCGGACTCGCCGCAATCAATTAACATCCGGGCAACATACCCGTCTCCTTTTTCACTCCAAAACAAACACGTTTAATGAAAAATTTCAGCGGCGGCCGGTCCATCCGATTCAGCGGGGCACACTACGTAGGTGCTTGCGCTATTTCTGTTTATTATACACGAAGGAGAGAACAGAATGCTTCAGCCTTGTCCTGTGCCCACTCTATTCTATGCCCCAGCAGCCACTGAAAAATTTACACAAAGCGAGAATAATTCTCAGTACGGTCTATTCGGCAAGCGAGCGGTCACACGACTCGCGAAATCAGGTCGGCGTTCGACGTGAACGGTTCGCGGGCGGGGGAGAGGTTCATTGGCCAATGACAACCCTTTAATATATCCCATTTTCGATATGGGGCAGTTTCATTACGTTGTCCGGGGTTGTTTAGCGTTCTAAGCGTCGTTTTTGAGCCAATCCAAGTTCCAAAGGTCAAACTCCGACGTAAATACACTTTCGCTAAGATACAGGATGACCCGAAAGTTAGAAATTATTTGCAACGAATTTTCTCACCGTAACACTACAAAATTTTTGTTCAAATTCTCTTTAAACGATTACAGATCCTTCCCTTATTTTTTTTATGATTTATGTTTTTAAAATTTGATTTATTGTAATTAAGGACTGGATTTCATTAAGAATGCCTTAAGTAGATTGTGGTATTTCTAGAACTACTAGATCAAATTAATGGACAGTCAGATAATTAATCCTTCTTTCCAAGGAATGCAGTAACATTGTATGAATAAATCATAAAAATCACTAAAGTTTCCATACACGTACTTAAGTGCCTTTTTTATGAGTCAAGTATTAACGGCAAAATGTCGCAATAACTTTATTGCATTTTATTTAATGTGAATACCTCGCAAAAGGAAACTCATATTTTACGGCCATCATTTACATACGCAAAAAATCCATAGAAAATACGTGCATTCATTCCCTTTCAACTGAAACTTTCACAGCCGCCGTGCATCAGTCCATCGAAATTAAAGCGCGTTTTTTCCGTGCGTATTGTTTCAGCTAAACGCAAATGAAAAGTTTCACCGGTCTTGATCTGCCGCTGCTCCTTTTACCGGCATGACTAATAATTAAATTAGCCGTCAGTTTTTGACACTCCTTTTTACGATTATTAATCACACTGTGAGAGCCTCATAATTGCAAAACACGTTCGTTTGCTTGGCTAAGGCACCTTGGCCGGCAACAACACGATGACAACAACAACACCTTCTCACATTCGTAATTATTGCCAATCAATATTTATTTATTGAGAAACGTGAGCGATCCGTTGTTGCTAAACAATGATTTTTTTATGTGTAAGCGAGTTCCGAGTGCGTCCGTGAAAGTCGGCCCGAGTGTTGTAAAAGTGTCTTGTGTGCGATGGCCTATTAGTGTTGCTAATGGATGTTGAGGACTCGCCCGAATAAATTCGAAATTTGGCGCACGATGGTAATTGATTTTTTTTTTAAAACGGTTACGTCTGCACTGCGTGTGTGTTCTTTCCGTATGAAAAAATCGGTTAACATGAGCCGCAAGCTATGACAGGAAACAATCTTTGAAACTTATTAACAACCGATGGACGGTGGATGGATTTTATGACATATCAAAGGAGTATTAAATGAAAATGAAATTCCTTCCTGTTCTTGTCTGCTTCTTGCTTCTTCCATCCCCTGTCTGGCGTTGGTTGTTTTATTGTTGCTCCCTTTTTTCAATTTGCTTCCTACATTCTTCTTGGCACTGTCTTCTTGGTTCTACTTTTTGCTTTTATTCCTTCTTGGCCATTCTTTACGTATGCTCGTTTTTCCCGTTGTTCTTCATCTACGTTCTTCTTTATTGATTTCACGTTAGGTCTCTCTCTGTATTGAATTTTGAACATTAATGTTTTATGATCCGTTCCGATCATCCATTCTTTTTAAAAATGGCACTTTTTAGCTTTCTGTCGATGCTCCATATATCAATTTGGATTGTTTGTCGAAGTAAGGCAGAAATCTTTATTATTTTTAACTAGAGTAATGACTCAGTTATTTAGTTAAGAGGTAATCATTTATTAATCCTTTCGCGTCATCAAATTTAGGGTGGCCAACATGTTTTGTTGTTTTTATTAAGAATTGGCGTCAAATTGTAAATACTGATACAACATAACATGACATTCTGATAGGTACCATGACAGTAAACGCATTTTTCCCACGTAATGGTCCCGCGACACTCGCGCACAATGCCTAATCTGCATAAAATCCCGTCTGGTCACACACGCCGAAATGCCGCGGGCACATCAAACGCTGTAATCTCCGAAGATAGATCCTTCGAAGGATAATTTTTTCCGCGATGCATCGATGGGTCGCAACAGCGGGAGATTTCGTGCCGGAGAGCCCAGGATTTATGGACGATGTGGGTAATAATTATTTTGCACAAGCGTAACAATTTGTCTTGGCGTGTAACAACTCTATAATGGTTTGTTTGCTTCATTATGAGCTAAGAGAGCGGGCTCAAGAAGTTATAAATGAAATTGCGCGCAGGCTGTATTTACGCAATGCATTTTTCTTGTTTTTGAATTATCGACTTTGGAATTATTGTGAGAAAGTTGCTTTACTATAAAAAGAAAAAAAGAAGTTGACTTGAACTAGCCCCAGATTTGATTAACGTTTAACTTATATTCTACAGCTTGGAGTAGACATTACTGTTCCCTTCCATGATCCAAGCATTAAAATAAAATTTAAACACATGGTATAAACTATATCCTGTTCTTCTTGATCCAGTAACTTAGAAGGACACTATGGTCAAAAAAATGATATCCTCAGAAAGTTAAATGTCAATGAAAAACGATAAATGGTGAAAGTTATCATCATTATTATATTATCATTCAAACTGAATGATGTATAAATTGACTGCTAATTGAAAATCTAATGCAGTACGAAACCAATTATGGTTCTTCCAGCGAACACTTTTCGTAATTGATTGTGTTTACCCAGAAAAATAAACACGTATGAATACGTCGACACTGTTGTCGTTTACTTTGTTTATTATTCGCCAGGAATGGTGGGAATTTAACGCAAGCGTGCGTTAAATATAGAATATACACTAAACAATTAAGACGTTCGTGCACGTGTTCGGCGAACACGTTCGCCGATTGGGGGTCCTTTTAAAGCCTCTGGACGACGAGTTTTACATGCAAATTAACTGTGGGTCCACAAAATATGTATTTTCTATTTATTTTTCTTATGGAACTCGTTATTAACATATGTATATTCTCAGATGTGAGCCTCGAATCCTATGTTTAAGGATCCAAAACATAATTAATTGAAATTAAGGTAATTTACAATCGTAGAATGACAGAATAAATAACAAAAGGAAACACAGTTAATTACTTTGTTAATATCACATTTATAATATTTATACATTTATACATTATACATTTATAATAAATGTGATATTAACAAAGTAATTAACTGTGTTTCCTTTTGTTATAATGGAATATCACAAAGTAACGGCGGAACGTGTTAATTATTTGACAGAATAAATGTTCACTGAATATCCTTTAACGTTCCTCCATATCTACGTCACACCTACATACGTCACGTTATTCTAAGAATACTGCTTATCCGACGATTGTAAAATCGAGCCTTAGTAAATTTTGGAAAAAACTGAAACTTTATATGTAACTGTGCAGCAAATTGTTTTAAATTTCCATACAATGATGAATGGGTTTCGATTACGAATTGCCTTTCGATGACATTATCTTTCCTTTGTCGTTTCATCTCCTTCGTGGAAGCGCATCGCATCTGATCCAGCGAACGAATAAATCAGATCAAATTCAACATCGAAAGATAACCGCGCGCAGTTTGTCCTGTCCTGTTTTACGGCCAGGATTTTACATGCGCACATAAATCCCGTGATATCATCGGCCAAAGGACTGCAAACGTGCGTACGCATGGGAAGATTAAATACCATAATTCATTGATATATTGGTGGCTGGGCTCGAGATGTGCCTTGTGTGTTGAATTAGGAGGACCCTTACATGTTTACTTTCTGCAGGAGGTAGTAAGAGCAAAGCTAAAGTTCATAAATAGAAACTTCTCACGATAGCAATTTTAAGTAGGCTTACTTTCCACATAAAATAAATTTGACACAAATTTAAATTAGCATTTCGCAAAAGCAATAAAACGCGCCGCAATTAATTTTAATTTGTCCCTGTTACTAATCCATTCATTCAATCAGTTTCACGTAATAGTGCCAGGCAAGGTTTTCGCCTTTTATCGCGCTTTTGTACCGCCAGAAATTTATCGATATGCCAAACCGACATTTGAAATAATTTATCGCCAGGTGCGAGGCCCATTAACAGGTGCAACCCGCATTCCATTCCAAGGCAGAATTTTGCAAAGAGCTTTTTGTGTTTTGCATACTTTGGCGCAATACTTAATTTTTTGGCCCACTTCTTTAATAAAATACAAAAATGGCGCGACGTTAACAGTGAAAATTGCAACCAACTCGAAGATACATGCTGAATGCATGTGTTAAAAGTCGATTACGTATACCTTGTATGCGAAACTCGTTCCTTGCGAAAAAAGAAGATAAAAAAATGGGGAGTACATCTTGCATCCCGATCAAGATGGGCAAAGGAAACACCTGACTCAAGGAATGCGGTGGACAGAAAAAAAGGAGCGAAACTATTTAATTCAGTTTCATCTCACGAATTCATTCATGTGTTCGATCGCAGAAGCCAGCCGCTCATAAGTACTGCTGAACTGTAAGGAAAAAAAATGTGAAAAATTCTTCAACCAGTTTAGTGAAATCTGCGAACGAAGGACACTTATGCACTTTAATAACTGATTGTGAGTTTCATATTAGAACGCCCGTCGTAACGGGTTTTATTGCGGCGATAATTAGCGGACGGTGGTTATTTTCGATTGATTTGCCGCCGCAAATGCGCTCGGTTTCAATTACGGTGGTCGTAAACTGGATATTTCTGATAATTTTCTGTATTATATTATTGCTTTCAGCTGGAAGTTATTTTAATCACGGACGTGGTGGGCGTTCTCTGGACGCTCAAACCGCAGGATTCATTTCCTTGTCTCCTCAATTTTAAAACCGCTATACAGGGTGACTGTTAATTAACCCGGCAAAATGAAACCGCGATAAGAAGCGATGGGAAAAAATTCTTTCCACTTCAGTTTTCGAGAAATAATTAATTCAAAAATTAGCCCCAAAATAACGGTACCCCTCTGAAGATTTACTATTAGCTAGCTGTTGGCCCATGCATTGACTCCTGCTATCACCAGATTTAAATCTTTGCGATTTTTTTTGTGGACGAAGCAGCTGGTATATTCCGCTCTAGTAAATAATCCGCACGAATTAACAAACAATTATTTACACAATTATTTGCGAATTTGTTACTGTTATTTCATACACAATTCCGGTTATTTTAGAAATTACTAATAAATAATTACGTCGCGTAAAAGAAAACAACTTACACTTCCGTTGCCAGCTGTTAAACGTGTAGTAAAACTAATAAGGTTTTGTATCAAGGTCGCATTGTGCGCAAGCGAGTAGTCAATAAAAATAACAATAATAAAATTTATAGTCCTATTATACTGCTGCGTTTATGAAACATAGTTAAGAGGTGATGAATAAATAAATATAAAATTCCACGTACTTTTCGATCAAACCTCGTATAGGAAATAAGTGTAAAATAATACTGACTTTTGTAACATCAGAAACGAAATATTCTTGAGTTATAAATAGTTCTTTGGTGGGCGAGGCTTATGCCCTTAAGAAATTGACTTCCGAGCTTATTTTTTTATTTTTTAAGTATTAAGTATAACCTAAATCGCTAAAAGTTTGTTATTTCAAGGTTTTAATTGCTGTTCTTTTCGGCGGTTTAAAGTTCTCAGGATTTGAGGTTTTTTTGCTAGACTCGCCTTTCTTCTTTCTAATAGCGCTTTCGATTGACTGCTCTAAAGCACTTTCAGAGTATTCTCATCTTATTTTAACCTCGTGTAATAATAAGAGATGGAGATACTCTGAGAATGCTCTAAAACAGTCAATCGGAAACATGTCCCTTAAAGGAATCTTTTCTTTCTAAAAACTCGAAATTTTTTTGATTTTTTATACCTACTTTAACTTCTGTTAAAAATTCATTCTGAAAATTGAAAATGGGGAAGATTTAAAAGAGTCGCAGTCACGCAACCAACTCCAGATAGAATGCCGGAAATAAAAACGAAAGACTATTTTGTTTAATTCAATAATAAATAATTAAGACACGGATTTAAGTACATTTTTAGATCATGAGTCATCTTTTTAGTCGGGCATGCGCGTTGTGGAGCGATGACTCATGATATAAAAATGCACCTAAATCAGCCCTCAAGATAATAAAAACGTTCATTTCCATTAAACAACAAATGAACGTACCATGTGTCCCGGCCGTTCTGAGCTATAGGAAATGAACATGGAATTTCAAAACATTGTTGATGTTTATGTTCCCAAGACAAAACACGACAAAAATTTACATTGCGTCTGCTAGTTCTCGATCGAGTACAACTTAATGTTTAAAATTATGAAGGATTATGCAAAAATTATTTAAATAATTAAAGAAAAACGTTTTCGAAGAATAACTTTAAGACTTCCATACCAAATGTTATAAAGGAAGTCTTAAGTGACACTTAGCTTTCGAAAACGTTTTTCTTTAATTATTTAAACAATTGTAGCATAATCCTTCATAATTTTAAACATTAAGTTGTATTCGATCGAGGATTAGCTGACGCATTGTGAGTTTTTGTCATATTTTGTTTTGGGAAAATAAAAGTCAGTAATATTTGAAACCCCATATTAATTTCCTATAGCTCAGATGAGCCGGGACACTCGGTATACAAACGTACAGTAACGGACAATAAAATCCGGGTAAGAAGTTGACATGTTGTGCATATTTAGAGAAATTTTGATAAATCAGACTTTTATCGAGGTTATGTTTCTGTCAAAATAAATAAGTATAGGGCGAGTTAATTGAACTACACAAAATCATCAAGTCAACGGTCAGACTACACCAATTGACCAATCAGCGATTGGGAAAATTGAACGCGTGGTTTAATCTGACCGCAGCCAAAATTTGTATTAAACGTCAGAATTATTAGTGACATTTTGTATATGTATTAAACGTCAAAAAGTAAGGTTTACGTTGCACAAATGTCGCCGCCGGATTTTATTGTCGCTACCGTACATGAAACAATAGATACACACCAAACAAATGAAAAACAAACAATAGTCTAAATAATTTAAATAATTATAAATAAATTTCAAATATCACAGTAATACAACGGCTGTACAGTACGTTAGAAAAATCTGGAATAAATTCAGTATTTTTGGAAATGTGCACTTTCGACAAATATTTCTTTCTTGTTCAAATTTTCTTATAAAAATTTCATAAGTGAAGTTAGTGAAGTAAGGGATGTGACGTCATCGCTGATTTTTTTAAATAGAATCTAATATTTTTTTAATTTCTTTGACAAGATGCAATGACGTACTTGATAAGTACATGACTCTTTAGTTTGACTTATTATGTTGTAAAGCTAAATGTCGTTTTTTATTATTATTAATGGGAAAAGGTGGAGGAAGAAAACTAATATTTAATACAAGTTCCAGATTTTTAATTCAGACTTTTACTTTAATGTAGTAGTTTAACTAAGTTTGTAACGTAACAGACACTTGTGTATTTTAATTACAAGTCGACGTTTCGCTAGTCATATTTCGTACACAGTGCTGCAGTTGATTTTGGGTTAATTTTTAAATTAAATATAAACTGAATGAATTTTTTAAACATTTTTTCTCGTTATCTCGACATCGATTCTCTTATGCGTTTTTTGTTTGTTTTGTGAATTGTCATTCACCCTGTATGTTCAATGTTTTAACCGATATTATTATTTTACGTAAATCTAATCGAGAAAAAACAAGGACTTCTTCTTCGTTTGATTATTACTAAATGATGAGTCCTAATATGTTCGCTTACACGGTGAATGCCTTCGAATTCTTTTGAAACAGTAATATTAGTTTTGTATTCAAAAACTCTGCCTATGAGGACTGCGAAACGTGCGTCTTAGGTTTACAATCCTTTTTTAATCGTCTTGAAGAGAAACGGTTCCGTGCTGATTGTTTATTTGAAGGTTCCGGTTTTGACAGTCGTATCTACCGACTGCTGATTGAATTTCGGACTGGAGGGACAGGGTCCATTTGGTGTCAGCTTGACTCGACTGATGGTGTTGATGTAATGATCGGACCTAGACTGTGCTCTCTGCTGGTACTAAGATGTTCATGTGAGAAACCAGCTTTCCAAACAGGATTACGATGCCTCTCAATGACTTGTCTAGACGGTAAAGTTACTGTTCATAAATTTCCGGTGTTCTTAATGAATTTTCCAATTGATTTTAATCCTCTCCGGATCAAAACAACTATATTTTCTCCAACATTGAATTTTTTTTGACTGAACGCCGTGATGACGGTCAAACTGTTGTTTCATATTTTTCTGATATGGTGAGTGTGAACTTTCAACATGTTGAAATATGTTATTATTGCCGAAACATCACTCTTCCTTCTTCGAAAGATCTTTCACATATAATGCATCCAAATTATACAATTCCTTGCCATCTTCTTTAAATTGTTGAGTCTTGAACATTTCAAAGTCCAGCTCAAACTTTTCCTAATAAGAAATAATTTGAATGCAACTTAAGGTTGAACTTGCTGAATTTTAGTATTAGGTCAGAGGTTAAGTGGGAGAGCAGCTTTAACTGAACTTCGCCTCCATATACTTATTTTCGGTTGAAATTGTTGTTGATTTGCTAATTTTGCTAATAAAGATCCTATTATTATTATTATTATTTGGCAATAGCACAAACAAAGGTGATCGTATTGGTCGTCCTAAAAAAAATTCAACAGGTGTTTTCCTTCAGAAGCAGATGAACAAGGGGTGTACCGATAACTATACAAAAAATTTCAAATTGTCTCGCCCCAATTTTCTCCAGCTTGGCCATTTGACTGGGGGTGATTAACCGGAGAGAAAACATGATAGATTCCCAATTCAGTACAGAAATTATTCAACAGTTCTGATGTGAACTCGTTACCATGATCAATTACAAGTATTTCTGGAGAGCCATATCTACTAAAAAATTCACGGCACGATTGCACCGTTTGACGCCGTGAAAGTGCATCGGCTTGACCAAAATTAACAGTATTCACGTATTGAATGATGAAATCATATCCTAAAGAGACGAAGTGCCCAGCGCTTTAAAGGAGCAGCGCACATTGGTTGTAAACCCTTCGTATCTTCTGTACGTAGAAGTGGTTTGTGGTCGGTTTGCAAGATGAAATGTCGACGATAAACAAATTTGTGAAACCTTTCCACTGCTGTTATTAGTACCAAAGCTTTTTTTTCCAGTTGAGAGTAATTTCTCTGAGTTTCCGTAAGACTTTGTGACATGTGATACACAGCTCGTTCGCGACCGTTGGCGTCTCATTGCAAAAGAACACCTCCAATACCAACACAATGAGTGTTTTGTTGGGGTCATAATGTTCCAGAAGAAGTGGACTGATCACAACTTTTTTAATGCCTTTCATTGCGCATTCTTGTGTAGATGTCAAGAAGTTTTTGTTTGTGAGTTGCTCATGTGGTCCTGGAATAAATTTTCCGTAATGGTCTATCATTCCCAAAATACTTCGAACTTCAGACACATTCGCTGGATTAGACATTTCGGCAATGGCTTTTGTGAATTCGGAGTCCGCCCGAATTCCATCAGCCTTGAGAAGTGAACCTAGGAATTTCACTTCCCGTAGACCAAATCGACACTTGTCCAGGTTTAATCGAAATCCACGTAGCTGAAGTCTATCCAACGCTTGATGTAGGCGTTGATCATGTTCTTGAGTATCACGTCCCATTACGAGAATGTCGTCTAGCTACACTACAGTTTCTGTAATTCCATTGAGCGTCTGATCAATACAACGCTGAAAAATCGCGGGTGCCGTTTTAATTCCAAATGGCAGACGACGGTAACGAAAAAGACCTTTGGGAGTGACAATCGTTGTAAGTTCACTAGAGTGGTCAGAGAGTCAAAGCTGATGATATTCATCAGAAAGATCCGGCCGACTAAAAATTCAGATTTGAATAAATAAGGAAATCGATTTGAGAGGGCCATCCTTCATTGATTGTAGCACTTGATGAAAAATTTCTAAATTGCTTCAGCGAATGGTTCCATAAATCTAGTACATCGATGGCATCCAAACCAAGCAAGTTAATTCCGTTCTTCTTTGCTACGAAGACATTCAAAACACTTTTCTTTTCGAAAATATTGATTTGATAATTAAATTGTCCAAGAATGTTTAGTGGTTGTCCTCTAGCATGCTTAATGCTTCGTGATTGTTGTAACTGAGAACTTCCCATGCGAATCCATTCATCTTTACCTATGATGGTAACATCAGAACCTGTGTCATGTTGCATCGGTACCATCTTCTTATTCATCAGGACAGGAAGAATAATACGTCGATGACGAACAGACGAAATGCTTGCAACGATTAACTGATTGTTTCCAGTTAATAATTTCTTGTTAGAGCGACAGACTTTTGACAAATGTCCTTTTTTATGACACTTATAACATTCTGCATCTTTGAATGCGTTTGTGTGAATCACCACAACCTGAACACTTGTAATCCAGAGGTGCCGCAAATTTGCTGGGGAGTTTTTAAAAGTAACGTTTTCAGACCGTGTTTTCACAATTCACCAGTTGTAAGCATTAAAGACGATTTCATTTAACCAATTATTTTTGAATATTCGGGCAAATAAGAGTTTGGAAACGTTCAACGAAATTCGTCTTACAAAATTCGAAGAGAAGGTATTTCATATCTCACTTTTTCGAAAAAAATATTGTTTCTTCAAAATCTGAAATTATTCTAAAACCGTCTGAAGACCTTTAACTTTTTTACTTCCTTTTCGAAATTTATCATAATTAGGAAAGTTGTATTTTAAGTAAGCATTAAATTTTATGATAATCTTAAGTAGCCTTTTTTTCACTTTTCACTTTTAATGGACACCATAAAATTGCAATAAAAAAATACATAATTTATGACCATCGGGTAGTAAAAGTAACTCCGAACACAAAACTAAAACGTAATTTGAATATTTTGCTGCGCCCGGCCGAATATCAGTGCCCCATTGTTTTTCGGTGCCCCCGGGTTCCGTTGTGAAACCCGACGTTTCGCAATGAAGCCGACGCACGAAACAATGCTTCGATTTGTTAATGGAAGCATAAATAATTGTTGTTGCCTTTAATGGGCGGCAATCGCTCGGACGTGCGGATGAATGGGCAACTTTTTGACATCTATATAATTGCCGCCTCGTTAAAAACAATGCACGTGCAATTTTTTTAAAAAATAAGGTACACGTCGTCCAAATTCATCGCACTTGCTAACGATTACCTTTACAATGACTTACACTTCCTCTTTTGTGTCGTGTAATCAAACCAATTCCAACATTAAGTTCAACAACATGATAATGACGATAAGCCAAACAAATAAAAGAAGATTTGAAATTGTAATTTGAATTACTTTTGTTGTAAGAAAACAAAAATTCGATTATAATTACAAACGAATTATCGAAAATTAAGGTATTGAACAAGAATAAAAATAATTACGAAATTTTCACATGGAGATTAAAATAAGAATTAAATATATAAATTTATTATAATTGTGACTAGGGACTTTCAAAAATTGTTGCCTGTGCTATCATTGATATCTCCGTGATAACGGTTCAATCCTGGCGTGTTAAACTTTTCACGCTCCTGACAGGACATCATAATACAGTATTTATATTAAGCGAGATCTTCAGAAAGCATTCACGTCCACGAATGAATAATTACTCGTGCATTTGACTTTTTGACTCCTGAAATTTATCACTTCTTTCTTTCTTTACAATTGAAACATGTCTTCTGCATATTTTCATTGAATTGGTTTATAACGTCTTTTGATGCTCATTCTTGTAGGTTGTTTTTTTTATATAGTAAGATATTTTTAAATTTCTTTCTTTCATTTCTGACTTCACATTTTGTTGAGAAGAAAAAAGAACTTGTAGAAAGCTTTCATGCTCAACAAAGCAAAATTTTTCTTTTCTTTTTTGTTTGCCTCTTAGTGCACTTTTTTTACTGCAGTATTTTGAAAATATCGCATTTTATTAATATCAGTTATCTCCTGTATAGACTTCAGAGAGAGTACATTGTGATTGAGACGAAGTTATACTCACTATTACATGATGATAGGCCACCCATATACCACAGGGGAATGACTTCTTTACAATTGCCATCACATTCCTGCGAACTACACGCCTGTTCTCGATGGTCTCGGTTTTCGAAACGAAAGGATCCGATTACAAAAGCGCGAAGTTTAAAACAGTTTCATTTTTAAAAGCGAGCGAAATGAACTAATAATAACAAGTAGAGAAATAGTCCGTGCTCCGGAGTGGAAATTCTAATTTAATTCGAAAGTTCTAATTTAATTCGAAATGATTATGGTGAACCTGAATTCATCACTATACCATGTTATAGTATATTTGTCCACCTTGATTTATTCTGTTGTAAATCAATTCCATTACCAGTAATTCCAAGTATTTTTTTCCGGTTAAATTTACACTTCCTAAACATTTCAACCAAACCGGCACTAATGGTAGTAAATTAATTAACGCCGACTTTTACGCAGCTGCCTGTCAAAACACGTCCACGTGCACATTACTTGAGATAAAAGATTCGCTTTTTATGTAAAACCGAAGCCAACGGACCAACCGGAAAAATCCAGGAATAAATCACCGGCGTTCAGCCTAATTGGAACGTCAAATGAGAACGTTTTTGCGCCACGAAAAACGTGCTGGTTTGGTATTCAGCGTGCGAGTTGCACTGGATTTATTGCCGACGTTCTTCGCTGTTGCGTCTTCGCCAACAAGAGAAAATGGGTAGAACACGCGCGCGGAAATTGTCCGGGGAATATTAAATAACGATTAAAAATTTCGATACTGTCGATACATGACGAAAGCGTGACTTTGAATGCGAATGAAATTACAAAATGGAGTTAGATAACCGGTTGACACGTACATACAGAATAGAATATTCATGAAATTTTTTAATGCATTTACATTATTAAACACTTTCATATAGCATCTTGTTGATTTTTAATTAAACAATTAAGCAAGTACATATTATAAATATTTAAGAAAGATATTCTTTTCTATAATTTCCAAATGTTCTTTTATTGCAAACTAGTTTCACCTACAAAGGCATCGTGAGTGCATCAAACCTTCAAGTTAAAAAATACATAATAAAGGGTGAACTCGGCAAAATCCGGACACTTTTGACAGTGCATATCTTAGCAATCCTTGTATCAAGGTAGCTGCTATTTAGCATCAAGATAGCCAGAATATACAAAAACAAAATCTGTCAGTACTATTGTCGCCGTGTCATTAGTTGTCAAAATGGTTTCGTTGGAATTGGAAAGAAGAAAACTGATTTTGCACGAACATATGCAAAATAAAAACGCGAGTGTTCGTCAGATCGCTAAAACTTTAAAAATTCCCAAATCTACGGTTGCAGATGTCATCAAACATTTCAAAGAACGCCTGACTATCTAAAGAAAGTCTGGAAGTGGGGGTGAACATGGTCAAACTGAACATAACTTGGCCAAAAAGGTTCTTCAAGCATATACAAAGAGTCCAAAGATTTCATCCCGTGAAGTTGCGGTCAAGGTAAAAAAATCCCAGACATATGTGCAGAAAGTTAAAGCCAGAGCTGGATTAAAAAGTTTTAAAGCCCAAACAGTACCTGATAGAGACGCAAAACAAAATTTAAAAGCAAAATCCCGCTGTAGAAAGCTTTATGAAAAGAAATTAACGACATCCAAATGCATTGTTATGGACGATGAAACCTACTGTTTCAAAAACTTTAATTATATCGCTGGTCAGGTTTTTTATACAGCCCGCAGTCGCAAGGATGCTCCTGAAGCTTGCAAGCGTAAGATAAAAGCAAAATTTTCACAGAAATTTCTTGTTTGGCAGGCCATCTGCACCTGTGGCTTGAAAACCACCCCCTTCATTACCTCTGGAACTGTAAACTCAGAGATGTACCGCAAAGAATGTCTCCAAAAACGCCTGTTGCCGTTCCTTAATAAACATGACAGTAAACCATTATTTTGGCCAGATCTGGCAACGTGTCATTACTCGAATGAAACGATCCAATAGTACCTTGATAATGAAGTAGATTATGTTCCTAAAGAATTTAACCCATCCAATAGCCCAGAACTCAGGCTAATTGAAGAATTCTGGTCTATTGTGAAGACAATCTTGAAGAAGAATGCCGCAACGGTCACAACCATCGACCAGTTCCGATACAAGTGGCTTTGGGCGTCTCGAAAAGTTGATAAAGCCATCGTACAAAAACTTATGCGACGAGTGCGCCATAAAGTTCGCTCAGTAGCATATGCTACAAATTCGGAATAATTTAATGTACTATAATTTTTAGTATTGTTGAGTAGTTTAAAAATAGATATTTGCTTTTCTCAAAAATTTTGGGGTTTCTGTTTTATAGCCTTTTTTAAGTGTCCCGATTTTGCCGAGTTCACCCTTTAGTAAAATATAATATTAAGTTAACAATAAAAATTACGGGTATTTTATAAAATTAAGTTTTTAATCTATGTGTAGAATAGATGTAAGTTGTATGTATTTTTTTGTAAAATGTCATGAAATAATAAATAAATAAATATCTGAAGAACGTAAAATTTAGCTATGTGTTTTATTAGATACAGGTTACGAATTCAAATACAAGATTTCCAATCAATCGAACTAAAGAAATTATTTGTGTTAAAAAAAGTTTGTTCATTAAGAATAGCATTAGGAAACAAGAAAGTATGTAAAAATATTTCTAAATTTTCAGCGATATCTAATTTGGTATCTTTTAAAATTATGTAATAATTTTGTGTTAATTGTAGGGTCAAAATTATGGGAAGTTTCTAAAAGGTGATTTGCAATTAGAATCAGATTTATTTAAACGTAAAGATCGTAAGTGTTCTTTAATTAATTTGAAGACTTCTTCCAGTTTGTCCAATGCTTGACATGAATTACAATTTAATGAATAAACTCCGCTTTTGGAAAAATTATCAATCTGATCTTTATTTTTACAAAATAAATTTGAGAAATTAACTTGATTTGAAAATGAAATTTGTATTCCTAATGTTTTTAATAATTTCTTTAGTTTGACTGACAAAGTACCCACATACGGAATAGAGAAAAAATTATTTATTGAATTATCATTTTCTGTAATTATTGGGAAAATGATGTTGTTTAGTAATTTATTTCTAATTTTGTTAAAAATATTATGTATTGGTTTAATAGGAAAGTCATTAAGATAAGCAATTTGGATGATTATACTAATTTCTTTTCTAAAATTTATTTCATTCATAGGAACAGAAAAAGAACGATGAAAAAATGATTGAAAAGCAGCAAATTTATGTTCGAAAGGATGAAAAGACTTAAAATTTATGCAATTATATGTTTGTGTAGTTGTACGAAATATTTTATATTGAAGAGAGTTATTAAATTTCGTTATTGTTAAATCTAAGTAATTAATTGAATTATTAACTTCTTTTTCTAAAGTAAATTTAATTTTTGGATGTTTCATGATTCATCTAAAAGATTTATAAGAGAAGAAGATGGACCGTCATAAATAATAAGAATGTCATCAACATATCGAACATAAAATTTAATATAATTTTTGCAAGAATTAACTGAAGAAAAATATTCCGATTCTAATTTATCCATGAATAAATCGGCCAAAAAGGGGTGATAAGCCACAACCCATTGCTAATCCATCTGTTTGAGAATAAAATTTATTGTTGAAAATAAAAAATTTTTGATCAAGAGTAATTTTTAACAAAGAATTAATGAATTTGGTATCTTCATCTGATAAGTTAGAAGAAATTAATAAATCATTAACAATTTCAATACTTTCAGAAGCAGGTATTGATGTAAAGAGATTGCAAACATCTAAAGAAATTAGTATACTATGATTTGATTTAGTCTATCAATAAGATCGTAAGAATTTTTAATACTGTATTTCGGTTTGTATTGTAAATGACTTTTGTAAAATGAAACTAGAAATTTTGATAATCAGATTTATTTAAACGTAAAGATCGTAAGTGTTCTTTAATTTTAATTTTACCTTTTAGAAACTTCCCATAATTTTGACCCTACAATTAACACAAAATTATTACATAATTTTTTGAAAGGTACCAAATTAGATATCGCTGAAAATTTAGAAATATTTTTACATACTTTCTTGTTTCCTAATGCTATTCTTAATGAACAAACTTTTTTCAACACAAATAATTTCTTTAGTCCGATTGATTGGAAATCTTGTATTTGAATTCGTAACCTGCATCGAATAAAACACATAGCTAAACTTTACGTTCTTCAGATATTTATTTATTTATTATTTCATGACATTTTACAAAAAAATACATACAACTTACATCTATTCTACACATAATTTAAAATCTTAATTTTATAAAATACCCGTAAGTAATTTTTATTGTTAACTTAATATTATATTTTACTATTATGTATTTTTTAACTTGAAGGTTTGATGCACTGACGATGCCTTTGTAGGTGAAACTAGTTTGCAATAAAAGAACATTTGGAAATTATAGAAAAGAATATCTTTCTTAAATATTTATAACAGAATCTATAAACAGCATGGAGAATTTCAACATTAACAAGTACATATTGTTATATTTGCTTTTTATGTGCGTTATATTTTATTTTCAATAATAAACACTTTGTATGTATTGCCTTGAATATAAGGCATCAAATTTATTTCATAGAGGGTGCATTAACGAGGTTCCACTGTATTTTGAACTTTCCGATTTGTAGGAAGATTTAAAAGGAAACCACAAACGAGTATATAAAGATTCCCTTTCCCAGAATTAGAAACTCAATTATCTATGGACATGATTTAAATTTTTTGTGTTAAATTAATTAGTTTTAAACAAATTGTTTATTCACAGTTAGGTTTTGGAATTTGTCCTTAAGTACGTGTCAAAGTTCTGTATATATAAATTCTGTATATAAGAAGCACTTCACATTACGAAGACAAAATTACCAATTGCGTTTCTAATTGACTATAAGTTCAAGTGAAGTAATCGCTTTTACTTTACAGAACATAAGAGGTTAATTCACAATTAGAAATTATCGTTAAACCAATTGTAACATATTTTTTAAAAAATCGTCTGTCTTGTGAAATTAAATAAAACAATTTGATTGGATTTTAGAATTTATTTGATCGTCGCGTCGGTAATTAGCAGGAAGACAATTACAAGTTACAGAAATGAAATATATGTGTATACAGTGTGTAATCGGTTAAGTTTCACTTATTAATATTATAAGTTTTTCATTACGTAAGAGAATTAATTCTGCAAATTCCAATGGTCTAATGATTATGCCTCGGACTATGCTAAAGCAAAAAATTGGGTAATACATAATCTTTTGATCCTAGAATTGCAACACATCCAGTTGGCCTTGCAACAATAACAAAAAGCTTCACCTCACCGTTCGACAATCGAAATTCAGGGCCCACAGCTAATTATAGTTTTACAAGAGGCATCTGGTCGTTCCTCGACGGATTCCATGACGTTCCGCATCGTGAATTTTGCAACGGTGATCAAATCAGACGCACGCACACAAGCGGAATAAATTAACGGCGCGCGGACGGATGCACCGCGCATTTTTCTGGGCGCGCGCGCCCGCTGATTTACGCCCGTGCGTTTTCTAAAAATACACCACGGTGTACTATTAATAAGCGGGCACCTGTTGTGCGTGACACACATACGCACGTGTGAACTCTTGCGTGCGTGGGCGCGCGGCGATTTTTTTCTTTGAGGGACCGGCACGGCACTTTAGGGCAAAATTCCGAAACCCGCCGCCTTAAATCCGGAAAGCTAATGTTTGAGTTGTTTGGAAGGCGCGCGCGCGCTTGAAATCGACGCGAACCGAAAGGCAGTTTCAGGTCAGGTTTGTTTGTTTAAATAATGATTAAAGAAGGCGAGGGATTCTTTCTTTTGTTTGTCTAGGCGATTTGATGTTGCCGGCTATTACTCAATTTATTATTTCACAATTACGACGTGGACGTGGATGTAATAGCATCATTTAAAAAGAAAGTAGAATTTACTAGAAGTGTAATATATTCTCAAAAGAAAATCATTAACACTCTAGTACAAGTATATGGAGAGTCGGTTGCAAATTGTGATACAATGACTAATGGAATATTTGTTAAATGTCCTGCCTCAATGTTTATTGTATTACATCTGTGGGTTTACTGCCCTATCATTTATTGCACATTGCAGCTCACTCGCTGGGGCATTTCATTGGCCTTTGCCCCTACGTGCGTCATAACTTAACTAGTTTTCTTGTTAATTAATAAAGGTTACAATAAGTAAAACTTATTCAATTGCACACTGTATCTGAATAACTTCGATGTACACGTATAAACAACAGTAATAACTAACATTACCGTACCAACTTGCTGATGATGCACTACAAAAAACGGGACTTTATATGTATCTGGAAAATTTCAAATTCATCATCAAAATAAACATTCAAGTTTGTTGATTGTGTGCCCTGGAAAGAAAAGAAATTTCGTAGTTTCCTTATTCTTTGTCGTAAATTTGTGGTTTACTTTTACTACTTGATTCAAACAGGTGCTTCTTCTATTGTAAGAGAATATAAGTAGCTGTTGAGTGAACATTCGTACGAACATACAAGTAGCACGTGTTTGAAACATACGTTGGAAAAAAGAACCTAGTAAACATGCTCCTAGCTCGACAGCCATCTGCTAAAGTTTACCCAAACATTTGTGCGAGAAAACAAACGGGTTAATGGTTGCTGTAATTAGAATTTTCTTATTGAGACACTTGCTTCTGAATAATTACATCGAATTCTAAAAGTTGTAGTTCGGAGATAAAACAGTATAAAACTGTTACCTACTTTCTTACAACGGCGGCTCATTTAGATTCGAATTGTCTGATAGATTGATGAAATCAAAAGAAAAGCGATTTTACTCATTTACAGAAAAGCTAAATCATTATTAATTTAAAAAAAAATATCTAATATTAAAGATGATGTAAAAAATAAATAGGTAAATATGCTTACAAAAAAATGAAGAGGCTAAAAAGAGAATATCCAAAAATTCAGAAGTCTAATTGTTTAAGGCACCTCCTGATAAATTTATTGGACGAATAACTTTACGAATCACCATGGAAACCATTCATAAAAATCAACTTATTTGCCAAATAAATTATCGGGAACTTTATTAGGAGGTGGAAAGGTCGAGCCTGAAGCAACTAAAGAAGTTGTATAACACAAAGGCATGAGTTCAAGTGCTACGACCAGAACTCTAAAATGAATTACTCCTGTTTTATTTACTCTTAACTAGGTGGCAAGTTTGGCGCTGCTTTCCGTCCAGCTATTGCCCCAGAAAAGGTCAATGTAAATGGGCGTGGTGTAAAGACGTTAATATAGGCGCCAGGGTGAACAATTACCCAGTTGAAGATGTTAATGCGAAATATTCTTCCCAAGGAATCTCGCATTCGTAATAGTTTTTACAATAAATTCAGGAGATTTTTACTTTACTCACTTGTACGGTGAAGGTAGCAGTATAAAAACACAAATAGTTTCAATAAACAAATGCTTTAATCAAAATTACGGTACGACAAACAGAGTATGTAATCATATGCGACAAAAATTCGCCGAATACACTACGACTAAAAAGCTGTGCTCGTGTGTACAATAAAACTAAATACTCTATTTGACATTTCAAATCTAAATCATCTCACATTTGATACAAATAAAATTACGTCGGTTAATTAAAACGCAAGATTGGTCGAAAATCCGCTCTTTTAGAAAAATGCAGCGTGACGAAGCAGTACAAACTCAAGCAATACAAAAGTACCTCTGTGTCCTGTACGTCGAAGGTCGCTTATATTTTGCGGCGAGGACGGACCAATCGTAACGAAACTGCATCAAAACTTTCCTTCGGTCGAAGTTAATTAATTAACTGAGGGCCAAGAGAGTACTCCACCAGAGGAATATCCAAATGCAAAGATATTCAAGAATGGAAATGCCAGCACGTACAAGAAACATACACTAAGCGTACACGAAAAACCTGAATTAAAAGAAGGGGACAACATAGTTAAAAATCAAGATGGCATCAGCTGGATTTTTGAAAACACCAAGCCCTTGCAGGGTAGAATAAATCTTCCCTAGTCTCGCTCAATAGTGCAAGTAATTCTGACAACGTCGATAAAAGTTTTCCTAAACTATTGGCACACACACGACACAACATCACCAACGCTGAATGAATAATACCGCCTTGAACAGTGTTGTTCTCACTAGAGATATTTTGAGTATCAGAATTGGCGACATTTGAGTGCCAAATTTGAATTTTGGGTACAGAAATTAGTTTTGTTCGTAGTGCAGTTTGTAACAACTTTGGACCAGTCGCCCATCGAAGTAACGATCAATTTCGACAGTTGCGTTAGATGTAAGACGTTCATTGGTGCAAATGTCCAACGGTTCCAAACTAGTTAGAACGGCTCTACGAATAGACCTATTTATATTCAGTATGAAGGATAAAACTGAACTGAAATCACATCATCAATCACAGGTCGAACAACTGACAGTAGTAAAAGACAGTGGACAGTACAGAGTTTGCAGTGTAGATTGGGTAAGGGATTTTAATTTTAAAATTGGTCTAAAACCGAAGTATCAAAAAGAACAACACTGGCCTCGAAACAAAGCGGGCTAAGATGACGCCAAGTGATCGCAGATGTGGTCAGCGTCGACCAATCAGAATCCACTATTATCGAAATATCCATATAAGGACGTCCAACGCGGCGATCAATAAACTCAAGCCTACGCCTGGGATGGTCAGGATTGCCACAGTAAGCTCTAAGTTGACCGAAATTCTCAGATATTGCCATATTATTCCTAACACGATTTTGAACTGTAACACAAGATTACTGTAGGAAACTACCACGCGATCATTTAAATTAGTAATTGAAGTAGGTGGGATTTTTTTATACGGTTGTGCACCTTACCAATTGTCTCACTGTGTAGATTAGAGGTTATGTAACTATTTTGACGTTTATAGGATTCTCATCGGGTTCAATCGTTTCAATTTAAAGGAAGTGAAATAGTTTAAGTGCCAGCCATAGCAAATGTTCAAAGTGTTCGCCTCAGGCAATTAATTAAACATTTTGAAGCGTCACTTTGACAATTCAAACTCAAATTAAGCTGTCAACAGTTAGTGTTGCCAATCTAATTCAAAATTCATAGCCTACTCTAATTGTAAATTTAAATGATCGCGTGGTACAATTTAGTGAAAAGGAAATTCTAGCAATGTACTGTTGGTAATAGTAACTGCCATTTCTCTCTAGTTGTGTCTGTCATTATTTTTTCCTTTTCTTTGAATTCAGAAAATAGCTGATTGTGTTAATAGAAAGAAAAAAAAAACAGCGAACATAAGCAAAATATGTGTTAAGAAGTGACTTGGAAATAAAGGATTCACTTCCTTAATCTCTTTCCTTTTAATTATCTCAATATTAGACAGAGATTCCACATAACCGCGACATCGTGCGACTGTTTTCTGATCTATAATATTGTGCTGTGAATGGCAAATTCGCAACGATGCTGCTGCGTCAATGAGCTACCACGCACGAGATGGCATATTGGCAAATACGCACTATCTCTGCGTAAGTCTTGTTGATTGTTGGGATTGCGATGGAGTTCTCAAGCTACTCTTCTGCTCATGAGGCCTAAATAGCTATACAGAGGCCCCATTGAAATCTAGTCGACTTGCAGCCAAAAGTTTAATAGAAAGAGATGTTTTATTTCTGTTAGGTTTGTTGGGCATTCCTGGTATCCTCTAAATTTGAAAATCTGATTTCTTATAGTTTCTTTGGACTGCGCGTTTCTTTATTTGTATTTCTTTAATTAGTGCATCTTATCTACTGTTAATTTTTTTCTTTTTTTTTATAAAAAAATGAGGAGCAGTTAAAAAGTGGATTCAGTACGGAAGACGAAGACATAGTAGTAAACAAAGGACTAATCGAGGTTAAACGTAAAGAAAAGAAATTGCAGCAGAGAGCAAAGTTACGGAAAGAAGAGACCAACCATATTTATTCAATGAATAGAAGAACCAGAGACAAATGCTTCTTTAGCAACCAAATTGGCGAAAGATAGAGTGTCAAAGACAAGGTAAAAAGAAGACTCCTGCAAGTCGATGAGGTCTTAGAGAATGGAATATGAGTTCAATTAAATAAAATATGGTGAATAATTATTATAAATTTTAAAGACAAGATTGGTATAAATGCAAGAATCCCCATTCCTTTCGTACAACATTTGTACTTTGCTTGAAACAAGTCGAACATTTTTCAAAAAGGAAACGTAAAATTTACTCGTTTGCAAGCGTGAACATAACAGACCAAGAAATTATCCAGGAACTCGTAAAATGTAACGGGAAAAATTGTGAAACCTCTGGTTTGTATAATGATAGCTTGAGTTTGAGCCGTTGCATTGTCACAACAACAATTATTCCCAAGGAATCAAAACACCGTTAGAGTTACAGCGTGTTCATAAAAGAGTTGTGTCGATTACTTGTCGAAATTAGCTGATCGTGAATGAACAATCAGTTAATTGTTTAATCAATTAAAAAAGCTCATAAAAAGCAATGGAATGAATTACAATTTCCGGGCAATTAACTGATTAACTGATTTAGTACGTGGTCGTTGCGTGACTGCTCTAGCATTAAAGCGTCATTCATTGAAGCATGGGTTGTCACATTAAATAAATAATACGAAGAATGTCTCTATCACAGTCAGATTATATTAATATGACGTTCACGTCCGAATAAAAAAAAATCTGAAGGCTTGTCAGAGTAAATACCATTGCAATTAGACGAAGTCAGAGGTCAGTAAAAGTAAGGCACGTCATGGGCAGCTTAATACCTTCAAATTTATACTAAACGCAAGATACACCTGTTCCTTTTCTAAATACCAGAAAGGCTACTGTTTAGAGCAATAAATTAAGCCTCATTAACTTGTTTTATTAATGAGCCTCACGTCCGACATGTGTTTAGGCGGTGGTTTAGATTTAGAAAGTAAAAGCGCCTCATCGATATGAAATTCGAAAGCAAATTGCTCACGCGAGTGTTACAATAATAACAGAGTCCTTTGACAGGCAAATCGTTGAATTAAGCCCTAATTGACGTTGGAAGTCATCGAAAACGATGCGCTCGCCATTTCGGGCCCACGGAATTACGTAACTGGGCATTCTTGCGTTACGTCAAATTTCAATAGGTAATCAGAGGTGGTCCAATTTTTCTTTTTTAATTCCTTTTCCGAGTTGCGCCCGAGTTTAATTTCCTGGTGTCGACTTGGATGCGGCCCAAAAGATATCTATGTAATTCTGGCAAAGCGGGTTCGTAAATAATGCGCCGCAATGACATTTTCTAAATATACCCGGAGGAATCATCGTAAAGTTTGAGCAAGTTGCGTTTTAGTGGCGGAGGAGATAAAATTCAAACGTCGGAATTGCAGGGCCGGATTTATTATATATAGGGGCCCCCCTCTTTGCCCGAGCTAAATTTTTTTATATGCAGTGCTGGAATATAAAAAGTCCTAAAGAGGAAAAGTCATTTCCTCCAAGGTCTATACTGTTATGATAGGTTTTTTTATTTTATTCATTTTTATATCCAGTCAAGCTTCATTATAATGAGTATATTCACACTATGAGTCAGCTCAAGCTCGGGCAAGGCTCATTTATTGTGCAACTGTCAAGGTATGTAGACAATTTAAAAACAAAATTGTCAATCCCTAGGTAATCTGAGGGCCGTATCCAGAATAATAAATATAACACATACGACATGATTGGGTAAACAATAAAGTCTTGATTATGATTTAGTTCGGCCCTGTTGGCAATTTTGAATTATGTCACCACATGAAAGTCATAAACCGAGCCGTCGGTCGGAGGAAAGTGTACATCATAAAGACGCTTGTGCCACTTTGAAGAACGAAACAAAACCGAATTTTGGCGCTGTGATTCTGGAAGCTTCCGATTTTATGGTTCGACAAATCGACATGTGTGTCGTAATAACTGAAACCGTGTTGAACAAGATTATTTGTCGACGTCTCGTCTCGCAAGGCTTCCGTGATTTTGAACACCTGTTAAAAAAACAAACGCCTGCGAGCAAGTTACTCGATGGCAATCTATCAAGACGTTTACGAAATGATTTATGTGGAGGCACACCTGTATCGTGCCTATTTTTAAATCTGCCTTTCTTTGTTGCAAATTTTATTATAACTTGTTTCACACCTTATTAATATTAACAAAAATTTAACTGCTTAATGAATTTCAAATATGTTGTTTTCATTATACGAGTATCTAAGACTTCTGTACATATAGGCATTTACAGTGGGAGATTTTTGAAGGGCTACATACAGGATGTAATCATTTAAGTTTCACTTATTGTTGTAAGTTTTTTCTCATGGTCTAGCTCAAAAATAAAATAAAAAACTGACCTACCATGAGAGCGCATCATTTTTCGTTTGAAAACCTCGTTCGTGAGATATACGTGCGTCCGCCTTCCTTCGTAAAACAATAAAGCTCAGAATAAAATTCACGGTCCCTTGGTCAATGTTGCCCATAAGCAATTCGATAACGAAAGAAGCTTCTAGATATTCACTTTCGTTAATTACTGAATTAATTAATGTTGAGCCAATTTTTACATATTGTTAATACAGTTATAACTGCTACTCATAAAAGTCTAAGCAAATAACACATTACGTGATATAATTTCGCTGCCTTGGAGTTATAAGGTTCTATGTTATATATAAATCATGCATAATATAGAACCCTATAACTCCAAGGCAGCGATTTGTTAAATTATTGAGAAAATAAATAAATGTTATTATTAGTTAGTTAGCATTAGTGAGTGACCTCAGGAAAGAATTGATTTTATGTAATGCATTTACATATTTATTTTTTGAATATATACATTATAATGTGCATGATTTTTCGGACTTTTGTTTGTGTAGTCTGAGCATAATAAAATAATAAAATCATTAATCAAGGGATGATGAGAATCGGCGTGCAGTTTCCAATAATACTTTTACAATCTGATTCCTTTTGAATTAAATATTTAAGAAAGATATTCTTTTCTATAATTTCCAAAGGTTCTTTTATTGCAAACTAGTTTCACCTATAAAGGCATCTTCAGTGCATCAAACCTTCAAGTTAAAAAATACATAATAGTAAAATATAATATTAAGTTAACAATAAAAATTACTTACGGGTATTTTATAAAATTAAGATTTTAAATTATGTGTAGAATAGATGTAAGTTGTATGTATTTTTTTGTAAAATGTCATGAAATAATAAATAAATAAATATCTGAAGAACGTAAAATTTAGCTATGTGTTTTATTAGATACAGGTTACGAATTCAAATACAAGATTTCCAATCAATCGGACTAAAGAAATTATTTGTGTTGAAAAAAGTTTGTTCGTTAAGAATAGCATTAGGAAACAAGAAAGTATGTAAAAATATTTCTAAATTTTCAACGATATCTAATTTGGTACCTTTCAAAAAATTATGTAATAATTTTGTGTTAATTGTAGGGTCAAAATTATGGGAAGTTTCTAAAAGGTGATTTGCAAACTTAGAATCGGATTTATTTAAACGTAAAGATCGTAAGTGTTCTTTAATTCTAATTTGAAGACTTCTTCCAGTTTGTCCAAATTAACATGACATGAATTACAATTTAATGAAAAAACTCCACTTTTGGAAAAATTATCAATCTGATCTTTATTTTTACAAAATAAATTTGAGAAATTAACTTGATTTGAAAATGAAATTTGTATTCCTAATGTTTTTAATAATTTTTTTAGTTTGACTGACAAAGTACCCACATACGGAATAGAGAAAAAATTATTTATTGAATTATTATTTTCTGTAATTGTTGGGAAAATGATGTTGTTTAGTAATTTATTTCTAATTTTGTTAAAAATAATATGTATTGGTTTAATAGGAAAGTCATTAAGATAAGCATTTTGGATGATTATACTAATTTATTTTCTAAAATTTATTTCATTCATAGGAACAGAAAAAGAACGATGAAAAAATGATTGAAAAGCAGCAAATTTATGTTCGAAAGGATGAAAAGACTTAAAATTTATGCAATTATATGTTTGTGTAGTTTTACGAAATATTTTATATTGAAGAGAGTTATTAAATTTCGTTATTGTTAAATCTAAGTAATTAATTGAATTATTAACTTCTTTTTCTAAAGTAAATTTAATTTTTGGATGTAATGAGTTAAATTCATCTAAAAGATTTATAAGAGAAGAAGATGGACCGTCATAAATAATAAGAATGTCATCAACATATCGACATAAAATTTAATATAATTTTTGCAAGAATTAACTGAAGAGAAATATTCCGATTCTAATTTATCCATGAATAAATCGGCCAAAAAGGGGTGATAAGCCACAACCCATTGCTAATCCATCTGTTTGAGAATAAAATTTATTGTTGAAAACAAAAAATTTTTGATCAAGAGTAATTTTTAACAAAGAATTAATGAATTTGGTATCTTCATCTGATAAGTTAGAAGAAATTAATAAATCATTAACAATTTCAATACTTTCAGAAGCAGGTATTGATGTAAAGAGATTGCAAACATCTAAAGAAATTAGTATACTATGATTTGAAATATAAGTTAGATTTAGTCTATCAATAAGATCGTAAGAATTTTTAATACTGTATTTCGGTTTGTATTGTAAATGACTTTTGTAAAATGAAACTAGAAATTTTGATAACACGTGCTGGTGAATTAATAAAGGAAACAACTGGGCGTATTGGGCAATTAAGTTTGTGTGTTTTAGGAAGTCCGTATAACCTAGGAATTTGTGGATTCATTGTTTTAAGTGTTAAATGTTAACTAAAGAATTATTTTTCTTATTATTTAGAAATTTTAGTAAAAGTATACAATAAGAAGGTAAAGGATTATTTTGAAGTAATGAAAAACCATTATTTTCAAGAAAAGATTCTACTTTATCTATATAAGTACGTTTGTCTAAAATTACTACTCCATTACCTTTATCTGATTTTGTAATTGTTAGAATGTTGAATTCATTATTGCCTAATTTTTTACTTCTTGTTAGGTATGATTCATGATTACCGCTTTCATTTAATTCCTTAAGATAATTAATTAAGGAAATAAATTAATATTATTAGGAATTATTTTGTGAAAAATCTGCGTTTGTGTTATGCACTTAAACACTATTAATAGAATAGAATGTAGATGTTGCATTATTATTTTTTTATTGCTTACGTGTTTATATTAACTATAATTATGTATCTATAACTATAAAGGCAGCTCTTAGTGCCGTAAAATAAGATTACACGGAGGTGTCTGTAATCTTTGTCAAAAATTCTCAGCCTGTCAAACGACCGATTCAAGTGGAGAACAAATACTTAGATAAGAATTTCGAAAGGACGGAAGGAGATTTTGAAGTTTTTTGTACAAAATTGCTTGAAGTGATCGAGGATATATCGAGTGAGCATTTTCAATCCGGAACATAGGAAGTTGTATGACTTCGAACGTCCGACTTTAAAAAATCGCAAGGAAGGACGGAAGATATCCTTCGGTTCAACCATCATGACGATATTGCTTCCGTTTCGGAGGAAGAGATTTTCGGTTTTCTCGAAAATGTAAACTGTCTCACACGCAAGAACATTCCTTCAGCTATGTAACCCACTGGGAGTTTTCATAGGGAAAACGCGTTTTTCGTTTGCGAGCTGTTTTCTACATTTTCTGGATTCGAGAATAATCCCCCAGGGGGGTTATTCTCCTCGAACTGGAGAGAAGTGATCGCTCCTGAAAATGACGTCAAAATGACGCATTTCTCGAAAGGTTTGTATAGTTTTATACGAGAGTCTACGTCATTTTGACGTCACTCCCGCGTTTTGAGAATAAGACCAGTGAAAAAGTCTGGGGAAGACGATGCCGCAGTCTGTTTCGCAATCGGATGACCGGGGGAGCCGGTGCATGGCCATATTCCCCCGAGTATGGATGGGAGACTTTCGGGCGCCCTCCTGACCAAAATGACGTAGTGATTAAGCCGGGGACACGTTTCCATTTAGATCCGCCCTCCCCTCTGCAGTCTTGGGTTTCTAGCCCGTAGCAACTCGACGCTAAGCCCATGAGTGATGCGGTGCTCTCCCTTGTATGTCTTATGGGAATGGGAAAAGTGACCAGAAAATGCAACGCTTTTTCGACCTGGATGTCACGGTATTAGAGCCAGGCGACGGTCGAATGCGTCACCGGAGCCTTTTGACATCTCCCCTGTTCCGGTTGGGTACACAGGAAGGCCTCGAAGTTGGCGCCGGATAGGTAGCAGTCGGAAAAAATTCCTTTTTCCTCAACCGGAAACGATATCGTCGTGGTGGATACCCCTGTCCTTCTCCTTCATGAAGGAGGTCGTCCCGTCAGGCTCGTTCTTCACACGAAGGAGTCGCGATTATTTAAAGTGAGACGTTCGAAGTCATGCTAACTTTCAATGTTCCGGATTGAAAATGCTTACTCGGTATATAGAAAGTTTCCAAAAATGGACGTAATACTGACTGGCGAGTTAAACGTGGATTTCATTGAGGACATCAACTTGTAAAACAGATTGACGCACATGATGTCATCCTTCAATCTGATGCGGAAAATCTTTGATGCTACATGATCCAGCACAAGGTCAAGTTCCTGTATTGATAATACATATATTCACCAGTCAATCGCACGCCAAAGTCAACGAGATGAGTGAATCTGACCATAAGGCCATCTTCCTTGCAGTTAAGTGTACGGCATCAGCTTCAGCGACCTGTCTGTATAAAAGAGTTTTCTCTCACTCGAATGTGAACAATTTTATATCAGCTCTAGTGTCTGAATCTTGGACAGTACTGGAAGAAAGCTGGGACGCGAGGAGTAAATTTAGCAGTTGCTTCCAAATATGAACATTTCTGTTCGATATAAACATCTCAATGGAAAACTACAAAGTCCATCCACAGAAAATCAAAAAATTACACAAAAACGAGTGGTTTAATAAAGAAATAAACGAAATGAGTGTAGATCTGTGGAACTAGGAGATGGTAAAAATTCTACAAAAGTTGAAGTAATAAAAAAAAGATTTACAGATTCCAGAAAATGGTATAACTAACTAACTCTAACAATAGAGCAAAGACTATATGGTCTCTTATAAAAAAAAAGAAATATTCGAACCAAAGGATAAGGCAAACGAAGAATTGACAGCTACTGAGTACTGAGCTACTGAGGGAATACTGCGGCGAGAAGCAGGAGACCCCAATGAATCTACTCTGGCGAGCCTACCCAAAAATCGAACCGTCGATGTTCTTCACATCGGTAACGCCCCTCGAATGAGTTTTCGAATGATTCCCCCTTTATGGAATGACTATCCCCCTCTTAAAAATGATTGCGCCGTACATTTGTCAGCTCCTGACTGATGTTATAAATTCGTGTCTGTCGCAGGCTGTGTTTCCTTCGGAATTCAAAATCGCCAAAGTGGTACCTATCCATCAAAAAGGGGATAAATCAATTTTACAAAACTGTAGGCCCATAAACGCTCTTGCCGTGCATATCCAAAGTTTTTGAAAGGCTTATGCCAGAACAAATGATGAGCTTCATCAACAAGCATAAGATTCCTAATGGGTGCCAATATGGATTCGTCAAAGGAAGAAGCACCAAATATGCAATTTTAAATTTTATTGAGAACATCCAGGAAGCATGAAAAAATTGTAAAACTGTATATGGGGTCTTTGTAGGCTACCTACCACACGATGTGCTCTTGAACAAATTAAGCTACTACGGGTTTCGAGGCATCCCTGTAAGTTTGATTGAATCGTGTTTGAATAATCGACTGCAGTGGGTGCTATTTGATGGAATGAAAAATTCAACGAAGAAAATAGACATTGGCGTTCCCCAGAGCTCCATTCTAGGTCCCCTACTCTTTCTTATGGCCAGTAATGACCTGCTGGGAAATATTGACTCTCACATTGTGTTATGTGCAGATGATGCATCTTTGTGGTGTGCGTTGATGATGGTGCTGCAGCTTCCGACGCAGTTACTGAAGTCTACGGATTGCTGAAGTGTGGTTTGGCGCTAATCAGTTGACTTTGAATGAGGAAAAGACAAGTACAACAATACTCCAACCGTACCGGGTTGGAAGTGACAGTGTTATCAAGTTTTTAGGAGTGCATTTGGATTCTGGACTATCGTGGTGTCATCATGTTGACAAAATGTGTGAATTTGTAAATTTTGTTGTTGTGCTATTTATTTGGACGTATCCAAAGATGGTATACATTGATTGATGGATGAATAAATGTACTATACTATCACTAACTATTAAATTTCCCTATTCTTTCGTAAAAAGTCATAAGTGACCTGTCACAACGTTTATTGTATTACATCTGTGGATTTACTGCTCTATCATTTATTGCTTATAATAGCAAACTTCCTCAGCTGGGGCATTTAAATCACATCCAGTGCTTCTCAAACGTTTTTTGTGAAAAGTAAACCTAGATTTTTCCCGATTATTATTAACTATTGCCCATAACGTTTATTTTCTTGTGTATTAATAGTGGTTACAGTTAAGTGAAACTTATTCGATTATTATTACATACTGTATATAGCCAAACGTTAGCAATTCTGGAACATTGTCACTGATTTATCGTTTATTTATTTCAATTACTATTAATACAGTTTTCAATAAATAATAATGATTTAATGTCATGTATTTTTATTATTAAACCACAATTTCGAAGTACATACTTTGTATCTCATTGTCTAGAAATAACATCGAACACTCGTTTCCTTTATCGGTTTTATTAACACATTGTAAGTTATTGCCGACATTATAATACTCTGAGTGCTTAATGTATTATTAATTACCCGTAACTGCACATGTCCGATAACAGTTCGTAGCAGGAAGTTTCTGGAATTTGATTTCAATCTGCATATAATCAATCGCTTACAGTAAAACCCACCGCACTTGCCCTGCGTTACAAACAGACTCTCGGCATTTTTATCTTAACGGCCCAAGTAAAGGTTTGTCTCGACATTAACGTTATCCCGGAGGTATTTAAATTGCCCAAGTTTCCCAATAAAATCCAACCGTAAAAATTCGAAGCTGCCGAACTACGAAACGGTTGTTTATTGTTACGTCTCAATAAGGCAGCACCGTAAAAAAAATTAGCATATTTATCGGTCGCGTCTGCATATTTGTCTGGAAGAAAATTCGTCGTCGTGGTGTGTCCGCATTAACGAATTCAAATGACCAATTTAATTTATGTATAATAAAAAAAAAGGTGCGACATAAACGACGCCAGACTTTCGCATTAAATCTTCGATTTAAGAACGACGAGGAAAAGACGGTGTGGTTTCAGATGTCATAAATATGTTGTTAATGCAAATAGTGTCGACGGTGATTCTATTAAAGGTAATTGATTGTCGGCGCCCGTGTTGTTATTTAATTAATGTTTTCTTTTATGTACTTTTAACGTATGTGACTGATACATGAAGGACGCCACAGGTAATTTGATTTTATTACTCAACGTTTTTTATTACAGAAGAACTTGTCTGATTCAAAATAAAATTACAAATCAAAACAGAAAATACAATAATGATTTTAAAAACTGGGCGAGTTTTAGTTCTTTAGCTAATATTTTTATTACCATAACTCTCATCTCATAACAAATGCTTTTCCATATTTGAAAATTAGAATTTGATCTTCTTACAGTGTTACTATCGCCTTTCCATTTTATGTCTTTTTGTATTTTCTTTCTGTTTATATCCCTCACCCTTCATCCTTATCCAGCAATCCTGTGATTTGCAAGTTCTCGTTAAGTTTACTACTTTCTTAAATTAATTTTTGAAAGAAGTTAAACAGTTACCAATTAATTAAATTCTTCCTGCCGATGGGTAAAAGAGAGTTAATTTCGTGACCCAAAGACAACATATTTTTTCAGACACGTAGTTCCGTTAACCCAATGATTTCCGAGCATTTACGGACTTCTTAATCAACTTGATAATTAACGAACTGTACTGTGTGCGAGTTGGTTCTTGAGTGGATGTATAAAAAAAGTAATTGCAAGGAATTCGATTTAATCGCAAACATAATGAACCAACAAAAACAAATCGAACGGACGGAGAAGATTTCCATAATTATGTTTACCTTTTTTCCCCCGATTCTTACAAAAGAAGCAATTACGGAACGAATTAACGTAAGAAATCGATGGTTATTAAGACCGTTAACGAACCATGACGGTTCTCCTTTCTTTGGGTTCCTCGGGCATGTCGTCGGTGTATTTTTAAAATCAACTTCGCCTTGTCGTATGGAATGAAGACGTGAAAAAATGTGGACGATGGCGCTGGTCTCTTTCAACTAACACCTTTCGTAACTGGATTTTTCATTCCGTAATCGTTCTCATAATGAGAATTTATCCGAGAGTTAGTTTAGGACTGGCCTTGCTCGAGACGCAATACACGCGATCATTGAATAGATATTTTAATTGGAGGAAAAGGTAAATATTCCGCGTTTTATTTATTGTTTACTGCAGGCTAGCCGTAAAAATTAACCGTACATGCGTTAGATATAATCATAAAACGTAACCGTCCACGGCCGCTTTAACGGCGTGACAGTATTTATAAAAGATGGAGATTTTTGTGGTTTGGAAAGTCGAGTCGACCGCGTAGAAAATTTATTCGTTCGCTGTAAAAATAGTAGACTTCACAAAGGGGTTTGTTAATAGATGCGTCGCGTTAAGTAATAATTTACGCCGCGCGTCAAACGGACGTAAGAGCGGATCTGAAAAGCGTTTCGTAATTTATCTCGTCATGGAACGGCTGTCTTACTACTAATAGAAATTTACTCTCCTCGTTAAAATAGTTAAAAAAAAAAGAAGTGAAAAGTTTAACTGTTATTTCGTAATCGCGCGTGAGCCTGTTTTGACTTGCGGTGTGCATCGAATTTCGCGGCGATTTAATCTTCATTAAAAGGTAAAAGTTCAGTGACTGTTTAAAGTGGTCCGACAAAATGAAAAAGTAAGGTTGAATTCATATTCTCGGCCAGCCCAAATTCCGGTCATGGTCCGTCCAAATATTTTGGAATTGTTTACAGTCAGCATATTCAATTTATGGGTATAGTAACTCTCAAGCTGCAGTTAAAATTCGCTCCTAATGTAAACACACTCAATGTAAACTACTCGAAACATCTATTTGATCAGAATTATGACGAATGAACCGATAGAACGCATTTCCAGCCTGAAAGATGATCGGATTTAAGTTTAAGATGCACACCACCTTAACAGAGGTTATTCCCATCAAGTAAATTATTTTTATTATCATTAACATAATTAGCATAGAGATAGCAGTGCACTAAATGTCATATCGTCACCTTATCTTCAAGTCCATTTTTTCCAAAAAAATTAAGTAGGTTTAGAAAGTAAGGTGACGATATGTTAGCAAGGTTTTTCTGGATAGCAACAAAATTGACGAATTCACATTTTAATTTGCTCAACGTGACTGAGGTAACAACGGCAGAAGGTAATTTGTTCCATTCCATTACAACTCTATTACTGAAGAAGTGTTTTCTGGCATTAAAGGACCATCTCTCTTGTGTAAGCTTGGCCACTTAGATGGGTATCATGTAATGTTGTAAGACGCAGACGGATGTGATGTTCATGATGTGGTAAATGAAGAAGAGTTGCTGGTAATTTGGTTGTCCTAAGCTTTACACCTTTTCTAGAAGTTACATCCTTGAGAAGTAAGAATTCCAAATATCGTGATCATACTCCAATTAAGGTCTAATGTATGTTTTATAAATGGGGAAGAAAATCGTTTCTGAAATTCTTGGGTATGCTTTTCTTACCATGTATTAACTTATTAGCTTTCTTCACAGTCACTGCAATATGAGTATCCTACTTTAAGATTCCAATCAGTGTAACTCCAAGGTCCTTTTGGAAGCCTCCCTCTTTCACATGAATTCCATTGATGTAGTATTGAATTTTGGGATTATTCTTCATTATGTGCAGCACGGTACACTTAAACTTATCAAAATTGAGAGGGAGTGAAGGATTTCTCTGTCCTTTTTTGAAAATTGTTGATGAAGATCAGTAAAATCAAGTTTATTATAAATGAGAGCCAACAACGTGATAGTAGTTATTTATGTAAAAAGTAAACTTTCAGTATTACACAGTAGATTTCTTCTAATTCGTGTCTAAATAAAAACCTGGCCAAGTAGGCTACATTTAGTAATTCTGCTATGTAAGTGCAATGGATAAATTATCGATCACAACCCACTTGACCAGGTTTTTATTTAGACGCTCTTTATTATCGTTATAAAAATAGTAAAATGATACAAAAAAGAAATTATCTATCCTGTGTCAATATAGAAATGTTATGACTTGATTGCGAAAAATTTTATTTCGAAATTAAAACCGATGACCGATGAAAAGATACCAAGTTTGTAAGTAGATTTCATAATGATAATCGATCTAAATTGTTGCAGTAATATTATGTTTCAGCAAGGTTTAAGTATGTTATCTTTAATAATTTATTAATTTAAGTCGAGAAAGAAATGAACAAACTCAATATACGAAAGGCTCCAGGATATGACTTACTATCTGGTCAACTGTTAAAACAACTTCCACGTACGACTCTTACTCTTCTGACAGTTATATTCAATCGCATGCTAAGCTTATCCTACTTTCCCATAATATGGAAATTTGCCGAAATTATCATTCAATTCCCAAACCAGGAAAACAGCAAAACGAAATCACATCTTATCGACCCATCAGCCTGCTCCCAACCATAAGCAAAGTTGTCGAGAGACTGCTGCTACAGAGGATCTACACAGACCACGAATTCGTAATCGTAACACAACTACCAAAACATCAGTTTGGCTTACGAGAAGACCACTCTTGGGTGGTTGAGTGATCCAAGTCCATCGAATAGTTAGTGAAATATTAAAAAGCCTCGAAGGAAAGAAATTTTGTATAGTTGCATTTCTAGATATTTCCCAAGCGTTTGACAAAGTCTGGCACAGAGGCTTGCTCTACAAATTAAAAAATGCACTATTTCCTCTTACTTAAACCCTACCTATCACATAAGCACTTCTCTGCAAAATTCAATGACCAGCAATCCAATCTCTGTCCTATCAACTCGCAGGGTAGTGTTCCCGGGCCGCTGCTTTTCCTACTTTACACAGCCCATATACCTGAAACCAATAACACCACAATCTTTAATGGGAAGATGGAAAGATCGACCCTTAATAGAATATGGCCTTGAGATCTGTTTCAAAACTAAAATAATATACCTAGAATAAGGTGAAACATCATTACACGCCGCGCAAAACTTGTAAAATATTTACTTAATACTCTGAATTGATGTAGATTGTAAATAAAGCAATTCTTCAAGTCTTCAATGCGACTGAAACCGCATATTTACGAAAAACGATCCTGCAGAGTTAAAGCGCAATTAAAAATAAATAACATTCATTAAGAAATGCCTACAGTATAAAAAACACAATTCTCCAATCTAGCATGCAAAAAGATAATCATAAAAAAATACTAACATTTAAAAACATTTAATCCCTGGCCGCAGAAATCGGAGTTGGTCATTATCCGCGACCTTATTCGACGTCACAAGAAATACATAAAAAGAAATAATAATTTAAAAAAAATTGATTGTTCGCGGACCGAATTTAACCAAACAGTACTGAGCGTATGCGAAATAATAACATTTTCCATGATTTCCGCCTACATTCTTCTCGCGAGTTTTCACGATCGCATTGCGACTTGCGGCCAAAACGCAATACATGGATGCACCTTAAAGGACATCCGAAACTAAACTTATTTATTGAAGTATAAATAATGTCGTATACGATTTTTCAAATATAGCAATAATTATTAAAAGAGTTTGTGGTACAATTTTCATCGGACAAGAACCAGCTTTAATTAAGAACCAGCTTTAATAATTATAAAAGTGATACTAAATACTAAATGATTCAACTTTAAGTCTTATTGATTGTGCTAATTAGGTCAATTTGTTAAGACGTAATAAAGATGGGTACCTACTTCCTAATTTATTTTAAAATTTTATACAGCTACATAAAAATTTCCTTCGGGCTGCTATCGTCAAAATATAATATTTAAAATTAACCATCATTGGAGAGAAGAAACAGGAATGTCAAATGTAATATAGTGAAGTTAACTAACAACTAACTTTACTACATTCTCCTCAATCAACTTTAAATGATTCCAAAAATTCAAACAATTATTTTAATTCATTGAATAGTTTGGTCTCCGAAAAGAGTAGTTGCAAAAAAATGATTTTGTTGCTTACGTTTGGACGGACATTCAAACTTTAGGCAAATGTAAAAAAACGAGGTTGTGTACTCTTTGAAAAGTACGACATTCTGATGAGACATTTCGTACCCATTTTCCATATTTGTAAGATTCACACCTAAAGCGAGCGTGATTTCTCAAGAAAGCGAGAAATCACGACCGGCCCGTTATTATCTCGCGTAATAAACCAAGCCGAGCACAACTGACTTAATTAACCGTCTTAATAACGATTGTCGTTACGACGCATACCAAAGCTTGCATATCATTCCTATTTAAACGTCACTCCTCCCCATTGCGACGAAGACTTGCTGCATCTGTCCCTCGTTCGGAGTTAATAACGAATAATTGGAATGAATTAAACGGAAGCATTCCTGATGGTTAGATTGATTGCTTTTTAATGATTTGTTTTGCTTCCAGGGGAACGATGATGACGACTCGGATTACCAGGAAGAGGAAGAAGAAAACGACGACGAAGATGACGTGAGTAGCCTGTTCGACGATGATTGGCAGGCGGAAGAGGCGACTGAAGCACCTGCGAGCTCTTCGTCTTTGACAGAATACAAATGGAGACATTATGGGACGCGTAGTCGGGTCGAGGAAAGTCGGAGATTGCAGATGCAGAAAACAGCATCCAGTGGTAAAGTATCTAAATAATCGTTTCTAAATACTAAATACTAAATGCCTTATAATTAAAGCAATAGGAAACGGAACGGAAATTAATTGCTCCGGGACACGCCGATGTCTGTAATTGCGATGTCAGGATTATACGGTCGGGATATCTTCATACGTCGACCGAGACGATATAATCGTGTTATTTTCACGCGTGATTCGTACTTGAGGTGTGTGGCATGTTAATAATAAGCGACAGAAATTGTGTTAATTGCCACTGACAGATATTTTGGCATCGAAATTAATGTCAGGTCAATGCGGATCAAGAAAGAACGGTTGGAGAAACGACTCAATCAAGACCAACAGCGGAGAGAAATTTTCGTGCATCTGTTTTAATATGGGCCGACGCTTTCGTTCCTTCTTTCAATATTAAAATTCAAATGAGGCAGTTTCTCAACTTAAGTCTGTTTTAAACTTGCCCATTTTTGAACAAGGAATTTCTGGGCTGCAGATAGAACACGTTCTATTTTTTCATTTACTATAAAATGACCTTTAGATGGAATTAATTTTTCCAAATTTCCTTATCAGAAGGTGGCATGGGGACTTGAGGGCGCTCAAACTCAAAATAAGAAAGGCCAAAAATCGCTGCATTTTTCTGTAAATATATTTATTGAATGGGATCAGCACGTTGACCCAATTAACCGTTGTTTTCTCAGGTTGTCATTTGATCTGTGATAATTTAAAAGCAAAATAATTGCCTTATCGCACTACTCCGTTTTCCTTTGTGCCTATACACGTTCTACTCTGCTTTGTAGTCTTTCAAAACACTCAAAAAAATGGAGGTCAGTTGCATATACATACATAAGCTGGTCGGAGCCAGAAGAAAAAAGTGTGTTGCCATTCATTACTATTATTACGATTGACTAATGACGCTATAATTTCGTAATAATTCCCCGATCATCGTCTTTGATTTACATCTGGTCTGGAGATAAATTATTTTCAAGAGAAAAAATCGTTTTGCTTAATTCATGCTCATTAACCACATGTCCATCGGAGTGAATTATGGGTTTCAATTAATATCGCATATTCGCAGATCAATTTATTCGTTGGGTGCCGACGAGTCTGGAGAACGACGCGGAAGTCCTGACCTTTCTTGCGCAGAAACAGCGACAAAGCCCCCCATTGTCTAGACGTTTCGACCTCGCAAACTGGAAGAAATCTAAACAAGGCGGCAGCCGGATATTAAGATAATTTGCTTTTAATTGACATGCTTAATCGATTTAATCAGTGCCTCGCAGCGCTCATCGCTTTGCCTGAATTTCTCACGCACAGACGGACCGAACGCGAACGTCCCAATTATGATGAACGTTATTTCTTTTTCGCGGCTCTAATTACTGGTTTTTATGCCGCCAAGTTGGGACACACACGCATAAAACGAATCCGATCTCTTGCACAATGAATGGCCTGCGTGGTCCTGGTTTCGACGCTCTCGATTTCACGATTCCACGCACTTAACATGAAAAGAATCCGGCACGATTGGCACCATTTAGTTAATTAGGTTCACACTTTTTTCTATGGCTTTTGTAGTTTCGATTTCGTAACTTGAGACTAATGAAAATTTCGAATCTGTTTTCATTTCAGCTGAAAATGCAGCAGATGCAGCGGTCAGTCACTACCTGAAAGTGGCTTCAGAAGGCAAGTGCAGAACTCCAATTCCGAAAGTCCTGTCTGTACAGAGCGAGCATCCTAGTCCTGGCAAGACGTACATCCCTCATTGTACGATACTACATCGATGCTCGGAGGATTCTGGTTGCTGTCAAAACCACGCCAAACAATGTGGCCCTAAAAATCAAACTATCGTCCATCTCTATTTCTACGTAAGTAGAATTTATTTTATTTCACTGAAAAACATTTGTTAAAATTCAAATTTAAAACATGAATTGAATGATATGAGACCGTATTTAACAATTTAAATAATAATAATAAAAATAATTTTCCAAAGTCTCTGGTCGCACACTTAGGCGAAGGGCGGCGCGTCGAAGCGTTGCTTTAGTCTTACGTAAATGCACATGCTTCGTCGAATGGAAGGTAAATGATGGCACCCATAAGAATGTGGAATACTCTAGATGTCTTATCTCACTTTAATAATGACAGAATTGATTGAAATACCATTAAAAGATGAAATATTAGGTACTGTAGAAACTGTCAAGTGGAAGTAATCGTTTGTTGGGAACAAATTACCCTATGATTTCATGACAAATGTCACGTTAATTGCGACTGTATTCATTGGCCATCATAAATGTCTCAGTAAATGGCGATGATAATAGAGATTGATTGCTCCATCGGGTTCTCGTTCTCACACACACTGAACCTCTCAGCGTTCGGTGCCAAATATTTCTCGCAAGAGCAATTAAGTCGTCTAGAGCAGGAAGCCGACTCAATTGTCCGGTTGTTAAGCGGAGGCAAAACAAACAATAAATGCGATAATGCGCCCTAATCGTTTGAGGTTAACTGATACGCCGACACAAATAAATTCAGTTAACACGGCCGTTATCTCTGACTTACTGTCGACATAAATCGCGCCGGACGCACGTAACTCTGCGGCCAAGAACGGATATAAAATTGGTAATTTATTGCCCGGTTTCGTTCGATCTTGTAATTTTATTTTTTTAAGTTTTTCTGATGTTTTTGTAGGCCGCCGCCTGCTACTGATCTGACCTAATTTGGTTTTGTTTATGTAGTTTTTCGTAAGATATGCCGCCACTCGCCATCCATAATTCCAAGCAACTCTAATATAACACTCAATACGATAAGAAAAAAAAATTGAAGCAAATCGCAGTTTTCTCGCTAAATTTAAAATTAACCTCTTCTTGGAGCCACGGAATCGCTCTGGAGAAACGGTATTTTACCCTAAGTAAATGTGCCACGAAAATAAACGCGTCTTCAAATAAATCGGGCGGTTATTTAATTCGAAACAGTCAAAACATACAGTGCAATCGACGACGTAACCGCGGCGATCTTATAAATAAACTAGAAAACCTGAAAATTTACAAACAACCTGCGAAACTGGGTTGCAAACTGATGAACAAGAGCCAGCCAGGAGCAATGCACCGGGCTCTTTTCCTGGAACTATTTCTGCAACGCATCGAAATAGAATCGCGAAAACGCAAACGTAATCGCCATACTCATTTTTTGCGAGCCTCGTAGATGGGGCGTGTCGATTCCAGTCGACAGGTAATTAAGGACTCAACATGCATCCTGAGATGGCACTGACAAATCAGGTCCTTTGATAATCCACCGCCGCGCTGGAGATCCGGAGATAAAACTCATAAATAAGTCTAATGAAGACACGCTTTATTAAAAACGTGTTAAAAGACGCCCAGCCCTTGATAGGGATAAGTATACTTGACGATAAGCACGTAGAGTATCTAGCATTATTAAATCCATCAACATATTATTACTCTCAAGGATTATCAAGATTTTATTGTCAATTCTATACGCTGGGAAAACGCTAGACAATTACTTTACGGAAGTGTCAGTATAAAAACGTAAGGTCGGAGAATACCGCCCTGCGTCACCTCGTTTAATAAAAATATAAGCAAGTAAGTTAATTATTATATTAATCTTGTTGAATTGAACGGTGTTTGATTAAGGGCGGAGATATGCACCTCTTAATAAATTGGCTAATAGTTATTAGACGAATAACTACCACGGAAACAATTTATAAAAAATCAATCAACAATTCAGAAAAATTAAGTTTTTCGTCGAATAACTTTAATAGGTTATGAATATCTCGACCCTAAATCAAGTTATAGATGTTTTTTCCAAAAAAATTTTGCAGTATGTAATTTACAATAAAATAATTTTTATAATTCATTTGCTTAATTAAAAATTTCAGAATTAGATTTTCACGTAATATTGTAATTTCTGCTTTCCTCACTTTTCCTTATAGAATTCCTTTTAACAAATAGTTTGTAAATTACGGCGAGTTTTGCAGCGCTATTTGTTGGAATAGAGCCAAAGTATTTTGCTGTCGCAATTATGAATAGGAGCCGTCATACTTCTCGAAAATTTTTAATATTTACAATGATTGTACTTTATCGTATTCCTCGTATTAGAACTTATTTATTTATATTAATAGATCGGAAGTTACAGTAGCGGCATCTGTCAGGATATAGGGGATGTTTCTTGCTGTCGTAATTGTGGTCTTAATGTCTCAAAAGTTTTATACGTAATTTAAATATCAAAAGAATTTGACCATTTATTTGTAGCGGAGGATATTTTCTTCATAAAAAATTAAGAAAGAGTTTTTCTTAAAAAATTTTCATCCCTGCTGTAAAATTGGCTTTTTGGAATTTATTTCTTTCAAGAGTTACAGTGATAATTCTCCGACGCCATCTGGTGGAAGACAGCGAAAGTTTTTGCTTTCCGTTATTGTAATCGTGAACTGTCGTAATATCTCGAAATTTTTAAGCGAATTTTGGATTATCACAATTACTTACTTAACATGCGGACAGCAACAGAAACGTTGGATTGTAATGGTAAATAGCTCAGGGAACAAGTTGAATAATTTAGTTCATTTGTTAATTTTTTAATAGTGAATTACGCTTATGAAATTTAGACGACTTATTGAATTGAATAAATTCTAACAAGAAGCACGAAAAGGGATGAAATTTTCATTAAAAAAGTATCTCACTCCGAAAATTTTTTAACTAAGAAAACATTCTGTATGAAGTATGAATCGTAGATATTTTGTGATATTGGAAATAACCTTTAAAATTAGAATGATTTATGAGAACAATAACTTCGGCTGTATCCTAACAGATAATACTTCAGTGCTTTCAACAGTAACTTAGTAACTTTTATTGAAAAAAATGTATTTTACAATACACACGAAATTTCTATGAAAAAAAAAACTATTTGAAATTGTAAATTGTAAAATTTTCAAATCGTTAATAGCTCAAAAAACAACTTGAATAATTTAGTTGATTTGTAAATTCTTTAATTGTAAATTATATCTAAAATTTATTTAGAAATTTGGACGGTTTATGACTATTGAATGAAATAAATTCTAACAAGAATCACAATCAAAAGGAATGAAATTTTTAAAATTAGAACGATTTACGAGTAAAAAAACTTCGGCTGTATCACAACAGATGGCAGTGGAATGCTTTCCCTGTAAATAACAGCAAAGATGATATTTCTCTTAAAAAAACTCGATTTGACATTTTTATTCAAGAAAATATCCTGCGTGGTAAATAAATTGTAAATTTTTTTAATTGGAAATAGCCCAAAAAAAAAACTTGAATAATGTGAAGATTCTACCATTATCTATCTTTTTATGAACGTCAAAAATCTAGTCCCATGAAAATTTTGTTTAACAATAATTTCGTTATAACTAGACACCGGAATATATGCAAAATGTTAATCTTCAATTTTAATTTTTTCGCAAAATCAATATACCGTTTTATTGAATTTTGTAATTAGAAATTAATTATTGTTAATTATGTTAGTAATTACTGAAATATACAGTGTCTTTCAAAAACTGTGCTACAAGAAAGCACAGAGTTTCGGAACGCATTGAAATAATCACTCAGAACCAAATGAAATAATCGAGAAATAAGTACCAATTTAATGTTTTCTTATTCATATTATTTTGGCGGACACTTTAATCTAAGCAGTATTTCCTAATGTAGTGTGTACAAAGAGTGGTTCACAATAAATTGTAAATTTTTTTATTTTTCAGATAGAAGGCTGTAATTTCATATTTATAACTTTTAATTCTGAGCAACTTATTCTTATGACATTTTGCTGTATCCTGTAAAATAAGGGTACTTTACTCTTAAGCCGTCTTCATGTCTCGGTGTTTATTTAGTTTCCACTCCTGAAGAAATTGACATGAGTTAAAACGAAATTGTGAGAAAATTATGATTTATTTAGCACAATGCGTCCGAAAATGAGTGAGCGTGACATCATCCAACTGAACAGTTCTGCGTTCTTGTGTAAATCTGTTATGCTAATTTTAGTCATGTATAAAGGGAGTAGTCTTGTTAACGCAAATGCAAATATGATATATTTACGTCGCTAGTATTGGCAGTAATCATAGCCACTGTCTGAGGACAAGACGTGAAACACAAATTTCAATTTCCAATTCCATTGCCATGTCTTGTACTTTTTTAAGTAATTCGCTTGTGATTCGATCTGCGTGCTTATGGTCGTTTTAAGTACGTCAGGGATTACTATACTAATTAAGGCAATGATAAACAATAGTTTCGTAACCGCCGAATGCAACTGGTATGCAGATTTTCTTGTCACATAATTTCCCTCAGTGGATAATTTTTCTAGCGCTTTCACAAGCTTCACAAAATTTTCGAATACTTTTATATTTCACACATTCGTGATAGATTTGGAGCGTAATTCCTACGAGTAGTCGATTCCCTGAAAATTTTTGCGAATGGCCTAATCATGAATGATCCGAGAATTCCTCTAAGGGTCATTTCGCACCAACACAGTCAAGTCTAGTCGCGTCAGACGCTGTTTTAAGAGCTGTTTTCCACCAAGGCAGTCCAGTTCAGTCGCGTCTAGTCAATTCACATCAGTAGGTTACGCAATTCGATCTTAACTCGATCGTCTTCACTTAATAATAATAATAATTTATTTGTAATAAATACAAAAATATTTCACACGTCATATAGGGCATATGTATAAAAACAATGTAAAACATATAGTAAGTTATACAAGAAGGTGCAATCACTTAATAGAAAATACATGTAGATAGTTTAAAAGACATGAGAATGGCGAAGAAAGTCCTCAAAGGAATAAAAGGAATGCGTTGTCAAATACTGTTTGATGATAGATTTAAATTGTGGTAATGGCTTCTTACGTATATCAGGTGGTAGTTTATTGAAAAACTTAACTGCATAATAATTACTGCCATAACGAAATCTATTCAATCTGTGTTGAGGCACTACTATATCCGATTTAAACCTGGTGTCATATTCGTGGTTATACTGGTGGTCAATGAAATTATTAATATTAGACTTTATAAAGAGTAAACATTCTAAAATGTACAGTGACGGAAATGTTAATATTTTCAGTTTTTTGAAGGTTTCCCTGCAGCTATCTCTATATCCTAAGCCAGCCATAATACGTATTATTCTTTTCTGAAGTATAAAAATTCGTTTGGCCCCAATTTGGCCAATGGCCCCAGACTAAAATTGCATAAGACATTACTGACTGAAACAGACCGTAGTAAGCAGATAATACAGTATTCCAGGGAACAGAAGTTTTAATTGTCTTATAAGATATATGACTTTAGTGAGTTTGTTCGCAATGTATTCTGTATGTTCATGCCATTGTAAAGTGGAATCCAAATATACTCCTAGATATTTGATGGACTCACACACTTCACACAGTCAAGGTTATCTGCTTGAAGGTCCAAATTTCTTAGAGAGAATTTCATGAAATGCGTTTTTTCATCGTTTAAACTGAGTTTGTTGCTTAAGAACCAATTCTTAATGCTTGTTACAGCTTCCGCAAAGTTCTGGGATCCATTAATAAAATTAATATCACTGTTTAGTAGTGTTGTATCATCAGCGAATAGAGTTACCTTAAAATTAGGAACACATCGATCAATATCATTAATATACAACAAAGATAAAATTGGGCCTAGAACAGAACCTTGGGGGACACCGACTGAAATGTCTATTGATTCGGAAAGTTTATCCCGGCATCGAACAACCTGCCTCCTATCGCTTAGGTACGATGCTATTAGCTTTATGCTCATTAAATCAAAATTATAATATTTTAGCTTGGATATTAGGATATCATGAGAGATGCAATCAAATGCCTTAGTCAGGTCAAAAAATACAGAAAAAGCGTATTCATTCCTCTCAAAAACATTCGTGATATAATCGACAAGCGAGTTTATAGCTGTTACAGTGGATCGACTTTTACGGAATCCATACTGATGTCTACTAAATAAGTTATACGTTTCAAAAAATGAGCAAAAAATGGCGCATCCATGACAGTCGAATTCATCTCATCGAGACATTTCATTTGATAAGTGACACGACGCGTTTCTCTTTGACGCGACCTGTTTCGAACATATTTCAATAATCTTCAGTTCCGGACGTTGTTATCGCTCGTATTTCTCTTTTACGCTACCAGTTTCGAATATAACTCGATAATCTTCAGTTCCGAGATATCAGTATCGCTCTCGCCTTAAAGAACTTTTATTTGATGTGCCGTTGACTTCTTTTTTACCAAATGTAAAAAATTTAAAAAAAGTTGTAAAATCTTCGTAGGGGTACGCCAAAGCTATTAAAAATTCTAAATCCATTTTTTTCATTCAAAAAGTATAAAGTAAAGGACACTATAAACAATCGTACAATTGCGAACTTAACAAGACTAATGTAAAAAATCCGACCGGTTGAGTAACAATCAGTCTTGACTGGACTTGACGCGACTAGACTGATTATGACTTGCTTGATTATGACTTGCACCGATTGGTGGATAGAATTTGTTGGAATGTTCTATGTTTGTTCGCCGCTTTTCTAGAATAGCGTGAGTTGCTATGTAAGCCCGGGGCAGCGGAATATTTAAATCAGTTTTATTTAGAAAACGATGTGTGTAGCTAGCGAATTAATATCACGATTAAGTTAAACAAGTGTTATTTTCTTAGGCAATTATACGGCTCGCTATTATTGTGATTTCGTTGTGTTAAGTGATCGTAGTCTTTACTAAAGCGTTTTTAAAATAAACAACGATTACAACTTGTGAACCCTGAGGTCGTAACAATATGATTGTCGCCCCGCTCACAGCATTTGGCAGTTTTACTTAAGACAATGGGGATGTTGGGCTACATGTTCTTAAGCTCGACGGTTATTTATTTGTTTGTTCTCTTATTAGTCCAGTTCTTATTCATAGTTCAATTTTTAGTATTTACTGAAATTATTTGTTTATTTGTAGTGAATAAGTGGACGATGGGTTAACACAGTATGCGCGAATATGATCAGCTTTTGTTTTGAAACGAAGCTCGTAGAAATGCCACTAGGGCACGACAACGTTTTACCGAATTAATTTAATTAAAATATCTCTGATGTAATACATCTTATTAAGGGGAACTCGCTCTCAGATGTATATATATACAACAAACGCAGTGTTAAGCACGTTGCCTATTTCAGCAAAATGTTTACACAAATTTTTCAAAATCTATTAACCTTAGAAATTTTTTTTATTAATAAATGTTTAATAATTTTTTTAACTATTCTGTCACTTGTTAAAATCTTACTTTGTACTCAATTCCATGACACCCTGTATACATATATTTATTTTTATAAAAATTTCATCTTTACTGTTAAATTGGTTATTCTTATTAAAGTTTATTTATTTTATTGTTGAAATAGTGAAAGCTCTGCAGCTGTCTGAATACAAACGAAATTTCTTGTTCCTTTTTTTTACTAATTGTGATGAGATCTCTCACTTAAATGTATTGTATGCAACGTTAATGCAAGCGCATGCATTCATATTAATTAACGCTTCGGCAAACATGCCTTCAATTAAATTAACGCTTCGATACGAAAAGGAAAAGCGCAAACGTCGTCTGCCGCTCCGCGTCCAATTAACTTCTCTGTTCGCCCGGCCGAGACCACGTGAATTAATAAAACAGAAGCAGCACCTTTTAACGAGTCGTAAAACACAATTAAATCGTCTGTGGAAGTTAATGTCTTCATCAAACAAGCGAAACGCCAGTGACCCGCAGGATGCTTCAAGGATTCGATCCTCCGATAATTGCATCTACGCCCTGTAGAAATTAATCGCTTGTATTTTGATGTCGTATACAATGTGTCCATTATTACGAAAGTTAGCGCCAGTGATAATAAATAATTGACCGATTCATGTCGTTATCTGAGTGTTACTGGCGAATCTTTGGCCCGAATTTATTTACTGTCGTCCGTCCGTCGGTCGGCCTACCAGAATAGATTTAACTCATTGATGCTAATAAGCGTTTGTTTGTTTTTGTAATTAAGCTGGATAATTTCAAGAGTAAATCAAATACATTAACTGCGCGCGTACAAGAGAGATAATATATTAATTAAATCGCTGCGAAACTGTTTGGTATTTAACGGAATGCCTTAGCTGTTTATAGGAGTTGACTTTAAACACATATACAGGGTCTTCTACTATTCTTGTAATCCACGTATTCTATGAAGTATGTAACTGTGTAATTGGCTGAATACCAGAAAGCGCTGACATTATCATAGCAAACATACATCGTAAGAGCTTTGGAAGACAGGGGTCAGTAGATGGAGATGGGAACAATCTGAGCTGTGAGGAAAAACAAAGACAGACACTAATTAGGGATAAACCAGAAGAAGAGAAAAAAAAAACTTAACAAATTTATCTTTAGCTGCTTTTATTGTATAAAATAACCAAGCTCTGAATTCTGGTGGTCATTCCGGAAATTAATTAAAATTTCAGTTCCTTTTTTGCGTTTTCTTTGCAATTCGAATAAAACCTGCCGACCACCTATGTATACGTATACATGGTGTAACTCTCAAAAGAAAAGAATGTAATTTCTGTATTAATTACTTCAAACGCGTACGGGCATTAGACACGCGATGTTTTTCCTCCGACGTGTGCGTTCAAGCGCGCGCTTTGTTTTTCATCCTGTCGTTCCTTTTTGAAGGGTAGAACCCGTAAGTAAGCACGACGACGCACCACACCTTACCCGGCGCAACAACGAACAACAATAACAACGAAAAGATGCCTCGATCATGACATAATGACTGCACTCGAGTCTGCGGACATGATTTATTATGCACGCACGCCCATTTCGGAGTTTTCTAAATTGAAACGTCGCATTCCTCCTTGTCCTTCTTCTTATTCTTTTAGTTCCTCAGACTGCATAACTAACAGAATTCGTAAGAAGTTATGCAATTACTCTAATAGTCCCTCTTTGTTTTCAGTTTGATGAACCACATAGACAAGAGACAGTGGAAATTAAACTTAATATATTCCTGACGCCAGTTATACATACATACATATAATTAGAATGCCATTTAAAATAGCTGGCGAACCCACACTAAAAACAAATAATTAAAAAAAAATAAATAAACAGTA